>SPJY01003583.1:197180-333458 GCA_005191435.1 Raddia distichophylla
GCAGCGGCGAGCTGGGCCGGGCGCGTCTTTCGCGGCCCGGTGGAGCGGGGAAAAGAGGAGAGGGGAAGAGGAGCGGCCGGCTCGGCTTCGGCCCAATCGGAGAGTGGAGGGAGGAGGAAAAGAAGAGGAAGGGAGAAAGAGGAGCTGGGCCGGCCTGGGCTGAGAAAGAGTTAAGGCCTTTTGAATTTCTGATTTTCCTTTGAGCTTTTATTTTCCAAAAACTTTTTAACATATTAATACTTTTAGGAAATTAATTTTGTTTACCCAACAATAATTGATACACTTCCAAATACCTTCATTTGAATTGTCTTTGAAAATATAATACACAAAATATTATAACTCGCCAAAATATTTCGCCTTGGAAATTATAAATGCACAAGTTTACTTAAGAAAGATGCATGCGATTATGATGGATATGCCATGATGCAATTTAAATGATCTGCGATTTTAAAATTATGCAATTTAGGCAATTATTAACTGCCAAATTGGTTTTTAAAATTTGGGATGTTACATCTACATACACATTCACATCCATCCATCTATCCATTCGTCCGTCACGGTGCTCTATCTAGGTTAGGGAAGATCGAAAGAGTACTGTTCGTTGGAGAGAAGGTCGAAGGAGCGTTCTCCGGTGCAGGGAAGAGCGAAGGGCTGAGCCTTGTGGTCGACTCCCTGAGCCTGACTTGAAGGAGCGGAGCCTTGCAAGCACTTAGAATATGAGTTTTGATTCAAATCACGCTTTAAGTAAGTTTATGGTGAATTGACGACACTTACCGCATCTTGAGGCTGAACAAAGGGTTGTGGTCCCCCGTAAGGCGCGTAATCAACGCCACCTTCACCAACCTGCCTGCTGGACCCACCCTGCACATTCGCGAGCAATGTAGTGTTAATGCAAATAAATGAGGGTATGAATTGTGTTCAGGGAATACTTGCTTGAAGTTGCCCTCTGAATGGTGACTTGTGAACTCTATCCACCTTTGTATTTGTTCTCTTTCCCACCGCTCCTGAGCCACTCGTTGGGTCATTTCCATCTGTATCCTCAAGTCTTGGAGCTCTTTCCTGTGTCGCTCTTCTATCTCCTTATCCCTTTGCTCCGCCCTCTCCCTCTGCAGGTCCCTCTCAGCAACCCTTTCCCTAGCGGTACGGTGGGACCTTGCATCGCGCATGAATCCATCAGACCTGCAACGGAAAAGTATGATTAGTATGGACAAGTCAGGTAACGTGGCGGTCGAAGGCATGGAACAAATAAAGAGCAAAGTCGATCACCTGATGTAGTCGGCACGAAAATTGGCACCAAACTTGTGGCAAGAAAATGAGTTTATGACAGGTGGGGTTGGAGGCTAACGAGACTAAAGTTAGCTGTTGAACCAAATACACGCTTTAGAATGTGTGGCACGACTAAGGTTAGGTGTGGCAACCTTAGTTAGTGAACCAAACAAGCCCTATGTTTTATAGTGGTCACAATCGCGAGGGCTCACTGTGGGTCCTCGTGTGTAGTTGCTCAGCCAGTCTTACTCACGAGGGCTGCACAGTGAACCCTCGTGCGGCTCTTGCGAATAACCCCCACGTGCCAACAGGTTGCGCGACTGGGCAATTATTGAGGCCATTTGTGGCGAGGGCTAACTGTTGCCCTCACGAGTAGCTGATAGCCACCATTTGATGCGAGGGCCCCCATTTAGCCCTCGTGAGTGGCTGTTTTAATACGACGGCCTTTCACAATCCTCGTGTGTTTACATGTGACAAGAGGGCTGGAGATATACCCTCGCGTTTATTTTTTGGCCCTCATAATTTTAGAAAATTTTAGTAGTGTTAGAAACATCCGAGTAGGCCAACAAGTACTCATTTTGTCATCAACCAAACTAATCCCAAGGAGGCAAACTCGGCCACCTAGAAGCAGTCATACTTCAAACAAGTATAACTTTTGCGTGTAGAGTCTGTTTAGAACGTTGGGGTACATTCTAGAGATGCCTACAACACCAGCTTTCCAACGGACATTGGCTTATCTCAAAATTCCTTCTTTATCGTAAAAAATATGCACGGGCAGAATAACTTGGGCCATGGATAGTAGTTTTGGCATGTCCTAGGTATTCTCCGGTCCTCGTCTTGCTTGTGTTAATGTAATTGGCCGCCACTCCTATGTATAATTGACAACATCCAGCCCATTTTGATGAGGTTTTGTTCATTTGGTACTTCTTTTTAGAGAACACTTCTCCTCCCCTTTATGACGGTTAGCTGAGCAGATCGAGCTATGAAACCTTAACTCTACCACTGCAAGCTTAATCTAATTTACAAATTTAAATTGTCTTTTGCTTGTTCCTGCATGTTTCTTCCAGTTGTTAGCAGGAATATGCCTTTGTGGCTAGGACAATTGCGTTATTGGCATGGTCGAGCCAATCTTGAGTCTTTGAGCTGAGCTCGAGTCTAATTCGAGCTGATCAGCTCGAGCTCGAGCCTTCATCAAACCCAACCGAACCCGAACAAACATCATTCACCAACTATCCCTCTCTCGAAACCAACTAATTCAAGCCAAGCTCAAGCTTGAAATCGAAATCGAGCCCAACTAAGATCAAATAGTATTATCTTCTTCCTTAAAACAACATCAACCCCTTCATTCGAGCTCAACCATGTTGAGCTCAAACTTAATCGAGCTTGAGCTTGACCCATAAGCTCGACGGTGATTCAAGCCGAGCCCGAGCCAAAAGGTTCAACAGTTTAGAACAAAGCAAGACAACAATTTGCTGACAGACCTTCTAGAAAAATAAAATAGCTCAATATCAATACGCACCACGCGGATGGCGGAAAATCTCGACGGCCAAAGCCGTCGAGAAAGCCTCAAAAACCGTCGAGAAAGGTCAACCTCGACGGCCGGCCGTCGAGACAGCGTGGTCGAGAGAGATGACCTGTCTCGACGGCCTGGCCGTCGAGATTGCCTGTCTCGACGGCTTCGGGCCAGCGGTCGAGAGGAGGAGCCCGGTCGACGCGGCGCAAGGTCAACAGGCTGTCTCGACGGCCCTTGGCCGTCGAGACAGATGAGAGGTATGTCTCATGGCCCGGCCCAGCCAAGCCAATCCTTATTCTCGACGGCCATAGAATGGCCCTCGAGAAAAACTTATTTTCAGGAAAAAAATATAATTTTCTGCAGCTATTGCTACACCCTAAAAAACTCTAAATAGTCCACAATATATATATATTGCGTCCAAATGGCTCGATGGCCACAAAATTACATTCAACACATATATGCGACCATATTGATCCAATGACTAAATTTATATATATACTTGCTGATGTTAATATTTCTTTAATACATAATACAATGCAATATGTACTAAATTAAGTAACACGCATACTTTCATGCAGGGTGACATAATTAATATTCCCTCCGTCCTAAAATATAGGACCTATAAGTTTTTTACACTATAGTGTAGAACTTTGGTCATTAATTTTTGTTCATAATATATCATCAATAACTACAAAATTAACATTATATGAAAATGTTTTTAAATACTAATATGGCATGCATAACAAGAAACATATATGTGTTTAGCTTAATTATCAATCAAAAGTTACTGATTTTTCCGAATTTATCTAACCCTTATATTTTAAGACGGAGGGAGAGTGCTCAAACATTGGTATATGCTCTAACGTAGAGAAGGAGGGTCGTCTTACCGCGTCAAGGAAGACCAAGATCAGCCTGCTGTACTTAGCCCTGCTCCTGATGATGTGCACAATCGACAACGGGAGCGAGAGGATGAGGTAGGCGCAGACAATAGAATTTGCCACCACGAAGAACCTGTTGAAACAGGCAAACAGCTAGGGAGCATGAGATACTATCTGAAAGCAGGAAGCATGCACACATATCGCCTCTGCCGTTGGGTCAGGGTACTGGACGCGTAGGGCCCACATGGCAGCGACCTAACGGGTAACGGCCGTAACGGCAGAGGGATCCACGTCCCTGAAAGCAGCATTTTGAAGCGTTGAAGAGGTAGGCTTCTGCATTTACGTAACGTACGTACGTGAGGGTCGGAAGGTCACTGTACTGCGCCTTGAACCGGATGAACTGGGTGAAGAAAGGCAGCGTCTGGTTGGTGGTGCCCATGGCGATGGCGCTCGCAAGGGTGCCGATGATGGCAACGAAGCGGAGGATGAGGTCAAGGATGGACAGCCCTTTGCTGACCCCGCTGCTCATCAGGGGCGCCCTCGAGGTCTCGCCATGCTCGGACGGCCCCTTCATGGCGAGGTTCTTCAGACTTCAGCACGTACCGTTGCTGATGAAACTCGATCGGTTGGTTTTTGCAGGTTAATTTTGGAGAAAACAATCCATGTTTCTTGCATATATATGTGTGCGTGCATGCATGGAGTGCCTGTGGATTAGGTCAGTTCGATGCTAGGGCAGGTGGCCGTACAAGATGCGTGTTGGTACGTGCTCCCAGGTGCATTTCGGTTGGTACCTGCTCTACTTGCTCCACGGAGGCCAGTCGCACCGTTTCATGCAGAGTTCCTGGCCTCTTTACGTTGGTAGACATCTAGGCTTCCACTGACACGGGGGAATATTGTTGCGTCTTGTGTCATTGCTATGCGTCTTCTTGTGCAGGAGGCTTCAGCTGAACGTTCGTTAGTTCATCCCAACTCCGAAAGCAACGGGGCTTTCTGCCTTTATGTCGATTCACAGGAGGCTGGGATGCCTGTCTCGTGCAGAAGCAAGTTGAGTTGGTGTATTATTTCGATCTCCTTACAGCTCAAAGAATCATTTGAGACATATTTTGATTTAAGGCGCGCTACGTACACCTAGTTGCATTATTTCTGCTTTTCCAACCTGCTGATGACATAATAGTTATATGTGCATGGACAAGCAAATGATTATTTCATGTGCATAAATCCGCCTATATTCCTTTGTTTTTTTTACCTCGCCTTTCAATTTTGCCAAGACAATTTTGATCTTGATTTCATTGCAAATATCGGGGATGGTTCAGTAGTTTCCACGTAGGGCATTTAAAGATTTATCACTCAAAAGAATAGCATTGAGGATTCACCACTCAAGAGTCATGACATGAAAACACGGAGTTGATCGAGCTCCCGTCGATGGCCTTTTGTGTTTAAAAAATCTGTGATGAACAACTTTGATCCAAACCGGCCGGTCATCTTAATTATTCGTCTAGTTAAAGTCTTACTATCCACAGAATTTTATTTTTTAACTATTTATTTAATATTTTCAAGAATCGGTACAAATGGAGGCTCTAGACCTATTTAGATCATGGATTTTAAAAATACGAAATAAATAGTAAAAAAACAACAAAATATAATATTTTGTGGATATTGAGACTTTGACAATACAAAAAATATGAGTCGTTCGGATGGAAGATGTTCATTATGGATTTTTCAAACACGATTGCAACTGACGGGAGCCCAACTCAGAACACAGGATGTGGCAAATTCTTGAATGGCAATCTTTAGTACTAAATGATGAATTATTCCTTTTCCAACTACACACTAAGACCCTGTTTGGACACATAGTTTTAATAAACCATAATTTTGTAACAAATAGTTTATAATTATGTATATATGAAACCACAATTTTACTGAACTCTATTAAACTTTGATATTCATTGGAACTATATATATATCACCTATTTGGATATGCATGGTTTTTAGATGATAAACTTGACTAAAAGATTCATCATGACCACGAAAGAGAGGTAAGAATACTCTAAAAATTTCAGCTTCGAATGGGGTTTCAAATGCTAAAAAAAATAGTAAGGTTACGAGCGTTTTGAATGCAGAGCTTCTCTAGGTATATCCAAACACCTCATCAGGTTGTCTTCCTATGTTGTGTGCCTATGTGCATAAATGCTTGTTCTACTGCAATATGGCATGGATTCAACCCATTACGTTTGAAGGCTATAAAGTTTTCTAAAGACACAATTGGTTGGCTCAAGTCAACTTTAAGCATGCATAAGCTATATTTTTATGGTTGATTCTGCTAAATCGGTTGAATTGCCGAAGCATTTTCTATCGAAAAGGCATTTGGAATATATGTGCAGGCTACTCTCTTTGCTGGTTCATTGCCTTAAAAAAATTACTCTTTTAATACGATGCCTAGCCATGTGGCATCCTCATTTTGAAACCCGTTTAAAATGAGTATGTCACTTTTGAAATTTTCATTTCAAATTTCAAATCGTGCGTCATCGCATCGCATGCACAATTGTTTTAGCATAAAAGTTTTCAAATAATATTTCAGAAAAATGCAAAATATTTGTTTTTCATTTTCATTCACGTTTCCTTCTTTTCCTCTATTTTCTCATCCCTCCTTCTGCCTTGCTCCTCCCCTCTGCACCATGCCTTCACATGCCCTCTCTCTTTTGCCCTCTTCCTCTATCCATCTCTCCCACTGCCTCACTCCCTCTATGCTCTCACTTGGACTCCCTCTCCTCCCTTGCCCCTCGTCCGCCCCCCAAGCCGGTCACGGGCTTCGTCACCAACCTCTGTAGCCGTAGTCAAGCCTGCCACCGTCGGCTTTCACCCCTCTTCTCTCTCCCTCACACAATCTCACTCTGACAAGGGTATGATGATGTACGAGGCCCTTTAGAGCCAGCACGACAAGGGGCCCACAGAGAGCCGGCTAAGAGTAGTTCAAAGGTGATCGAGGAGCTACCACTTGCGTTTACTTAGTCAAGACGACCAAGCTCGAGCAAGAGGCCCGTCTATGCTCAAAAGAGTTATCCAAGCAAGGGGTTGCTCGCAGAGGCCTCCCGAGGAAGGGGTTGCTCGTAACCTTACTCAGGGAGAACCTTGCTCGGCCCATGCCAACAAGGTGGACATGTGTCGGAGTGTAGCCTCCTAGGCATGGCTTCCCCCGCAAAATCGAGTGACTGACATGACCTCTCTGACAATTGGAATGACCTACCATCATTAAGAGCTACAATTTGTGAGCAACAATGACAGAACAATGACAGGTGCAGTGCTGCAGCCGTAGCAGTGGGTCCAGTAGAGTTCCAGATTTCAACCCTACTCGTCGGGTTTCCACCTGACCCGACACGGATCGGGTCTAGTTTTCTTTTTTTTTTCCACTGGGACAAGAGTTGGATCGGGGCACCAGTTGAGGTAGGTCGGGTTCTGGTTTCTCACATACCTGACCCGGCCATGTATGGAATTTATGAGTTGAATGATGCATCCAATGTCTAATATTACAATCTATACTATTTTTGGTATATGACAATATGAGTGATGCATATATTTAAATTTTCCATGTGACTGGAATGGGTATGTCTAAATTTTCATTATATTGAATGCTTATCGTTTAACTATTAAGGCCATCTTTTTCACTTGGATGTGCCTTGCCTGCCTGCTTGCTGCTCCTTATTGAACCCGGTCGGGTCGGTGATCCATCGAGGCACCAGTGGGGTGGGGCAGGCCATAGAAATTACACACCCATCAACAGGTCGGGGCGGGGCGAGGCGGATCAAGACCTGACATGTCCCCACCCCGCCCCATCTCGAACTCTAGGGTTCGGATTGGCCGACAAGACAAATATCTACTCTGTGCCATGACACACCTTGGTCAAGACTCCATGCAAATCGCTGATGCAATGATAAGCGAGGCCCACAAATCCCAGCTGCCACTGGAACCTCGGATGCATCCCCAAGGGCACTATATAAACCCCTCTTGAGCAATAATGGAGGAGGGATCCTGACACACCCGGAAGGAGATAGCGCACGAGTCGCAGGGCCGTTCCTAGGATTTTGAGGGCCCGGGGCGAAATAACAGTTGGGGCCATATGCCCCTATAGTCTATGCAACCATATAAAAAATATAACTATGTTTTTAGAGTCTCGTATCGTTATCTAATATATTTAACAGTCCAATACATCTAGAAACTTGTACAATACTTCCAAAAACATGTAATTATGGTAGAACTTTTACCTAAATAGAAGAATAGAAGATCATACAAATAATTGTAGAGAAGATTGCATCATCCAAAGCAAATAGAAGATCATACAAATAATTGTAGCCACTCAGCCACTACTAATCTTCAAGTGGAAAAAATGATTATAGAATGCAATTTCTTCGGATATTTCTAGATGCAAAATCATTAATAACAGTATCAATATCAGTATGATCCAACATAACCTTTTCAATACATAAAGTGGCAAGACCATGTAACATTTCTTGTGACATCGTTGATCTCAAATAGTTCTTTAACAATTTTAATTTTGAGAAACCCCTTTCGGCCGATGCCATAGTCACAGGTGTAGTAAATAAGATTCGATAAGCAATTAAAACATTTGGATAACAATCAACATCTTTAATGAACTCAAAGATATCAATAGCAGACATAGAGTCATTTGGCAAAGTCATCTGCAACACCCTTATTTCAGAATAAAGATCATCTAGCTCAGCATCAGATGATTCATTTTGAGAAAAGTTTTCCACAAATTTACAGCAACATTTTCTTAATTCTTTATCATCCAATGACTCTATGCCTTTTGAGCTAAGTAAAAATCGAAATATACTCTTAAATACATGTAGTTTCTCAAATCTATTTTTTTAATGAACTATTGGCCATGTCCACCATAACTAAAAAGTAATTAGTTTCAAAATCTTTTTGAGCTGACATAATTTCTTCAATGTGATAATTTTCATCAAATTGCTTTTTCCTAACAGCATGTCGTTTTACTGAAAATGATGATTCTACCTTCAATTCTAATGCAAGGCCTTTTGCAATATCAATACTAGATGCAAATCCTTCATTTCTATACTTATCAAAATACTATATTATACCTTCAATTTGATGCAAAGTAGAGTCAATACATATGGATGAAGATTGTAATTTTTTACTAACCATGTTGACTGAAAATAAAATATCATGCCAAATAACCATACCAAGTAAAAACTTAAAAGTTTCAAGCAAATCAAAGAGATTTTTTGCACCACTCTTAGATTTGGGGTCATCGGAAGAATTACATATCTCTAACAAGGCTAATCTTATTTGAGGAGCTTGGTATCTAATAGCTTTAACACTTTTGATTCGACTCTCCCAACGAGTATTAGACAATGGTTTTACAGTTAAACTTGGAACATGGTTAAGCAAAAACTTCCATCTTTTTGGAGAACTAGAAAATAATACATATATTCGTTGCACAATTCCAAAAAATGAAATAGCTTACATCAGGGGTACAATCAAGGATTACAGAAAAATATTTAGCTTCTTTAACAATCTTTATGATAGAACTTGTAACACTAAATGCTAAAAGGGAAATCAACTCATTTTGATTTTTTGGACGAAGATAATGGTGATGAATTTCACTACCTTAAATGCGCTAAGATGGTCTTGCATTACCAAGTCTAATTTTGCAATCATTTCAACACATGCTAAGAAATTCACATTGCTATCATGGTAAAGTTTTTCACTAGATCCTAAAGCCAAATTACGTTTACTAAGATATTTTACGATGGCAATTATCCTTATGAAAACCTGTTTCAAGCGCTCTTTCTCCATTGTGATTTTCTGCTGCAAATCACTATCAATTGTCTTGTTTTTGTAAAGTCTTACTCTTAATTCATTCCAAGTATTCATGTTAGTAATATGCTCAACACTATTTTCATGTTCTCTGAGACTCTCACTAATATGTTTCCAATCTCTCAGACCATTACCACCTAAGGAACTCTTGCTATTATTAGTTTTGAAAAGCTTACAACAAAAGCAATAGACCTTGTCAACATGCGTAGAATAAACCAACCATTTTCTATCATGTACCTCTCCAATACTCATTTTTTTTAATAATAAGCATAGGAAATATGTCTAGCGGTATTATCCAAAGGGTATAAAAATTTTTCTTATAGGTTCTTTTTCCACTAAAGTGTCCCTACCTTTATTGTGAAGAATATCCCAATTTCTAGGATCATATATATCCATAGTAAATGTTGGTACATCATCCACATTTGAGTTATCCATAATAGGTGAACTAGCTAAGTTCTCATGCCCACTTGCATCATTATTATCATCTAATCCTCCATTAGATTGTTCTTGAACACAAACTATGGCCAAATTATCAAGATTTGTAGGAGAATCAACGGATTGTCTAACAAATCTATCAATAGCTCCTCTTTGTGTTTCTATAAATTCATTTGCTTGTTTTCTTTTTTTCCTTTTTTCACTCCCAGACAAATGTTTTTTAGTGGATGACATGAGGACATACAATGATTACATAGATAAATCAGTAATTAGTTAAGCACAATTGCACAAACAGCAAATACCAAGTAAATTACTAATTTAAAATTAGTACTAGAGCAGTAACTAATCACTAATCAGGAGCAACAAATAGCAAAAAACCAAATCAGGAGCACTGGAGCAGTTGGTAGTGTAGCAGGCCAGTAGCACCAGCACGGCAACGCACAGGCACAGCGGCCAGCTCCCAGCGGCAATAGGCTGCTGGCTACAAGCAGCACGACAATGCGCCGGCGCCTCGCGGACGCGGACGTCGCGGAGTCGGCGACGATGGTAGACGGCGAGGCGGCGACTGGCGTCAGCGACGGTGAGTTGAGGTTGATCCCCAAATCCGAGGAGACGAGGAGACGGGGAGGCTTTTGCAGGATCCCCAAATCCAAGTATTTATCCGACTCCATCCCCATATCGAAAACGGATACACAATTCAATCATCGGCCTTGGGAAAGAAATCGAGGATTTGGGGGTGGTGGCGCCGGCTGTTAGGGTCTTAGGGATTGGGGGGAGAGGATAGGAAGAGGTGGAGAGTGGAGCTGTGGAGACAGGATAGTGGCGTTGAGCCGCAAATGGCTGGGGGCTACTGTCTACTGCATACCTGGGTCGGGGCCCCCTCCCATGGGACCTGGGCCGTTGCCCCGATTGCCCTGGCCCAAGAACGGCCCTGACGAGGAGGCACCGGAGTACGAGCACACACCACTCTGTAGCGTAGGGGCTAGAGCTCTTCCCAGCCTGCTCTTGTAAGCCTTATTCACAGTATGCAAGGAGCCACTGGACTAGGGTAGTTACATCCCCAAAGAGGCCCGAACCAGTCTAAATCTTAGTGTCACCTATCTTTCCCTTGGTGCCTCCTCCACCACTGCTTCTCATCACCGCATTAGAGACGAAATCGCATAGGGTCTAGGCAATCCGCTCACCCTCCTCTACAAAACTGTGCAGTCCGATCGCGTCGACATCTAGCTTTGTTTGTGGCGACCGACTAAAAGAACCTTGGGAGGAAGGTCGACGCGATGATGAGTTTGGAGAACCTTGATCATCTCCACTTCGACGATCTCTGCGACTACTAGTCTGGCTTAAGCCTGGCACAGGCCATGGATCTGTCAAGGGGCGCTAGTGTAGGGGTTGCCTTCGCGGTAGAACCTGAGAAGCATGAGGACATGGACAGTCCTTCCTCTCCCGAGTGTTTTCAGGAGGGGTGACCCGTCGATACAACAGGAGCCCCAGCTTTGCGGTACTCCCGACAAAAAGGAGTAGGATAACCGCTCTGTTGGTGACACCGCCATGACGTCGTCCTACATGATGGGCCAACACGACGTCAACGTCGCGACGACGGGGCATTTGAGGAGAAGCCGAGCCGAGAAAGCCCCTAAGCAAGATGAGGAAGCTCCCGATTAACATAGGGGACGGGGAGGATGGTACCCCCGAGAGCCGGCTCCAAGACAAGCGCGGATGGCTACAAGCTCCCTAGAGCTAGCCATGGCCACCAATGGTGGTTAGCCAAGTACCTGTGCCTGTAACACGGTGCGAGCTTTTCCGTTGGGGCTGATGCCACCACCGCTCGAGCTTGTCACCTCAGGGCAATGGCCATAGTTATGCATAACCTCAGCGACAACCCCGACTTTAGTGCCCAACTCAAGATTGGTGTTGTCACAGTGGAGGGGTTAGAGACACTTGACGACAGGCTCGTCTCTTCCTGGAGTGATTTTTGAGTAAGCCGCGTCGACCGCGGTCCACTTTGGGGTCAGGCGCGACAAACGAAAGACCACCCACAATCAATTGTTGCGCGACTATCAGGAGACTTTGTGTCCATGAGCCCATTTGCGGCACGACGGCCCCGACACCCATGATGGAGGCCGACGATCACTGAGGAGAGGCGATAGCCACACCTCGACTCAAGCCACGCTGAGGTGGGATCTTCGCCTACCTTAGCCCGCTTGGCAAAGGGGGCCCAGGCCCTATAGATGCAAACGGATTGGATAGCGTCATTACCATATCAGTATCCATATTTTTTTTCCGGATATGGATACAGATCCGGATACCTCTCGAATACGAATATGAATTAGATAGCATAGTGAATATGAATACGGACCGAATATCTACTCAATTAGGTGGGATACGAATATCCTACAACTTTAGCACATCAACGAAAAAACAAGCCAACATCTATCCCTTACACCTTACATTAGTTTCAGGTCACTGATGCTTAGGAACATGGGGTATATATATGTGTGTGTGTGTATATATCAAGTATCACGTACAAAACGAGAAATAAGTATTTAATTAGAAATACAGCCAACATTCGTTTCACGTTCCACCATGACCACCATTACAATTTGGATACGAATAATATATGTATCTGTATTCGTATTTGGTCCTTTTTACGAAACCATGTTCGTATCCGTATTCGGGAAAAAAATCCAAATAGTATCCGTATCCGTTTCCTATTTGGATACGGATAATCCGAATACGGATAGCCCATTTTTTGGATACGGATGTCGAAAAATTCGGATTATTTGTATCCATTTTGCAATCCTACCAGGCCCCATGGAAAGGAGTTGTGGTAACTCAAGGGTACCCAGCACTTTCCCGTGCATGGTGCGAAGCTCCATTGACAGCTAGGTTCAAGCTGGGGCATGTAGAGCACTTTGACAGGTCACAGAACCCACGGAAGGGGTGATGAATGAGCGCTCCATCCAAGATCTTGAGAACCTGGAGGGCTACACCACCAAAGAACTTCCGTGGGCGGTAGAGCGCTATGTCAACGCTGAAGAGAAGCTACGATGAAACCCCCCAAGCTCACGTACTTCCCGCCGCGCTCTTGTACCAACCTCAATGGGGCCTGCCCAAGGACAATTTCTGTCTCCCTCGCATCGACTAGCTTGTAGATGCGATGGTGGAGTATCGGCTGATGAGCATTCCAGACGCATACTTTGGGTACCACCAGATCTGTATATCTCGAGAGTATGAGGAGAAAACCATTTTCGTCACACCCTTTGTCACCTTTTTCTACATGACCATGGCCTTCAGTCTAAAAAATGTTGGTTCAACATGCCAGCGTCTGATGCAAACGTATTTCATCATATTAGGAGGAACTTAGAGGTCTTTGTCGACGACATTGTCATGAAAAGTTAGATAAGATGACGCACATTCACGGACCTTAATGAGACCTTCGATAACCTCATAAACCACCGAATAAAGTTGAACCCCGAGCAATGGGACTTTGGCGTTTGTTTCGAGATGCTGGTCGGTTATGTTATTGGGTCCACTAGGATAACCCCCAACCCGGTCAAAATTGAGGCAATAGAAAAAAACAAAGCACCCACGAACGTCAAAGGGGTTCAGACTCTGACTAGGAATATGGCAATGCTCAACCGCTTCATTCCTTGCATAGGAGAACATGGGCTGCCTTTCTTTAAAATGCCATGTAAACATGATAGGTTCGAATGGCAGGCCGACGGAGCCGCGACGACGGCTGTGCCGAGCAGGGCTAGCGATGATGCGTGCGAGGTCGCAGCACTACGGGGTGGGCAACGGGGCCACGGTGCGGCTGGATGCAGCGTCAACGACGATGCCGTGGAGAGAAGTGGCTCGGGCCAACACATCCGTATGAGGCAATGCACAGCGCTGCCATGGGGCGACGCACCCAAGGTTGACACGGCTAGATGCGGTGACGAGGAAATTCAATCTACTAGATAAACAGGAAAGCACGCAGCAGAGAGGAAACTCCCTCTAAGTTCATGCAAAGCAGAAAATACAAGCCAACACAAATAAATAGTTCATACGAGAAACCAACACACTAAGCCAACAGAGCTATATTCTTCTCCCCCTTTGTCAACAAGTGACTCATAGGAAAAAGCACTCTAATCTTCACGCTCTCCGCCTTGACCACTATGTCCACCCAGACTGCTAGAAGGAGAGGAGCGCGCTCTCTTGGATTTAGACCTAGCGGAGCAGGATGGAGAACCACCGACAGGAGGAGGAGCTGAAGTTGGAGCATATCCTGGCTGAGGGGCCTGCTGAGATTGCCGCAGATACTCTTGATAATCACTCTGAGCTTGATCATACCACTGAAAGGGATTGCCTGCTGCTGGATTATAAGGCATAAAGTGAGTGCCCATGTGCATCATCGCAGACTTCATTACACCAAGTTCTTTCTGCAGATAGGTCTGCTGACCAACCATGGTGTCCAATTGTTGTCGGGTGGCAGCTATCTCTACTGTGATATCAGTTCTGAATGCAGTCATATCAGCTCTCATTTTCCACTAATAGTTGCTTTGATCAGCTCGAAGGGCTTGCACTTCATGCAGCAGGGGGCTCAAATCAAACCATGGTGGAGGAGCAGCGGGGTAGCCATAACCTTCCATAGGAGCACCTAAAGCAGATGGACCTGCCATAGGAATACCTGAAGTAGGAGCAGGAGGAGGTGCATAAGCAGGTGCCGGTGCCGGAAGGGAACCCGGAGGAACATCGCCAGGCCCACGAACCTTAGGCCTGCTGACAAGAGCGGACAGGAACTGCTTCATCTGGTGCTTCCTGATTTTCATATTCCACTGACCAATTTCCTCCTCGGGTACTCGGTCAGTTCTAGAAAGCAAAAGTCCAATATATGGTCCAAGTGGCAATGGCCTGTTAACTTCCCTATAGATGGCATCATCAATTTCTCCAAATAGAGTTGCACCAATGTTGATCAAATTCCCCTGGAAAAGATATAACATGAACCAACTGATAATAGGAAAAATCCGATCTCTGTTTCCACCTCGCACAAAGAGTGTGCGCCTGAGAATGACATGCATCAATGCCGGCTCTGCTCTCAACTGATTTGTCTTTTCAATGCTATAGTCATCGGCCTCGGGGTCCAGATACATAAAGCGAATGTCCTCCTCTGGTGGATACCTGGCTGACCACATCCCAGTGTCAAAGGCTAACCCATGCAGATCAGCTCCAGAGTCAGGGGGTGCCAAGTGTATAATTCATCTCAGCAAAAGATAGGTCGTGAATCCTGCCGTCGATGGAATGGTAATAATTGAACTCTGATTGATCATTAGCGGGCAGCACGGTAGCGAAGAACTCACAATGCCTCTCTTCCCCCATGTCAGTTGAGTATTGACAAAAGATCTGTCAGGCCAGGAGTGGTATTAAAATAATTGTATATGCTGGGCCCTATGAATGCGGTGATCTCATGCCAATCGATATGTGGGTCCCTTGAGCTCTTCTGCTGTCTAGAGAAACACATAAAGAGCTGCTTCTGAAACTTCGTGTGGAATCGAAAGTCATTTGTATCCTCTCTATTCTCAGGGAACCACCTATCACGTACAACAGTCCGCTTTCTTCTCAAAATCTCCATGCTTAGGAGAAGCACGTTATCGTCGTTCGGCTCATCCTCAGGGATCAAAGTCTCAGATGCAGTCGTGTCCTCCTGTTGAGCCTCATCGACATAGTCCTCGTCGCTGTCATCATCAATGGTAACGAAGGACTCCCCCGCAAGCCGCTGAGTCCAATCAACTTCGTCACGCTGACGTTGTCGCTGCTGCTGGGTGCCCCTCCTAGTGCGAGGAGGTGCAAAACTACCCACAGATGCAGTGTCATCTCGATCACCTCTGCCGCCTTAACTACCGCTGCCCCCAGTGCCCGTTGCTCTTGCAATTGACTTGCCCAAATTTCTCAGACGCCGAGACATGGTGCCGCTCCGGTGAACATAGAATCCCAAGTTCTCCAACCACTCCAGAAGGCCTAATACATGAGCGCGGGAAAACACAATTCGAATCCTAGCACTTAGGAAAGGAAAGAGAAGAAGTGAATCGAGAACCTTACAATGCGGCTTACCGATCCCTAGACGGAAGCCAACCCCGCCGTGCGTGCAGAAGAGTCCCCTAGGCCTCTTCCGGTAGGGAACAGAGGAGCTTGAGAAGAGGATCACGCACAGATCGAGCCATCTCTCAAGGATCCCCGCGGTGGGAATCGAAGAGGAAGACGAGGGGAGGCCGAAGATGGAGAGGGTGGTCGCCGGAGATCGCCGAAGGAGCCGCGCCGTCGAAGGAAAGGAAGACCATCGGACTGGGTCCCACAGAACCGATGCAGACGAGTACTTAGCCAAAACAGGAGGGAGTTCACTGGACCGGGTCCGATGACCGTCGGACTGGGTCCGACTGAGAGGCTAAGAACTGTCTGGCCAGCCAGCCCATCGGACCAGGTCCGGTGGTGGTCGGACTGGGTCCGATGGATTGAAAAATCCACCGAAACCTAGCCAATCAACACCCGACTTTAGCCGAGAGGCCGGACGGGCTCAACCCATATTGGATTTAAAACATAATTCCTTTGAAGGGATTTTTCTCCTATTTTGCTCAAGGACCAAGAAAATTCAAATTTTGGAGCAATTTTTCAGAGCAATTTTGAAAGACTTAGTTTTGAAGGGATGAGATATATAAGGTAAATTCTAAACAACATCCACATTCAAACCCAAATTTTGATCTTGAGATCAAGGAAATGTATGAACCCAAAATATGTCTTGATAAGGCAATTGATATATCAATTCAAGCATTTGGTCCATTTTAGAGTTTAAGCACATATATTAATATTATTATTATTTTTTTGTTTTGTTTTTTGTTTTTGAAGCATTTTCAAGACCTTTGATGCAAGTATGAAATTTTTTGGTCAAAAGGTTTATTCAAGTGAAGCATTTCTAAAAGGGATAAGAGTTTTCGAATTTGGAGAATTTTGAAATGGTAAGAAGATATGAGTTATACTATGAGGCGCAAATTTGTTTTTGGTTTCAAGTATAGGACAAAGTGTGCTAACTCAAAATAAATTCATTTCTTCACAATAAAGGATAGTTGTGAAAGTATGAGATAAACTCAAACTCCCCTAAATGTGATACGGGACAAAAAGTAATCGAAAGAATTCAAATGAGACCCAAAATCCAAATGAGAAACAATCAACGGGCGTTGAAGCTATCTAGTATGTTTAGTTCATTTCTTAGTTTGCAAAACCGTGCCTCATCCAAGGGTTTGGTAAAAATATCCGCTAATTGATCCTCCGTTCTCACGTACGCAACCATAACGTCACCCTTTGCAACATGATCACGAATGAAGTGATGACGGATGTCGATGTGCTTGGTACGGGAATATTGAACTGGATTATTCGTAATTTTTACCGCACTTTGATTATCACAAAGAAGAGGCACTTTTTAAATTTTAACCCAAAGTCACTAAGCATCCGTGTCATCTACAAGAGTTGAGCACAACAACTCCCCGCCGCCACATATTCCGCTTTCGCGGTAGATAGCGCCACCAGGGGCGGAGCCAGGAATTTTGCTCGGGGGGGCCAGCCCGACATATCGCTATAATGGGATGGCCAACAAATAGAAATTCAATGTATATATATTCCACATAATATTCGCTAGTCATAACTAATGTATGCACTAAGTATTTCTAACACAGCAAATTATAATTCCATTACAAACTAACCTTTTTATTTTAGTCGTACCCTGCGTGCCCTTATATCATAGAAGTCATCAATCAGCGCATCTGTTGTGAACTCTATAGCGATCTCCTTCTCAATGTAGATGACCAACCAATCTCTTAGAAAACCATCTCCCATTTTATTTCGAAGCCTTGTCTTAATAAGCTTCATTGCAGAGAATGCACGCTCGGTTGTTGCAGTTGAAACTGGTAGAGTTAGAACAAGGCGAATCAACCTACAAAGGAAAAATTATCAGTATATGCAAATTGAAATAATGAACGGAACAACTAAAGTAAGGATGGTATAAAACATGTCGATCAAATAATAATCTTCAAATTTCCTAGTTTCCACTAGCCGATGACAAAGATCAGCAACAGTTGATAAATCTTTAAACTTCGGATTTGTAGGTACATCAAGCTCATAATGTTGTAATTGATTTCTCAAGTTAATTCTTTCTTGCTCTGAAAAATCACCAGGATAGAACTTCGAAGCTAGCAAACAAACATCATCAATTTTCAAGGATTTGAATGAATCCTTAGGGTCCAAAGAGGTGCACAAAATGAGAAGCTCTGTAGCTTGTTCACTGAATCTGTAATTCAACTCATGTATTTGCTGGTCAACAGCAACTGTGAAAATGTCATATCTATAGTGATGCTCAACAGTTAACTGAACCTTTACACGAGATCGAATAAAGTCCGCATAAAAGGCATTCATATCTGGAATTCCAATTCCATGTTTACTGCAAAATGATGTCACATCACTAATAAGGCTACTCCAACCATGATCTCTAAAATTCTGAATCCGTTTTTTGTAGTGGCTACATCATCCATAGCATTCACAATATCTTGGGACTTTTGCTATAACTTTTTGCAAAGAAGATCAGTAAAACCCATGAGTTCTTTCATAACATGCATAATAAAGACAAACTCAAAAGACATCATCGACTGAACAGCACCAGCGGCCTTTGCTCACGCAGAAGGTGAAGTTCCTGAACCTCTAGCAGTAGCAATATCTTTCAATACAAGATGTGTTGGATTGTAAAACTTTAAAAGGCTGCAAACTGAATCATAATGCGAGCTCCACCTAGTATCACAGGACGCTGTAAGGTTCTAATTTGGTTAGCACCACTTCCGGTTTCAAGTTCATTAAGCTCAATTAGATGCTCCATTTCAGCAACTTGATTGGCATGTAAATCATCATTTCTCTTACTAGAAGACACAACGATATTGACAACAGTAGCTAGATGTTTAAAAAATTATGGACCTCAATTACTTCTTGGATACAGCAACAAGAGCTAACTGTAACTGATGGGCGAAGCAGGGAACATAATATGCATAAGGACACACTTCCATAAACTTTGCTTGCAGCCCATTCCACTCCCCACGCATGTTACTAGCACCATCATATCCTTATCCACGTATACTTTGAACATCCAATTTATGAAAAGATAGGACAGAGCATAATTCATGTTTAATAGTTGCAGAGTACGTATCATTGACATGAATAAGATAAAAAAACGCTTTCTAACAAAACCATCTTTATCAACAAAACGAACAAGTGCCATTTGTTCTTTTCCTGACTCATCTCTTGATTCATCAACAATTAGACAAAACTTAGCATCACCAATTTCATTGCGAATCGCTGTTTGTACATTAGAAGCCATGAGATCTAATATTTCTTTTTGAATTTCTGATGAGGTGTATTTAGCATTCTATGGAACATTACCCAATACAACTGCCTTAACCTCTTCATCATACGAAGCTAGAAGTTCTACCATTTCAAGAAAGTTACCTTTGTTCTTTGAATCAACGGATCCATCATGTCCTCGGAAGGAGCAAGCTTGGAATGCTAACCAGCGAATTGCATCGATTGATGTTCTGAGACGCAGCCTGTTCTTTCTAATATCTTCATCTGATTGCTTCTCCACTGCATGTTCTATATGACATTGTTGATTCTTCAAATTATCATAACACTGAATTGAGTATCTGTGAGCTGAACCACAATCACTTCCCATGTGAGTCAAAAAGGCACACTCAGTTCCGTCATTAACCTTTTTCCAATTCCTGAACCCTTTAACCGTAAATGCAGTAGATCCTACTCTCCCAATTGGTTTCTTGGAAAACAAAAAGCATGGAAAGCAGAATGCAGCATCTTTTGTAGGTGAATATTCTAACCAAGGAAAAGCCTTAAACCAATGAGCTTGAAACCTGCGTGGGTGTTTCTTTGAACCAGAAGGAGGGTATACCTCCTTGACACATTGATATGGACCATGCTTCATATATGCTTTCACAACTTGATCTTGTTCATTAGGAGGATATTCCCAAATTTGGCAACGTAGGCCCGGATCTCGTTCAACTTCTAGAACACTAGTACCTTCATGATCGACTCTCCGAATTTTAGGTGGTGGCTGCCTTGGAATTTCTTCTTCTTGATGTTCTTCTTCTTCTTCCTCATCCTCCTCCTCCTCTTGTTGTGCAGCAAGTCAATCAGCAACTTCATCTGGTACATCAGCCACGGTTTCTTCCTTCTTGTACCAATAATCAATTGTAGTCCTTTTCAACTTCACGATTATCCTACAAATAATAAACATTTAATTAGCTTGATTATCATACAGGCTGCAACATGCAGTGGCTAATGAACCTAGTCGTCACTGGTCAATGGTCAGTGGAACTCTAAAATTTCTTTAGTTGTGCTAAAAAAAACTGGAATTGTAATTTAAAAATAAGGGAGCATAATGGAAACTAGAGAATACAACGTCAGGCGCTCCTTCATGTGTCGACGAACAGTCACGAAGTCACGCCACGAGGGCGAAAGCTTAGCCAAGGCTACATTCACCTGAAAACTTTCAGGTAAGAGACACTCGAACTGGTTCAGGTCCCTCACGTGAAGCTGAAGCTCCTGGACCTGCTCCAAAATCGAGCGGTTCTCCACAATCCTGTCGTTCAGGTAACTCTCGGCCACGAAGCTCTCATTCCCGTTATCCCCTTTTGAAAATTTCAGCTCCAGGTCATCCCACACCTCCTTGGCATCAGTGGAAGTGGAGTAGGTGTCGGTCTTTTCCTCGCCCTTAAGTTCCTTCTTCTCCTTTGGAGGATCAGAGATAACCTAGTAGATTTTCAACTCTGTCAACCACAGCCTAGTATGTGCCTGCCAGCGTTTAAAGCTGATGCCGTCAAATTTCTCGGGCTTAACTACATCACTACTACTCCCCGAGGCCATAAATAATATCTGATTTCTAGATTGTTGAAGCAAATGAAGTTTGAGTATAATAGATAAACAATTCACTCTGAATAAAACATAAATAACAAAGCCATGAATTAAATTCAGAATCATGAATCCTCCAAATATAAGCAACGAAGCAAATAAATTCATGATCAGATTTAATTTGGAAAACATGGCATTCATTAGCCCAATCAAAACAGCATACAGCTCAGGTTTAGATTAGGATTGCTCTCAGATCAAATTATGGGTTGCTAAGTGACTTAGCCTTCCAACAAATAATTTGAGGTTTGAATATCACATGTTATTAAATCTGAAATCAGGTTTAATATTCCAAAATAGCACTGTTCTAGTACCAAAATACGGTATACCACAACACAATATGTATGGCAAATAGCAACTAGGTCTAGCAGGGATCAACTTAGATTGCAACCTAGTCAAAACAGAACCAAAAAACAGTGCTGAAAATCAGTACTGCCAAGGTCACAAAGTCAATCACTTGATAACCAATAATGGATATTATTGACAGCACAAGCTTTCCCAATTAACAGTGATCAATCAGCAATAAGATCATCATATGAATTAACACTTAGTGCTATGCCATACAGATTAAGTTATCAACACCAAATTAATCGAACAGTGCTATTCTAGATCAATCGAATACACCTAATAATAGATTAATAAGCCTCAAGTTAAGCAATTATCACCGAGCTAATCAAATATCCCACAGAATGCACTTAACCCAGATCAAGATAAATCAGCCCCTTTTGCACACGGCAAGGTCCGCAGATTCACCTCAATCAGCACAGTGCACAAAAACAGTAAAAGAGAAGAAGCCGAAATTCTTACAAAGCACCGGAATCAAGCCGGCAAGTTGAGGCGAAGCGCGATGAAATCGCTGTCCCAGAAATCAGATCGCCGTGCTATTAACGCACTACCGACGAAAAGACTCGGAGATACGATGCCATCACCCCCACCATGGCCGAAGGCCACAGAAGGAGCCCGAGATGCAGAGAGGAGCAGCAGCGAGCTCACGGCGACCACCCGGTGGCCACCGGGAACCACGTCGAGGAAGACAACCACCACAGCAACGAGTACCGGCCGGCGAGGACGCCAAGACACCGGCGAGCAGCATCAGCATATTGAGGGAGAGGAGAGGGAACTCGGCAAAGCATACACCGAAAAACCCACACTGAGAGAGAGATAGAGTACTGCACTTAAAGGCTACGTCGGCACAACGAGCTCCGACAAGCCCGGCCACCATGGCCACGCGCGCACGTGCCTCTGCTCCAGGCGGAGCTGGCCGTTCCAACCCCCGAGCCGCCGCCGCCAGCCTTCACCTAGGTAGGGAAAACCTACCTAGGTGAAGCCCCAACCGCAGCCTCCCCTCTCTCTCTTTTACTCACTAAATGGACCACGGCCCAAGAGGCAAACGCCCAACAATCCCCACCCTTTTGCCATACTCAACAAAGTTATTATCGCCGTAGAAACTCGTTTGATATACTGTTATTCAACAAAGGTACCGTTTAGGTTTGAACCAATGTTTAGCTATAAGAAATCCAATCCAACATAGGCAAAGGGGGACTGCGCCTTGATCCAAGACCTTGGTGTGAAGATATTCATCCACATAGCACACAGTACTAGGCTGCAAATCTGCACCTCTAGCGGGGCAGGACGTTACGGTCATGCCCTTATATCTTTTCATGAACTTATTAGAGAGTATACCCCAAGCTCTCATGGATCACGACCACATGATCAGCTCATATAGGTTCGTTCTTCACGGGAATCCTGTAGGAAAATTCCCGAATCTTATTAAAGATTCCGAACTTATTAAGAGGTTTTACCCTCAACCTTCCTACAGTTTAAGCACTGCAGCGAATGGGACTTTAGAATGGTGTGCATGACAATGCCACATAGCTTAGTTGTCCCAGAGCCTGTTTCACGGGATCTCATTCAGGATGGGTTACTACTATTGGTTACCACTAGCAGGGTATAAGTCCCATTGCTCTAGATGCTGCTTCGATAGTTGTCTTAGACAAACCTTTGTAAAAGGATCAGTTAGATTACTATCAAACTAAGTGTATTTTACAGCAATTACACCCGTCTCTCTCGCATGCCGAGAAGACTTAAGTCTTCTCTTAATATGCCTCGAGGACTTCATATTGTCTTTTCTACTCTTAACCTTGACTAAAATAGTCTGGTTATCGCAATATACTAAGACCGCTGGAATCGACTTTTTCAGCATGGGTAGATCAAATAGAAGCTCTCTCAGCCATTCTGCCTCCACTGCAGCTGAATCAAGTGCTACTAATTCAGTCTCCATAGTTGAGCGTGTTATCACAGTCTGTTTAGCAGACTTCCAAGACACAGCTCCACCAGCTAAAATGAAAACATATTCACTAGTAGACTTCATCTCATCCGAGTCACCAATCTAGTAATAATCACTGAATCCTTCTATGACTGTCGGATGGCCCAAGTAATGGATTCCAAGCTTCATGGTGCCTTTAAGGTACCTAAGTACTCGATGTAGTGCTACCAAATGACTCTCTCCTGAATTTGTCGTATAACGGCTCAACCTGCATATAGCATATGAGATGGGTCTAGTCGCACTACAAAGATACATCAAGTATCCAATTACTTGTGAGTATAGGTGTTGATTGACACCTTCACCAGTGTGCTTGCAAAGCCTCAAACTTGGATCATAGGGCGTGGAGGCAGGATTAAAATCCATATGTCCAAAACGGGTTAGAATCTTCTCCACATAATGGGATTGCAAAAGTGTAATCCCACTCTCACCCTTTATAAGCTTGACATTTAGAATAACATCAGCGTCTTCTAGATCCTTCATATCGAAATTAGAGGAAAGAAACTCTTTTGTCTCATTCATGACATCCAAGTTGGTCCCAAACAGCAATATGTCATCCACATAAAGACATAGAATGACACCATGTCCCCCACGAAATCGATAATACACACATCTATCTGCTTCGTTGACACAAAACCCAACAAATATCAATGTGTTATCAAATTTCTCATGCCATTGCTTGGGGGCTTGCTTAAGACCATACAAGGACTTAATCGGGCGACAAACCTTATTCTCCTGACCTTTTACCACAAAACCATCTGGCTGCTGCATATAGATCCCCTCATCCAGCTCTCCATTAAGGAAAGCGGTCTTAACGTCCATTTGATGGACTAGGAGTTTATACGCAGCAGCAAGTGCCAACAGCACACGAATGGTAGGTAATCTTGCCACAGGAAAATAGATATTAAAATAGTCCTCGCCCTCTTTCTGAGTAAAACCCTTAGCCACTAACGAGCCTTGTACATTTCTATTGTACCGTCGGGTCTCCGTTTTATCTTAAAGATCTACTTACAGCCCACCGGTTTACACCCACCAGAAAGATTGGTGACTTCCCACGTTCCATTAGCGATGATGGATTGCATCTCGCTACGGACTGTCTCCCTCCAGTACTCTGCATCAGGAGATGCATATGCCTCAGCGAGGATACGAGGTTCATCATCCACAGAATAGATGGCAAAATCATCACCAAACGACTTTTCAGTCCTTTGTCTCTTACTCCTCCTCAACTCCAAGTCAGGAGTGGGCTCAGCCACCTCAGGAGGAATAGAGTAATGCTCACTAGAGCCATTAGGTGTGATTAATTCATTAGACCTCATAGAAAAAAGTCTCAAAGAATGTCGCATCACGAGACTCCATAATGCCGTTTAAAACGACTTCACTAGTCACGGATTTGACCACTAGAAATCTATAGGCTGTGCTATTTGCAGCATATCCCAGAAAGACAAATCTACAGTCTTAGGTCCCAATTTTCTCTTCTTCGGTAAAGGCAGACTGACCTTCGCTAGACAGTCTCAAGTCCGAAGATGAGACATGTTAGGTTTTCTCCCCTTCCAACCTTCATAAGGTCTCACCTCGCGATTGCGCAGTGCCACCCTATTCAGGACATAGTTAAATGTGAGAACTGCCTCCCCCACCATCAGACCGACATACCAGAACTTTGTAACAAAGAATTAATCAGGTCACAAATAGTTCGGTTCTTCTGTTCGGCCACCCCATTTGATTGGGAAGAGTAGGGAGGTGGGTTTCATGAATGATACCACTTTCTTCACAGTAATGGGCGAATTCCTTGAAGATGTACTCTCCTCCTCTATCAGACCTTAGCCGTTTAATTGTCTTTTCTAGTTGGTTTTTCACTTCAGCGTTATAAATCTTAAAGTATTCTAATGCTTCATCTTTGCGTTTGAGCAACTAGACATAAGCATATCTAGTACTATCATCTATGAGAGTAAAGAAATACCGCTTGCCACCTTTGGTATAAATGCCATTCATCTCACAAAGATCAGAGTATACTACCTCAAATGGAGAGGTGTCCCGCCCTTCAACCGAGTTAAACGGTTTTCGGGGTTGCTTAGCTTGCACACACACTTCGCACTTAGAGCCCTTCTCATGTGTATATTCAGAAATTAAGTTCATCTTACTCAACCGCACAATAGCCTCGAAATTTAAATGACATAAACGAGAATGCCATACATCAAGGTTTTTATTACAAATCACATTGTAAATGAAAATAGAGTTCTGACACAAGACAGAGAGACTAAATATGTCGTCTCTCTTATAACCCTTGCCAACAAAGGTACTACATCTAGTCAAAATGACTTTATTCGACTCGAATACCAAACGAACGCCCTGTCTACACAAGGCAGCTCCACCGATCAAATTCCGCCGCATCGTAGGCATGGTTAGCCTAAACGGTAAACGGTAAACAGTCGGTCATCCTTTGTTTAGCGTTTAGACGGTTTAAACGGTGTTTACACGAAATTAAATGGAGTAAACGGTTTCTATTTATATTGATAAAAATAGCATATATTTTAAATTAAAATTGATATTTTTTAGGCATAGCAAACTAGGAGTAATGCAGTATAGCAATTATCATAAGCAGATAGCGGTGATACTATATTAATACTAGTAGAATTGTAGATTGAAATAGAAATTACACCAGTATTGGACTATTGGTGTAGCAAAAGAGCATATTGAGCATTATTGCTAGAGTGCTAGTACATCATAAGGATTGAAATCACAGCTTCACGTCACATATTAAAACCGCAAAGCAGTACTGCACAAAGAAAAATTGAAAACACATATTAATAGAGCAGTACCGAGGCGCGACGTGGGGCCCACATGCCTCGAGCGCGAACGCATGGGGCGAGCCAGAGTCTAGGAGGGAAGTGAGAGCACAAGAGTTTAGCTGGCGTGAGCAGAGCATGGGAGTGAAGTGAACAAATTAAGAATTCTAGTGCATTATGTCGACGGTTGAGATATCGATCTCAAGTCAACTAAGATTCTTGAGAAAGGGAGATAGAAGACTTGCCGAGCAAGGCGAACAGCAATCAACAAGCAACAGGGAGAGACGGAGGTTTTTATCCAAGTTCAGACCTCTCGAAAAGATAATAGCCCTACGTCCAGCCTTTCTTTATATCAAAGAGGATTACAAGGTGGAACTCGATGAGACGAACAAGTCTCGGCGAGCAGTATGCGACAATACAATGATGCTTGGCCAGTAATATGGGTGTACAGAAAGTGGTATGCAAGGACCTCGTGCCCTCTACACGCCGTAGGGGCTCAGTTTATATAGTGTTGAACAACCAACCTACCGAGGGATAATCGGGCCGGGCTAACTACGAGATCGTAACGAACTCATATACATGCCAAATACATCCCGAGGTAAATAAGGTACACTCCAATCCAGAAAACCACGTCCGGGTCTTCACGTAGCCGTGCAGAACTCTTGCTCGAGTCGGACTCGAACACGAAGTCTTAGGCCGTTACGCACCATGCCAGCCAGGAAGCTGTTCGGCAGAATGCATATGGGCCTGATAGAACCTTCTAGAGAGCCAAGCCCTAGGAGACTGTTCGGTTGGGCCGTCAGAGAGTGGGCCATGGCAGTGGGCCATGATTTTATCCCCGACACATTACATATCCTAAACGGTCTGTTTAATAACGTTTAGCCCATTTAATTCCATTCTGTTTAGCTCGTTTAGTCCGTTTAATCCCGTTTTTGACCGTTTAAACCGGTCAACCGTTTAATTCACCGTTTAGAGGCTAAACTGCACGGTGTTCTCCTGAACACTGTTTAAACACCGTTTAAACGGCCGTTTAGGCGAACACTGATTGTGGGCACGAACAGCACGTCATGAAGAACTAGCGTCTTGCCAGAAGTCAAACTTCAAACAGACTCTACCAACTCCATGTATCAGTGTTGCTGCTCCATTGCCCATCAAGAGAGATCCACGATCTTGATCCTGAAATAAAGTGAAGGCAGTTCTATCAGCAGCTATATGGCGTGTTGCACCTGTATCGATCCACCAGTCAAGAAATGAATCAGCCATAAAGGCTCTAGGTACATACCCATCAGCTGCAGCGGCAGGTGCCTCAGCAACAAGTGCCTCAGCATCACGCCCATTCTGCTGCTCAAGTGCCGATCCCTTACCCTTGCGATCACGGCACCTACGAGCAGTGTGCCTAGGATGGCCACACACAAAGCAAATCA
Organism: Raddia distichophylla; assembly: GCA_005191435.1. NCBI lineage: Eukaryota > Viridiplantae > Streptophyta > Magnoliopsida > Poales > Poaceae > Raddia > Raddia distichophylla. Next base: position 224,645 of record SPJY01003583.1, read on the forward strand.
GTTCCTCCCTCTTCTTCTTCATATTCTTGCCGTTAGCGCCATTCTGGTTCTGGGGTTTCTTATTCTTCTTACCACCACCAGCCTTGGAGTTCTCGGCATCAGCCACATTGGCCTGGACAAAGGACGTAGAATGCTTTGAGCCTCCACTAGCACGGGCTCGCTCCTCGACATTTATAGCTGTCTGAAGTTCAGCGAACGTCAGGCGCTCCTTCATGTGTCAACGAACAGTCATGAAGTCACGCCACGAGGGCGAAAGCTTAGCCAAGGCTACATTCACCTAAAAACTTTCAGGTAAGAGACACTCGAACTGGTTCAGGTCCCTCACGTGAAACTGAAGCTCCTGGACCTGCTCCAAAATCGAGCGGTTCTCCACAATCCTGTCGTTCAGGTAACTCTCGGCCACGAAGCTCTCATTCCCGTTACCCCCTTTTGAAAATTTCAGCTCCAGGTCATCCCACACCTCCTTGGCATCAGTGGAAGTGGAGTAGGTGTCGGTCTTTTCCTCGCCCTTAAGTTCCTTCTCCTTTGGAGGATCAGAGATAACCCAGTAGATTTTCAACTCTGTCAACCACAGCCTAGTATGTGCCTGCCAGCGTTTAAAGCTGATGCCGTCAAATTTCTCGGGTTTAACTACATCACTACTACTCCCCGAGGCCATAAATAATATCTGATTTCTAGATTGTTGAAGCAAATGCAGTTTGAGTATAATAGATAAACAATTCACTCTGAATAAAACATAAATAACAAAGCCATGAATTAAATTCAGAATCATAAATCCTCCAAATATAAGCAATGAAGCAAATAAATTCATGATCAGATTTAATTTGGAAAACATGGCATTCATTAGCCCAATCAAAACAGCATACAGCTCAGGTTTGGATTAGGATTGCTCTCAGATCAAACTATGGGTTGCTAAGTGACTTAGCCTTCCAACAAATAATTTGAGGTTTGAATATCACATGTTATTAAATCTGAAATCAGGTTTAATATTCCAAAACAGCACTGTTCTAGTACCAAAATACGGTATACCACAACACAATATGTATGGCAAATAGCAACTAGGTCTAGCAGGGATCAACTTAGATTGCAACCTAGTCAAAACAGAACCAAAAAACAGTGCTGAAAATCAGTACTGCCAAGGTCACAAAGTCAATCACTTGATAACCAATAATGGATATTATTGACAGCACAAGCTTTCCCAATTAACAGTGATCAATCAGCAATAAGATCATCATATGAATTAACACTTAGTGCTATGCCATACAGATTAAGTTATCAACACCAAATTAATCGAACAGTGCTATTCTAAATCAATCGAATACACCTAATAATAGATTAATAAGCCTCAAGTTAAGCAATTATCACCGAGCTAATCAAATATCCCACAGAATGCACTTAACCCAGATCAAGATAAATCAGCCCCTTTTGCACACGGCAAGGTCCGCAGATTCACCTCAATCAGCACAGTGCACAAAAACAGTAAAAGAGAAGAAGCCGAAATTCTTACAGAGCACCGAAATCAAGTCGAAATTCTTACAGAGCACCGAAATCAAGCAGACAAGTAGAGGCAAAGCGCGATGAAATCGCTATCCCAGAAATCAGATCGCCGTGCTATTAACGCACTACCAACGAAAAGACTCGAAGATACGATGTCGTCACCCCACCACGGCCAAAGGCCACGGAAGGAGCCCGAGATGCAGAGAGGAGTAGCAGCGAGCTCACGGCGACCACCCTGTGGCCGCCGAGAACCACGCCGAGGAAGACAACCACCACAGCAACGAGTACCGACCGGCGAGGACGCCAAGACACCGGCGAGAAGCAGTAGCGGATTGAGGGAGAGGAGAGGGAACTCGGCAAAGCATACACTGAAAAACCCACACTGAGAGAGAGAGATAGAGTACTGCACTTAAAGGCTGCGTCGGCACAACGAGCTCCGCGAAGCCCGGCCACCATGGCCACGCGCGCACGAGCCTCCGCTCCAGGCGGAGCTGGCCGTTCCAGCCCGCGAGCCACCGCCGCCGCCAGCCTTCACCTAGGTAGGGAAAACCTACCTGGTTGAAGCCCCAGCCGCAGCCTCCCCTCTCACTAAATGGGCCACGGCCCAAGAGGCAAAAGCCCAACAAACAATGGGCTCAAATGCGCCCAAAAGAGATGAATTTAGGTATACATGCTAAAGAGAGGGGTGAGGTAGATGTCACCAATAAAACCTTGTCACATTTGAAACCTCACCAAAACCACCTAAAACCACCTGAAGACCAATTAAGATCTGACGAAGCCCGGTTTTAATACTTAAAGGACTAACGACGAGAATAATTAAGACCACTTTAGCACCTTTTCCCAATAAAGAATCAAGAGTTTCTTTGTCTCTATTCTCAGTCTATGCATGGATGTAATAAATTCAACAGTTCTACCTTCTTTTTTTTTGCAAAAGGGGAGCCTCGATTTGCATTTCACAGCAAAACGAAAACAATATCCTCAAGCCTAACAGCCATAAACTAAAACAAAGCACCAGGGTTGCTGTGTAACCAGTGGCCTTACCGACCACCGCAACCAAACCCGTCCACACAAATGTCACAACAGTAGCTACAACACAACAAAGTACCGAGCACACAGGCTCATAGATGAGGACAAACAAGTATCATAACCCAAGCATCAAAAAACAGTCTCTTCGCTTGGGGCTCAAAACAGCAAAGCTCACTTCATCACTGGCCTTGTCTTTCTCTTGAGTATAGAAAAAGCAATCATCTTGTAGATTAGCATGATAGGGTCCTTGATGAAGCATTTGTCAAAACAGCTGTTGTTCCGTGTCAAACAAATTGACCAAGCAACAACAGCCAAACAGTAACAACTGAGCTTTATGTTCCCTCCAGACCATTTATCAGACCAAGCCCAGAATTGCTCAAAACTCTGGATGATATTTGTCCCTACCACATTCGCTATCACGCCCCCCAAAGAGTTTGAGAGAGTTTGCACTGAAAGAACATATGGATATTGGTCGCCACCTCATCACAGAACTCACAAGTTTGAACTCCCAACCAACCTATCCTATGAAGGTTTTAATTGGTTAAAATTGCATTGTTTAAGACAGCCACAGAAAATTTTAATTTTCAGAGGGATGTTGGCTCCCCAAATTCTTTTGATCTCATGATTTGTCTCTTCCCCCTGATGAAAGGTTTTATACATCGGGGCTACTGAAAAAATCCCTTTTTTTTTTCCAAAGATCCATTTGCACCCATCTTTTCTGTCAGGATAACCAGTTAAAGACAAAGTCTTCATCATGGCTATCCAAGCACTACAATCTCCCATATTCCCATCCCTTCTAAATCTCAAACCATTCTCACTTTCTAGGACATCGGCAACAGAACAGTTAATATTCTGACAAACAGCAAAAACATCAGGGAACTAATTTTTCAAAGGGCTATCACCATACCATAAGTCAAACCAAAAACTAGTTGGCCTACCATCACCGATAAGTTTCTTTCTCTTGTCCAAATAAAAGTGCTTAACTTATATCTTTTCAGAAAGATGAATCGTTTTGCCTAACATTTATCTGGGACAGCCGCTGCTCTCTAATGTACTTGCTTTAACCAAATCTTGCTAAATCCCCTAATTTGCCTCTAGTTTCCGGAGCCATTTCAAAGCAAACTAATATTCAGAAATCTAACATTCTGAATACCAAGACCACCATTAGATTTTGGTTTAGTAACCTTATACTCCATTTGGATAGATGATATCTTTTCTTCTCCCCCACTTCCTCTCCACTTTAAACCTCTTCTGATCTGGTCAATTTTGACCCCGACCGTTTTAGGCATCAAAGTCATTGACATAACATAAATGGAAATACTAGTTAGACAAGCATTTACCAAAAGTAAGTCTTCCACCAATGAATAAAAGTATGAATAAAAGTCTACCCTTCCAAAAGTGAAGTCTTTTCTGAATTTTCCTAACTAGAGGCTCCCATCCACGGAAAAATATTCAGTGCACATGTGCAAAAAACAAATCTTAGCCCTTCATCTTACATCCAACGGTACACTCTGCTCTCTTCTTCTACTGGAACCTGCACAGTTGGGTGTATAAAGTGAATGTGCCAGCTGAAATCTTGTGCACAGTTAGGTGTAGGAGAAGAGGGCCAGGCCGTTGGATTTAAGATGAAGGGCTGAGATTCGTTTTTTTCACTTGTGCACTACAAAGTCTTGTTCACTGAATATTTTCCCCCCATCCACCGACCCTAACTCTTTTGTGGCTCACCAGGGCACCCAAATATTTTATGGGCAAGCTCCCCACAACACAAGTAAAAAGCTCCGCATAAGTATTTTCAGTATCAGAATTCCATTTATCGAAATTATCTCACTTTTGAGAAAATTAATTGAGCCCTGCCATTCGCTCAAAAATGGAGAGAATATACTTGACATTTATTGCAGATTCTATACCATCTTGTAAACAAAGAATGGTATCATCAACATACTAAAATATAGGAGTCCCCTTTTCAATCAGAACATCAACAAGACATTTGATCTTCCTTTTTTCCTGAGCAAAGGTCATCACTCTGCTGAGGCAGTCCACTGCAATATTAAACAAAAGGGGGAAGGGAACCCCCTTGCCTTACTCCTTTAGCACTCCTAAAATAAGGACCTTTAACACCATTGACATTAACTGAAAGGGTATCATTCTTCATTACTTTTTCTATCCATCTACACCAATTATCATCGAATCCTCTCCATTTAAGAGAACAATAAGAACTCGAATTCTTATCGATACTAGAACTCGGAGCATAGGAAGGAAAGTCGATTTATGGATGAAATCAAATACAAAGTATTTACAAACAAAAGTCTTCGTTTATTGGGAAAGAGTCAATATACTTTTAATGTCGAATCGGGCTTCACTAAGACAGAAATAAAGCATTGGGTCGAACTCTTCTTTGGTATTAAGGTAGTAGCTGTGAATAGCCATCGACTAGCCAGAAAGGATAGAAGAATGGGACCTATTCCGGGACATACAATGCATTACAGACGTATGATCATTACCCTTCAACAGGGTTATTCTATTCCACTTCAAACTAAAGGAGAATACTTAATACAGCGAAACATTTATCAAAACACCTATCCCGAGCACATCATTACTTTTTCTATCCCATCTACACCAATTCTCATCGAATCCTCTCCATTTAAGACATTTCATCATGAAATCCCAGTTGATTTTGTCATATGCCTTTTCAAAGTCAAGTATTAAGAATATCCCACATTTCCTACTCTGACTTGTATGGTGAATCACCTCATGAAGTTGTCATATGCCTTTTCAAAGTTAATTTTTAAGAATATTCCACATTTCCTACTCTGACTTGTATGGTGAATCACCTCATGAAGGGCCATGATCCCATCCATAATAAATATCCCCGGGATAAAAGCATTCTAGGTTTTACTAATAAACTTATCCGCAACAGAGTTCTACTGCAACAAAGAACAAGAACAAGAGGTGAATGATGGTAGCTGATCCACTAGAGTGACAAGCAGGCTTCAACACACAAGTGTATTCAAATCGCCGTTCCTAAGGGCATTCCCAACCCTACCCCTTTTTCTCCCTAACTATCACTGTAGCAGAGAGAGGAAATAAAATATAAGAGAAAAATGTAAGGAGGGATTGAAAAGCTAGTGTTTTAGATGCAAGAGGAAAATGTAAGGAGGGATTGAAAAGCTAGTGTTTTAGATGCAAAACAGTGGTGGTTTGAAACACATAACTCTGCGCCTTGTACGCAAGTAGACATCCACTCCCATGGCCCATTTAACATGCGTGCTGTGCTGGTGGCAAAGAATCAGACGCATGTTTGCTTTGAACTGCCGGCGACAAACAATTGAAGATCATTTGGTTTGAACTGCCGGCTAAAAATGGAGGGAGTAATAAGCTACGGCCTTGAGGGCCTCCCGATACGGTCTCTCCCCCGTCTCACCCCCGAAGACCTCCCCCAAACCCTAGCCCTGCCCCCGGCGGCGGCGGCCGACCGCGCCTCCGCCGGCGGGCATCCCAGGCGTTGTGGCCGCCGGTGCCTCCTCCGTCGGCGCGGAGCTCATGTGGCGGCCCTCCCCTCCCTCTTCCTTTTTCATTGGGTAGACCTGGCCTCCGACGGCGGCACTCGAGGACGACGTGGAAAGCGCGCCGGCGGCGTGGGGAGGGCGAGCTCAGCGCGAGAGTGACGGCGTGACGAGAGATGAGAGAGATTGGAGAGAGAGCCAGGCCGCGGGCTCCACCGGCGACAGCTCCTTCCGCCAAGCTCACCTTTTCAGCTTTTCTCCTCGCCTCGTGTCACGTGCACAGATAGCAGCCGTTGGATGGATTTGAATGGTTAGGATTAGTTTAACGAGCCATCACTCATCACCACAAGGTGCTTTTTAGGAGTAGAGATTAATTGAGCCCTGCCATTCGCTCAAAAATGGAGAATATACTTGACATTTATTGCAGATTCTATACCATCTTGTAAACAAAGAATAGTATCATCAGCATACTAAAATCTAGGAGTCCCCTTTTCAATCAGAACATCAGCAAGACATTTGATCTTCCCTTTTTCCTGAGCAAAGGTCATCAGTCTGCTGAGACAGTCCACTGCAATATTAAACAAATGGGGGAAAGGGGACCCCCTTGTCTTACTCCTCTAGCACTCCTAAAATAAGGACCTTTAACACCATTGACATTAACTGAAAGGGTATCATTCTTCGTTACTTTTTCTATCCATCTACACCAATTCTCATTGAATCCTCTCCATTTAAGAGAACAATAAGAACTCAAATTCTTGTCGATACTAGAACTCACAGCATAGGAGGGAAAGTTGATTTATAGATGGAATCAAATACGTAGTATTTACATAAAAAAGTTTTCGTTTATTGGGAAAGAATCAATATACTTTTAATGTCGAACCGGGATTCACTAAGACAGAAATAAAGCATTGGGTCTCTTCCTTGGAGTTAAGGTAGTAGCTGTGAATAGCCATCGACTAGCGGGTAGAAGAATGGGACCTATTCCGGGACATACAATGCATTACAGACGTATGACCATTCCCCTTCAACCAGGTTATTCTATTCCACTTCAAACTAAAGGAGAATACTTAATACGGCAAAACATTTATACAAAACATCTATCCCGAGCACATCACTACTTTTTCTATCCATCTACACCAATTCTCATCAAATCCTCTCCATTTAAGACATTTCATCATAAAATCCCAGTTGATTTTGTCATATGCCTTTTCAAAGTAAAGTTTTACGAAAATCCCACATTTCCTACTCTGACTTGTACGGTGAATCACCTCATGAAGTTGTCATATGCCTTTTCAAATTTAAGTTTTAAGAATATTCCACATTTCCTACTGACTTGTGTGGTGAATCACCTCATGAAGGGCCATGATCCCATCCATAATAAATCTCCCCGGGATAAAAGCATTCTAGGTTTTACCTATAAACTTATCCGCAACAGAGTTCTGCTACAACAAAGAACAAGAGGTGAATGATGGTAGCTGATCCACCAGAGTGACGAGCAGGCTTCAACGCACAAGTGTATTCAAATCCCCGTTCCTAAGGGCATTCCTAACCCTACCCCTTTTTCTCCCTATCACTGTAGCAGAGAGAGGAAATAAAATATACGAGAGGAAAATGTAAGGAGGGATTGAAAAGCTACAATGTTTTAGATGCAAAACAGTGGTGGTTTGAAACACATAACTCTGCGCCTTGTACGCAAGTAGACATCCATTCCCATGGCCCATTTAACATGTGTGCTGTACTGGTGGCAAAGAATCAGACGCATGTGCGTTCACACCAGTGAATTGGGCATTTTACTAAAGAATCAACTGGACCACCCAAGTGAGAACAAAGAAAATAGAACATGTAAATCCATTAGTCTAGCAGTACAAAATACCGAATAAAGTGCAGCAGGATCATGTACTATTCATCGCAAAATGCTCAACAGCATACCGTCACAGGCACCTAAACCCAAAAAATACAATATAAGAGAAAAATGCAAGAAAACAAGGCATAACAACCGATATTGTCATCAGAGGTTCACCTGGAGGGGTCATGATGCTAAATGTGCCACAGATTTGAAACGGAAGCACTGCAGATGTCCTTGTCTTGCTTCTCATCGTCTGCCAATTTTGCTCTAGGTTAATTAGCGCAACAAATATAACAATCCAAGCTATTTTTCAGGTAGAGTAAAATCACATATGTTGTAACCACCAGTGAATTTAGGTAATTGCTCATCCACAGAAAACTAAAATACAACCAAAACAAAACCAAACCAGTCTGTATGGATCACATGCTCGCCAACCAGGGAGGGGCATTCTCTCAATCTGCCAAAACCTTCATAACTTTTGCATCTACAAATTCATTCCCGCTAGGTAAAAAACAAACAGCAAGAATTTGACATCCTGACTAATGTGTTTATAGCTCCAATATTTTCTTTAGAACCACACAAAAGGTTAATCAAAAGAACAAAGCACAGATAGTGTTGATGTTAGGATAGCAAAAAACCCACAAAACATTAGCACTCAATGTTACAAAAAGGAGTAAACAAAACCAAGCTTTCAATGATCTGTTAAATTAGGGGCATTCTTTCCATCTGCCAAGCCTTCATATTTGTTGCATCGACATATTTGTTCCCCAGAGCTTTGCTTAAACAGCTTGGTGGAAGAAGAATAAAAACCGTGAATCAAAGAGGGCCTAAGATTAGTTCACGGTGTAAGAAAAGGTTATTCAAGCATGCATCATGGCATGCAAGGGCAAGGGGTTATGGATCGAAGTAGTACGTACAAGCAGTTTGCCAGTCACAGCTGATCCACCACAGCGGCCAAGCAAGCTTCAAGTCTTCAACACAAAAGTCAATTCAGATCTCCGTTCTTAATGAAAACAATGGTAATCATCAGGCTGGTATAGGTCAGAATGCCCCTAAAAATAAGGTAAAACATTCAGCAGATCAACTACTAATCTCACAATTCAAAGTCATATCAAAACATCACAATTTTTTCCAAGAGCTCATTTAGCCTTGCCATCTCCATATCATAATTTTATGAACCCATTTCAAAATTCATACAAACAAACATGATATTCAAGAGTTTGTGCTGGCATGTTGGGGCTTTATTATTCACTGAGAACCATCGAAAAAATCACCCAAGAAAATGAGAATGGGGGAGTAGGGCATCAAACTAACAGTACAGAATATGAGAATAACCCCAGATCAACAATAAAGTGGATCAGATCAAAGTGCAAGAGAACTTTACTCTCATTGCAAAATGCTCAAAGTAGCAGGAAATGAAGCACAAAATGCAAGAAAACATGCCATGAAAAACCAAGAATAACATTACACATTCCCCTCGACAAGGTCATCATGCTAAATGCACTCTACATTGCATCACACATTTTCAGTCATGTTCTCTTTGGGGGAAAGAAGTACCTACAAAGAAGAGCAATCTGTTATCCAAACAAAACTAAGATCAACAAAACATGACAGCATCTCTCACTTCTTCTCCCCCTTCCAGTTGTGTGTCCCTGCAAGGTCTCTTGGCCTTGCGGGCGGGTGTCCGGCCTTTAGGCCAGGGTGTGCAGCATTCTTGCTGCGTTGTAACTTAGGTGTTCTTCTTCAATTGAATGGAAGGCAGCTCTCCGGCTCCTCCCTTCCAAAAAAAAAAAAAGATCTGAGGGAGCATTCCTTCAATCTGTCAGAGCCTTCATAACTTTTGCATCTACAAATTGATTCCTGGAGCCTGGTTAGCCTGCTCGGTATAAGAGATTTAGAGGGCATGTCACATTTAAAAATGGGAAAATATTGTGAAAGTGTGACAGAGATGCAGGGAGTATTTGCATGTAATGCTGGAACATTAGCTAGCTAGCTCAGCTCATTATTCAGCTCGGCCAAGCAGGCTTCAACAGAGAAGTGCATTCAGTTTCTTGCTCTTAATGCAAACAATGGTAATCATCAGGCTGGTATAGATCAGAAATTCAAAATGCCCCCATCCCCTACTACCACCCAAAAAAAAATCATTTATACTAGAATTCATACCAAAACATCACAGAATTTTTTTGAAAAGCACATCCTTTGCCTGTACACAATATTTTTTTCCTAAGAGCCCATCCCACAATTCATACCCAAAAAAAAAAATACCATCCAACATTTCATACCAAAAATTAAACATCAAAACTTTTGTGCCATCAACATATCCATTCCAAGAGCCATTTAGCCTACTTGGCGGCAAAGGATCTGATGGATGCATGCATCACTGGTCATGTTGTAGATTTTACGATTCATTAGGGACTAAGCAAGCAAATGAGAACGGAGGAAGCAGTGCATCATCGGGCTAACAATACAGAATAACCCCAAGTCGACATTTTGAGTACATCAGATCATGTGCTTTCATTGCAAAATGGTCAAAGCGTACCATCAAAGGGACCTGAGCCTGAATAATAACAAGGAAAGAGGCACACAAAATGCATGAAAATAAGCTATGATAAAACTGAGTGGCATCAGAGATTCCCCTAGACGGAGTGTCATCATGCTAAATGCGTCCCGGATTTTATTTCGGGAGCGCTGCAGATGTCCTTGTCTTGATTTCGTCATCTGCCATTTTGCTCATGAGGTTACGTACTGCAACAAATGTATCAACCCAAGCTAATTTCATGTAGAGAAAAATCCCACCGATCAAGAATTCGTCAACCAAAACATTTGCATCGCTCAAGAACTCATCGATCGAGTCACATAAATTCAGAGATGGGGAAGGGGGAATTCTCTCAATCTGCCAATGCCTTTCATAACTTTTGCATCTACAAATTCGTTCCCCCGGAGCCTGCTTAGCCTGCTCGGTAGAAGAGATTCAGAGGGGGCGTGAAAAAAATATTTGTTATACGGAGGGAGTAACTGGAGACCAGAGAGAGTAGTACTACATGATCTACTGTAGCGGCCATGCAGGCTTCGACGGAGAAGCGCGTTTCAGATCTCCGTTCTTGATGCAGAAAATGCTAATCATCAGGCCGGCAGATCAGGACAAACCCCCCATCGCACAAAGAAACCACTCGTCTCAACGATTTTAGACGAAATACGAGACATTTTTGAAGAAAAACATGCACATCCATGATCAAATGTTCGCAGAGAAACGGAGCGCCATCAAGTGATTTTCATAGCGGATTGATCAAAGTATATTTAACACCATCACAGGCACCTTGAAGAACTCCAAGAACATGAAGAAATGAACGACGCAAGACAGAAGCAGAAACGAGAAGAACAAAACTGAGATTAGCATCAGAGATTCCCCTAGAAGAAGCCATCACGTGGTCGCGCCACCAATCTGAATCGAGGGCGCTGCAGTGTACTCGTCGGAGGATTGGAGAGTAGCCGGCCGGAGTGGGAGAAGGGAAGTGAAACGGCTGGGTGGTGACGGCCGAAGAGTGAGGACGGCAAGTAGGGTTTGGAATTGGGAACAGCCGAAGAGGGTTTCGACTCTCGAGATATAAAGGGGTGGTCAAGGTTTTAATGGGCTGGGCTGCACACGGATAGAAATTATGTGCGGCCGCAACCGGAGTGAGATACATTTTGTAATAATTTATCTTTTTTATATAGCCTATTTGTGTAATAATTTGTAATGATTTTTCTCAGGACCTTAGTAGTTGTCATAAAGATCCTAAAACTATGTTTAAATTATTTTTTAAATATTTAAACCACTTTTTAAATACTCTCAAATTTTGTTGAAACGCTACGCTACGTTACGTTAAGCTGAAATGTACAAGGCCTTTATCTTAGAAATTATGTGCCGCCGCAACCTGTTACCCGAGGTGACCAAACGGGCCGAGCCAACAAGACCGAACCGGGCCAACCTTATGCAGATTCGTTAGCGGGTGTTGTTTTTAAAATCGAATCAAGTTAAATAAAGGAGTTGGGCTAGTAACTTCCCTTATTCGTTGGGTTCTTTTATCTCGAGTAGTAACTCTTAGCCTCTTTCTGTCCTGACTTGTGGTCTTCTGGAAAGGTGGCTCGTTAAGTCACTTTCAGATGAAATTCTTTTGGATGTCGGGTCAATGAGTTAGGAAGGATTCCAAATAAGACCGCCTTCTCTCTGCTTTGCATAGCTTAAAGCAAGGTCAGATGGAATTAGAGGAAGCAAAGGATGGACGTAGTCACGTAGGTAGAAAAAGTAGTCTTCTTTCTTATAACCTTCCTTCTACCGGGCTGGCCCGGTTCGGTTTGTATAGTAATGGGCCGGCCCGGTTAGGTTTGTCACTGTAGCATATTTATTTAATTAAATATATTCATTTATATATATCTAATGATATATAGTGTATTTACGCAATTTATAGTGTATATTTGTAAAATATAGTGGTTTTTTCTTAATTTATTTAGATATTTTTAATAAAAATAAACCAACCCATATAAAATCGGGCCGGCCCGGTTCGGTTCGGTTAATGTGCGAGCCAAACCCGGGCCGAGAGCCAGGCCCGGTTAGCCCGGTTCGCACAGTAAACGAACCAAATGGCCTGAACCGGGCCAAACCAGGCCGGCCCGTTGTCCACCTCTACCTGTTACACGGATAGAAATTTAGCTTAGCGTATCACAGGGTCACTGTAACAAAATTTAAGAGTCTGTAAAAAATATTTAAATATTATTAAAATAATTAAAATGTAGTTTTATCATCTTTAAAAGTACTACTAAAAACTGAGAAAAAACATTACAAATCATTACACCAAATAGGTTATATAAAAAATATAAATTTTTGCTACAATGAAACGCTATGCTACGCTAAGCAGAAATGCACAAGATCGAGAGAGTGAGAAGAGATATAGAGAGGAGAGAGATAGACATAGCACCGCCGCACCGGATGCCATAGGGCTTGTCTAGCACCCATCGTCACCAAATTTTTTTCTTTGATACACAGGGCGGGACCATTGCGAGACAATTAAATGATCATCCTCAACCATTTTCTTCTCATTCCATTTTCTTTCTCTTTCCCTCCCCCATAATTTTTCCTCTCATTCCTCAAAGGGCTTGAAGCGGGAAGAGCTTGGAGCAACCTGATCGAGCGCCCTTGCGCTGAAGATGAACGGAGCTAAGCGATCTGCCGAAGTTGTGGGATGTCAAAATGCATCAGTAGGGGAGCGTTCCGCCTTAGAGGGAAGCAAACGCGAAAGCGAGGGTCGACAAAGCGGAAGCGAATGTCGGCTTGAGTAACGAAAACATTGGTGAGAATCCAATGCCCCAAAAACAAGTATCTGTCATTGCTGGAGATATCGTCAAGGACCTAGAAGAACTGACCACCGTTCGCGTCGATCTCCAATTGAACTTTGTCATTGCCTTTCGTGAGCAACAACATGAAAACACACCCAAGAGTGAATGCGCTCAACCCCAACATGAAGAGAAAGAGAGCTCCCCCATCGATTTTGGAGAAGAACACGAATCTACCGTCATCCAAACTAGATACCTACCTCAAGAACGAAGCGGTCCAGATCCAGAGCATCAATATCAATAATAGATACAAGCGTGAACACTCGCATCGTCCGCTCGCCACGTGGCTGTCCTCCCGCCCGGCGCCGCCACGGCCGTCCGATCGCGTGAGCCAGCCAGTTCCGGCAGTCCGTTTTGCTTTAACGTATAAAACAATTTTCCTCCGCCCGCGCACGCTGCCGTGTTCTGCCGCGCTCGCGAGCCATGGGCGCGCGCGTATGCAGCTAGTGATTTGGTTGGCATTTCCAGCCACAAACCAAAGCCCGCAGCCAAGGCCTTTTATTAATGTTGGAGTAACCAGTGAGCACAGCTCAAAACCAGATCTACAATACAACAACCAAAAGCTGGCTAAGCCTAAACTTAGCGGATCTTAGGTGGGGAGGACCACTCATGTCCTTACCTCTCGGCGCATGCAGAGAAGCTGGACTCATCTGAGGCGAGGGGACTGACGCTCGGTGGCCTCTCCAATGACCAGTTTCATGAGACTTTCGAGTCCACGTCATTTGCAAACTACTATATCATTTTACCATTACCAAACAATAAACATAGAGGAATTTGAGATATTTTTTATACAAATTTCAAAATAAATGTTTTGTTTTCTATTAAAATTTTGGTATATGTCTTTGTCATGGCACAAGGAAAAAAGATCAACTTGTCATTCTGTTTTTTATTGCATCTACGTCATTATTAAGTGTATTTTTCTCAAAAATATCATTATAAAACACCAAATATTATGTATGCCATTATAAAGTGTGATTGATTTCAAACAATCTAATACGAAACATCGCCAACAAGTGCAAGCTCAAAATATCGTTCAATATACAATTTGACGAGTGAGTTCTAGATGTCATGCCCTCTGCACTCTTCTTCCTCCCTCCCTTTTTCCTTTACACTCCACCTCTATATCTCATATCTTGGCCGGACTCTCTCCCTCACCTCCAGCCACTGTCTCTCTCCTATCTTTCAGCCACCTCTGGCCATCTCTCCCCCATCCTCTAGCTTTGCAGGCGGCGGCAGTGGCACGTTCAGGCGAGCATGAGGCAGCGATGGCGGTGGTGCGACGGAGAAGGCCGCGACGAATGAGGTCAGGGGCTCGTCGAAGGAGAGATTGGGATGAGGGCTCGCCAAAGAAGGAGGTGGCATAAAAGCAATAAACATAGCAGAATTTGATATTTTTCATAAGGATTTAAAAAGAATTGCTCTTTTTTCTATTTAAATTTTGGTTTATATCTTTTTTATGATACAAGGATGTGAGCATCGTTGAGCCCTAATTTTTAGTGGTATTGATGACATGGATATTTGCGCAATGATTATTGCTAGAGGGTTCTTGGTCTCTTCATGAAACCCTAGCGAGGCGTCGACAACCTTTTGAGCTGCTTCAAGATGTTCTAAACATGATTGGGTGAGTGGAGAGGTCATACATAGATGTAGGAGTAGTTGGATTTTTCTTACTTATTGCCCATGCTTCAAGAGGGGTCTAAATGATTTGATCATGCCAAGTTATCACTTCACATGAAACCCTAGACTTCTCTTAGTCCACAAGTATTCTACAAACATCTAAAAGTCCAAGTGAGTCATCAAAAAGAATGAATATTTCAAAATCCTTGAGTTTAGTATTCTCAGTGTTCATCGGACTGGGTCCGACAACATGTGTTCCGGCTGTTTTGAGACTAGGTTACAGCCATCGGACCGGGTCCGGTGATCATCAGACCGGTTCCGATGGGCACTGTAACGGCTAGTTTTTGAAGCCCTCCCGAGCTCCAACAACTAGTTTCTCTCCGGGGGTATAAATTGAGTTTGGTAGGCTGCCATTTATGAGGTTTGCTACTCCATCTCACCTAGAGTCAATATTTACTCATTCAAGGGTGTTCTTGAGCCTTTCGTCCACCACTTCACCAACTACCTACCTTTCCCCAAACCGAGCTTCATGGAAGTCCTTCGATTTGGCATGATCGGGGCATTTCGGGCTTATTACTCTTGAAGACTGTGTTCTTCTCGGAGGAGTGGGCTTGGGAGTAGGCCTTGGCATGTGGTTACTCTCAATTCGGTGTATAGGTGACGGAGTACACCTCGCTGGAGTGGCGGAACGACTACCGGGGAGTAAGTGAGGCATGTGGTTCGAGAGGGAGCCGGTTCTTGTGCGCAAGAGTTAGCCTCAATGGAGAGTAGGAGTTGCGGCTCCGAACTTCGGTCAAACAAACATCGTGTCACTTCTCCTTCGTCTCATCTACTTTTGCATCTACATTCCACATGAATTGCTATTGATTGCTTGGGTGTTTTGGATGGATTAGGTTACTAGTGCATCTTGTTATCAATTGATTTTGCTTGGTAGGACACTAGAACCTAGGAATAAGTTACTATTAACTTTGTTGCTTAATCAAAGAATAACCGAAAAGAAATTAAAATGCCTATTCATCCCCCTCTAGGCCATAGAGATCCTTTCAAAGGGAAACGATCAACTTGCCATCATGTTTTTTTTTTCTAATTGCATCGGTGCCATTATTAAGTATCATTTTCTCAGAAATGTCCAAATATTATGTATACCATTATAAAGTACAATTGACTTCAAACGTGCCAATATGGAACATTGCCAATACACACGAGCTCAAAATAGGTCAAATATATGATTTGATGGGTGGTCCTACATGTCATACAATCTACACTCTTTATTTGGAGAAGTGCCATTTTCAAGAACGCGAATCTTATGATATGGTGGGAATCTCTTATGATAATCATCCTCGCCTTAAATGCATCCTAATGTCTGGATAGGCTAGCCCTTATTTAAGGATTTCCTCTTTCTCCCTCCTTTTCCCTCTACAATCCACCTCTCTCTCTCTCTCTCTCTCTCTCTCTCTCTCTCTCTCTCTCTCTCTCTCTCTCTTATATCTTAGCTGAACTCCCTCCATCACCTCTCTCTCTTCTACCCTTCGTCTACCTTCGGCCATCGGGTATCATCCTAGAAGGCCCATAAAATAGCAAATGGGGGGCGGCCCGAGCCGGCTAGACGGAGATAGATATCACTCGGACTATGTCTGACTTGGATGTAAAGAAAAGTTCTGAGAATATAGCTTGATCCCGTTTAACTAGGAGATTCATATCTGTAAATGCTAGTGCGTATGCGTGCCGGACACTTTGAAGATAGGATCTGATGTAACAAATTAGATATGATCATGTAACCATATTCCCCCTACACTATATAAAGGGGGGATAGGGACCGTAATAGGACACATCTCATCTGATTCTCTCTACAACATATAATCTCGAGAACCCCTTGTAATCGAGATCTCCACATAATCCCAGATCATAGGATTATGGTGTTAATGTTCAAAGATGACATACCTCAAGTACTTTGGAGCCATACTCCATCATGTTTTGCAGTATCTCCCACTGCTCCGCTTCTTCGGCATCATTGGCCTCGTAGCCCTCCATCTCTTTCCTCCTTTTGACACGGAGGGGAGGATTGTACGCGGGTGTCACAGGGCGAGGGATTTCCTCGAAATCTGGCTCTGTGCTCTTTGGAGCCGGGACTAGGATAGAGCCCTCAGCCCCAGATGCTGGTGGAGTGCCACTCGGCGGTGGAGCAGTCGGCGGGGGAATGGGATGACAAGCAGAATCCTTGAAAGAAGGCAGTTCAATCCGGGAACTTGGTCATGGAGGATCGGTTGCCGCGGAGGCTGGCGCCACTTGGTGGGTCTCCTTGCTAGAGGGGAACGCTCTTGGAGTGGCCACGGGGATCCCAGAGTCGGGTTTCCTGTGGTTGAGGGGAATATTAAAACGCAATTCCAATAAAATGGCGAAAATTCCAATGAAATGGCGAAAAGAGAATATGTCATAAGAACGTACCTCTGTGACGCCTTTATTTTAAGGCCCATGCCCTTCCGAGTAGTCTTACCACTCGGGGCTGAGCCAAAAGGACCACCCGGCCCTGACGTGGGTTCTGGGTTTGCAGGCAGCGACGATGGAGGACTTGGAGCTTGAGCGGCGGGAGGAGTACCTTTGAGCCCCAGCGCCATCGATGCAACAGAGGTGTGTCATCTTCCTCCTCCTCCTCATCTGAGTCCGTGTACACAAGCCCTTTGCCCTTCTTGACCGGATGCGTGTCAGCCGATTCCGCTGCAGTACGTTTAGGTGGCGCGGTTTTATGTCCGGTAACTTCAGGAACTGGAGGCACGGAGAAAAAGGCCGCACGGCCTATAGTTGGCAGAGAATTGGGTTAAAAGGTAAAATGAGTTCCACGTGGCTAAACAAAGTTAAGAAAAAGGAAGTTCTTTACTTACTACTGGAGGTGGATGTGATAGCTTATAAGGATCCGGGCAGCCGGAGTTGTTGATGGGCACGCCCAGGGCGAAAAGATCGGTGATTCGGGTGAGCAGTGCTTTCTCAGGAAGTTTTCCTTCTCCTTCCCGAGTGGTGTCTTGGGGCCCCGAGTACTCGAAGCCGAAGTGGACACTTTCCTTTAAGGGCTGGACACAGCGGAAATTGTAGTTTGCTACAATTCCGACATCGGTCAGCCCCTTGTCTTCAAATCCCTGAGAAGAGGGAGAAGTTCCCTTACTTGGTTGTTGTCGCTCTCGGCGAGGAGAGAGGACCAGGAGGGGAGAACAACAGGGCAATCCCCAATGAAAGGAGGAAGGGTTGGCGAAATATTTGCACAATAGAACCACTCGGTGTGCCAACCCTTGTTCGAAGTCTTCATAGGAAAATCTGGATAAAGTTTCTTGGCCCCTTCTCGCAGTTGGAAGCCAGTGCCTCCAACGGCTTTGGGGGCTATCTTGTTGGGAAGGATTTCAGAAGGAAAAGGGTTTGGAAAAGATCGAAGTGAGGCGATATCCCGAGGTATGCCCCACAGAGATGGACAAAGACGGAGATTTGAAAAATAGAATTAGGATTGAGATGAGTCAACTCAATACTAAAAGAATATTTGATGCTTTTCCAAAAAAGTATACCTTGACCTCATTCATTTTATTTGATAAATTATCCACTTGTCATCCATTTTCCTCCTTTCGTTCAGTCTCATTTCCCACTCTCTCTTCTCTTTGCGCAGCCCTCTCCCCTTCTCAGTGGCGAACGCAGCGTTGGGGCACACTGGTGCGTGCTTATGATCGAACGAGCAGTTCAAGAAAATAACTGAGAGACATACTGAGATAGGGACAACCAGTTGGGCAGTCATAGACATGTACTTCGTACGTGGCTACCAGTGCAACAATCCAAGGCATAAACTAATCGCCAAAGGATCAAACAACGGTTGTACTTCAGTAAATTTCTCTAATCCTCTCAATTGACATCTGATTACTGATCCAGGCATGTCCTTTGCTTTATTTATTTATTTATTCATTAATTGTTGTTTGATGGATCAGGAAAAATTGGATTGCACTAAGCATTAAAGAAAGCCTTTTGTGGTTGGCAATTAATGCGTGAATTTTTTCTGTACTTTTCAGATAATTTACGGAAAGAAATCTCTAAACTCTACATCATGATATTCACATAGCCATAATTTGAATTGCATACTGCACATTAAAAATCTATCGGTCGGTACAATATTGTGAGTAAGTTTTGAGAATTTTTACTGTACACAAAAATAAATATTACCCGTCTATTCCTCTCAATCTGATAGCTCAAATTTACTTTGATTTTTATATATATACTATTATGGTAGCATTTATACTATAGTGATAGTATATGTTTTATGTTGAAAACTCTATGAATGGATGGTCAAGTTAGAATTATATTACTATTCTAATATATATACCAATTTATATCTAAAAGAGTTGTATATTTTTTTGTATCAAACATGTTTAACTTAGCCCCACCTCCAATTTAGTCCTGCGTTCGCCACTGACTCAATTGGCTTAACTTGGTAAAAATGACACCCAATCCGTTGCGCTTTCGTCCAGTGACACCCGGAGCACGAATTGCTTCGGTAGATGACACCTTATACTTTTAATTGCTTTTTTCTTTATTCCTCCCATATAAGCACAGTGAAGTAGCTATTTTGCCCTCGGGCTGGCAGAGAAGCGGCGGCGGCTCCTGCGGCGTGGCGAGCGCCGCCTCCAGCAGCGCGGCGCCCTGCTCCCAGAGCGCGCGGGCGGTCTTGAGCTGAAGCTCGGCGACCTGCCATGGTGCCCGTCGAGAGGAAGTAGTGGAGGCGGAGTGCGTAGAGCTGGCCGCCGCCATGGCGCACCTTGATGGACGCGAGCTCGTCCTGCGCCTCCTGCACGCGACGAAGCCACGCGCGGAGCTGCTCCGACTCCGGCGCCGCGTCAAGCTGCTTGAGCATGTCCGCCTGTAGCTGCAGCAGGGCCTCGACGGCGTCGGCGAGCTCCTTGACGTGCTTGTCGGCGTCGGCCAGCGACTGCCACCACTTGCCGAAGAAAAGCACGAGGAGCGCGCCGCCGAGGGCGAGAGTGAGAGAGGCGAGCCGCCGCCGCTTCTCTGCCAGCCCAAGGGCAAAATAGGTACTTCACTGTGCTTAAATGGGACGAATAAAGAAAAAAGCAATTAAAAGTATAAGGGTGTCATCTACCGAAGCAATTCGTGCTCCGGGTGTCACTGGACGACAGCGCAACAAATTGGGTGTCATTTTTACCAGGTCAAGCCAATTGAGTGTCATACAGCTAAATTTCCCCTCCGTTTACCCCCTCGCGCCGCCGTTCGGCTAGAACGCCGTGCGCCGTCATGCCGCACCGCCATGGCTGCCGCTGCCGCTGCTAGCCACGCCGCCACCTCGGTCGTCCCAGGCGTGAGCCGCCGCCACCCCTACCTTCCCTGCCACCCCTCGCAGCTCCGCAGCCTACCCTGTCGCTCCGCCACCCCCTCGCCGCACCGGAGAGCCAACGGCGAGCCCCCACATCGAGCAGCTACCGCCTAACGCCACCCCACCCCACGCCAAGCCGCCGCCGCCTGCTCGCCGGAGCGCCGCCGCCGTCAACCCGAGCCGCCACCCTGTTCCCCTGCTCTGGGTCACCTAGATATTTAAATATTCATAAAATATTCTTTGTATTTCCAAAAATTGTGAAACCAATTTTGTTACGTTCATAAAATTATGTAGTATATTACTGCCCAGTTTGGTGATGTCTCTGTACAGTATGATTTATTGGTAATTTGTTGTCTAATCTATACTTTAGCAATTTTAGTGATTAATATAAGTAGGTAAAAATTGCAAAACAAATTTTATAATTTTCTACAAACAGAAACATACTTATTGTAAAATTTTCATGAGCATATGTATTCATCATAGTTTTGTCTTCTCGCTTGTTGAATTTATTTTCGTTATTTTTGTGCGATATAATCGGGTGACGAATGGAGATTTGTCGACGCACCAAGGGAGTGTGTTCACTGTGCTCAACAAGGAAAGTATTGAACCTTTCCACCTATTGTTTTATAATGTATTTCTTGATGTTTCTGAATTGTGCATGCATGTTAAAAGTAAAAATGGCTATGCACTTAGAGTAGCTATGCCCAAATATTTATTTAGTTCGCACTAAAACATTCCTTGCTACCATAGGACCAAACATAAAGTCTTATATTATAGCCCTCCATTGAAATTAGGTTTTGCTCTTACTAAATTTGCTTAGGATTTCAATGTCCCTATCTTCACCTGTTTAAACTGGCGTGACGATGAATTACGTGTGTTTTGAAAAGACAGTTATGCCTGTTACTTTTAAAATGGGTGTAGATGATAGTGGGAACTATCGGGATAAATGTATTTTGCAAAACCTAATTGGGGTAGCTGGATGCAAGGTGGTGTGCATTATGCTGAGGCCAATGTTGTACGAGATCGGGTCAAGTGTGGGACCCACCCCAATCCCTAAGGATCGTTTCCTTGAGGTAGTCGCGCTAAGTACTACAGCGTGACCACGGGTGCTTGTATGGGCAGGCCCTGGCTTAGTAGATTTTGGAATCATAGTTCGGTGCCCATCCGGTGGAACTATCTTGAGGGCAATGGTATTGGGTTGTACTATGCTGAGGCCAATGGTGCAGCCCGAAGCCAGTCGAATGTGATACTAAGTCGAGGCCAATCCATTGTTGTGTTGTTGGGAGTGGGGTTACTGGATTAGAAGACCGCCAAAGGCCTTGTCGGGAGGACCTTTTTATTGGGATGAGTCCTGTCTTGTGGGTAAAGTGTGCAACCTTTGCAGAGTGTACAACTATCATGATAGCCTTGCCCGGCAGACAATGGGGAGCTGCCTCTCCGGTAGTTTTAACATTTTGTTTTCAAAATGTTTTTAGTCATGCGTTTTGGTTTTCTGCTCATAGTGGGATTATAGGTTCAGGGTGGGGAACAGTGACTAGCCACTTTGGGCAAAACCGGTAGTCGCCGGAACTTGTGAAGTTAAACGATTTTAATATTTGTTTTTCCAATGCTTTCCATGCTTTAAAAACAAGGACGAACTTTACAAAACTGTCTTTATGCAAAATAATCTTACCCTTCCTTTGTAAGCCCTATTTACATATAGTCAACATTGCTTGTTGAGTATTCGCATGCTCACCCCGCTTTTCATGCGGGCTGCTCATTCCAACTAGCAGATTGCCAATAGAAGAAGTTGTTCCATGACGAGGAGTTGTACGAGGATAAAGGCTTCACCAACGGGATTCAAGATGGAGATTTTTCGACATCTAGGAGCGCTAACTACAGCTTGCCTGTGGGAATCATTTTGTTTTGCTCTTTTGAAGTTGAACTTGTATTTTAGTCTTGCACTGTTGTAAGGCCTACATGCCTAACTTTTGTAATAAACGCCATGCTGGTGCATACTCTGATGTAAAGGCCATCTTGGCTAATATTCTGATGCAATAAAGTGTTTACTCGCAATGGTTATGATTCAAATCTGCAGTACTGTGTGTTTTAGCTACTTGATCCATGGACAAGAACAGGTAAAGCACAGCGGGGACTTGATTCGCTATCGGGTCCCTACGGAATTTGTGCATGTGACTTGTTTATGGATGATTATGGAACAATCATGCAGGTGATGAAGGTAAGTTGTGTTGGATGGACTAATCTTTGTTATACATGTTTAGGTGGATTGTGATCGGCAACATGTCAAGATGCGAACTAGCAGTTAGGGATCACGGCAAGGAGGTCGTGCTGGACGGTTGGACTTGTACTTGGGGATCACGAAGATGATGATAGTAACGTGGATGATGGATTTCAGCCGACGTGAGGATCTGAGGCACGACGGGTGGTTGTGGGCGTTGGAAACTCAGCGATTAAGTCAAATCGACTTTGTCCAATTTGTGGGCCCAAGAGGGGCTTGTATCAGGGTACGCGGGGTATATTACAAGGAATATGTGAGGCATATTCTTGTGTTGGTGGGCTATGTATGTGAACAAATCTCACCCGTCTAGGAACGATATGAGGGTATTAACAATTTTTGACGACATACCGCAATACCGTAGAGCTCCTAGCCTATATAAGGAGGGGATGGGGTGTCTCCCACTCCACTTGTGCTAGTTGGGGCTAAGGTTTGGATGTGTTTGTGGTGCACTTGTGAGTGTTTTGCCCACCTTGGTGTGACTTTGTAATGCCCTCAAACCAAAGCAATAGAATCAACCAAATATTAATATAATTTCTTACCTAGTTCTTATGTTTGATCTTATTTCTTTGATAGTCTTGTTTGCAACTGGTTGTTTTTTCTTAACCTCCTTATTGTTGTTGATCCATGATACCTTGAGGCTGATTGTAAGTTCTGAGACCTTTCTTGCAACCTTGGATAGGTTAGAGATCAACTTTTTCACTAGTTGGAAATATATATAGAAATTGTACTATGTGTAGTAGTTGGTGTTTTTTTTTAAAAAAATCATTTTATATGATTCTAGAGCCAAAAGTTGATTGACTTCCATATTCAACCAAGACGTCTAGGGGTGAAACGCCGTGCGCTGGTGTACTAGCATTGCTTGCATGTCGTCTAGAGTTTTAGGATAGCAATGAACTATGGTGGTGGCTAGGGCTCGTGGTGGCAAGACTCTCACTATACACTCCTTTTTATAGAGCATGCACTAATGGGCCTTCTACAATAGAAGTCTATTTGGACTCTTATTCTCACATATCCATATCGGCAAAAAACCCACCAATGGATCAATTTATTGGACATGTTACAATCCGTTAAGTGTGTGACCTGCTAGGCTCATACACAAATGGCCATGACCATGGAAACCCCTTTTCCCGCCAACAACGAATCCTGACCGTACATATTGACCACCAAATACACAAAGTAATCATAGAACCGAACCTTGATACACTCATATAACGATCCTTTTGCTATATGATACTAGTCAATCTCAAGACAAAGATGCGTGCCACCCTTGTGATAGCTCAACCCATTCACTCGTCAATGTAATAAATATAAATATAATGTGATTCTTTAATCACATTGGCATGGTCATACACTTCCTTATTCATCGATCCACACCGAGGGGATTAGAGATATCTCTCCCGTTATTTAGAAGGAGCAAATTTCATCTTGATTTTTTTACACCCCATGTCATGCTTTATGGCATACCCGTAAGCTACCTTTATGTTTCCTCTGTTATGATGAAACATTTGATAGCTCAAAAGTATACAACTACGTATGCTGGAGATCAATAAGGATATCAGGTCAGGTTAGACGACCATATAGGTATACCACATGAAACTACATACTGATAGCACATTAAAAATAACAATATCACCGGTGTCTTGGAGTAAGTTTATCTAACCCCATGTTCTTAGCATTTGCCTACATTATTGATTCGATATATCTTCATATCTATGTTACGTGAAACATTACTATCAATTAATACATATGTTGATCAAAACATTATTTTTTCACGTAATGACATGAGATCAAAGATCGTTTAAAATAATATCATATAAATAGTGTGTTTGAAAGCCAAATCATAATTGATGAACAAAGTAATGGGATTCTTTACTTGACTATTTATAATATCATAAATAAAAATAGTGTGTATGATATAAATAGTGGGTTGCTTTACTATTTATAATATCATATAAATAGTGTGTATGATATAAACATCTCACATTATCATTGACGAGCCGGTGTACACTGTGAGTGACAGTGTGGGTTGGCTGATGGGTTTTACATTGGTTATAACAAAAGGAAAGGCATAGAATAGATCTAACGTTCGGGCAATATATTATTTTTTAGAAAAAATTCAGATAAATGTGCAAAATAAACAAAAAAAAAAAGGCCTAAACCAATACAAATGGAAACTTTTGAAGATTCATACAACAGATAAAAATTAACAAAAAAAAAAGCCTTAGACCAATACAAATGGCAACTGTTGAAGATTCATAAAACAAATAAAAATTAACTTCAGATCAATGGTATACTGGTATACACAGGATCAGTACAAAGTTGATAGCCACTGAATGCATGACCTGGAAGAGGAAGGGAACATCCTATTGCACTGCAATTGCAAACTCACCTAAAAAATGCTCTAGAGCTAAAGAACAACCTAAGGAATGAATAAATCTCAGCTGTTTCTGCTATAACTTTCTAAACTAGTTTGAATTGAACTAGTGTCTGAACTTACAATAAAAAAAGGTGTAGGGAAACAAAAAGCCAAAGCATAACACTGAGGTGCAGCTACTCGGCAAGCGGAACCACACTATATGAGCAAGGCAATGCCTACATCGACTTATATCAGGAAAGCCACCAAAGTTCAGGCAAGGAAGCCGCTTATCTCATTCCATTGGGCATTGGTAACATGAAGAACCTCAATCTGCATAGACCGCCCAGTTATCTATCTGTGTCGATGCACTCCACGCCAATTCTTGGAGTGTTCATGCCACACGGTTTATTCAGGGGGCGGCAACAAGAATACAAAGCCTGAGTTCTCCCGAATGAGTGGAGGTGGTTCAATGTCAGATATGTCAATCTGCTGCATTGATTTGGAAATGTCATCAACAGAGAAAGGTATGCTGCATTTCAAAGTGCAAATGAGTAAGTAGAAGGCACTTTAGATTGCCCGGCATGGTGTAGCCGTGTAGGATAAGCAAATCGATTGGAGGCATAGGGATAGTAACCTTGAGTCATCATCCAACAGAAATGAATTGCTCACAGGATTGTTGGAGTCTTCCGTCATTAATACTCTCATGTTTGATATAACCTAAAATGATGAATGATATGTGATTACTCCTTATCAGGTAATATTAAATGCAATTCAATACCATGTGAAGCTTACCTCTGGGGACACACTATGTGTTCCGTACTTGTCATCCCAATACATAGTGCTGATCCTGTATAGCTGTTGTATGCTAAGTACCTGAATAGGAAGTTGTGGGAATGCTAATGAGTTTCCAAGGGAATCCAACTTTGCCAACAAAAGGAGATGATAAACTTGGTAATTTATTACTTACTGGACAAAGGTCATGGCTTATTTCATCCAATGTTTTCTTCGGCTTTTGATGAATCACCTGGAAACAAGATATACATGAGAGGCTTATATCTACACATTGATTTGGCAATGTGCAAATTTGCAATCCACATTTTTACGTCAATGCCTGTATCCCAAATGTCATGATCAAGCAATATGTCCAAAGTTCAAATCCTGACTTGCAGATTATTTTGGTGGACTGATTTCTCAAGGAAAAAACACAGAAGGGAAACAAAAAAATGTTCCAGAGTCGTGTTTTTTACGGACAGTTCCACAGTCATGTCGCAATCATTGTATCATATTTCATTGTGCAACTTCTCTAGCAGTGATTACTGAAATACTGGTTCTGCTTAAGAAAAAGTAAAAACAAGTGCTATAGGATTGAATGAAAATAAATTACCAGGAAACCAATAGCCTGTCTAATATGTTTAAGCTCATCCCAGGCTGAACCTGCATACTGCAAGTAAGAAAGCAGTAAATGAGAAACCAATATTGAAGCTCACAACTGTTCTGAAGCTTTGTTACAATCCCTATCTTAGTGTATTTCTTTTAGCTGTTGATCACTGTAAAAACCTGTATATAAGTATATAACTATATAAGCACACGCCTATATGGTCTAGAACCAACTATTATCTAGGACTCAAAATTAAATTAGGATAGGATTCTACCAAAGCTCCACCACCCTTCATATGTATGTTTACAATTTACATTATCCAGCAGAATCTTGAGATGTGTCACAATACTAGCTATATTTACCTCATCAGTAGCTCGATAGCACCAATGTTCAAGTTCAGCTAATCCTGCTTTTACATACTCGCCATTACTGAATGAACAGCACTCCCTTCTCAGTAGAAGACTGAAGACATATAATAATCAAATGAAGGTCGGCCAAACATTTCTGGCATTTTGCAAACCAAAAGTCAAACAAATAGCTGTCTTTAATCTATATATAAATTCATTTACCTGTTAAATAGTTGTACGTTGATGAATGAGAATATCTGAGTGAACACCTTACGCACCAAGAATGGAGGAACCTGAAGCGGTGGCATGCAGGATTAATAGATATACAGCCTTAATAACATTAACTAATTACACACCTAAATATGTGTATAATATCCT
Organism: Raddia distichophylla; assembly: GCA_005191435.1. Lineage (NCBI taxonomy): Eukaryota > Viridiplantae > Streptophyta > Magnoliopsida > Poales > Poaceae > Raddia > Raddia distichophylla. Next base: position 251,597 of record SPJY01003583.1, read on the forward strand.
TATAACTGATGAGATTTAGCTTAATAATATGGAATGAAGGAAAATTAGAATTTTTTCCATGAAAAATTAGATTTAACAATGGGCATTTTACTGACATTGTTAACTTTGAGTATGTTCAAGAAATTTCCAAGGCTCTTCACAATCCCTTGCCAGTGAGCAATCAAAGCTTGTTGTGCAGCTGTATTTGTGTTTGAACGTGATGACCCTTTCATCAAGCTTGCTCTTGATGTTCTTGGGGCCTATAGTATTTGTGCAGAAATACAGTAAACAGATTAGACAATATAAAATGCATGTCATTCCACAATAAAAATCAAATTATTGAAAGAGACTATCGTTCCATGGAGTGACTCAGAAAGTAAACCAAAGGTACCTGAATGCACAAACCAAGCAAAGGAGAGATCTCTTTCTTCAAATTATCCCGGATCATTCCATAAATCTTCTCGACATAAGCCGTTAGTTGCTGCTTAAACAGTAAAGCAGGATACTTGGCTTCGACTTGTCTCAATGTCTCTACTCCACTAACCATGCTTCCGTTTATTAGAGCAAGATTTACACCTTGTGGAGTCCCTCTGAAGCTCTGGAAACAGAAAATGCAAAATAAAACCTCTCGGTAACAATTATGATTCTCTAGTCAAAGAAGTTAAAAAACAATGTACCTGAGTCATCCTTCCAAACAGAGTAGCAGAAGATGACCGTCGACGCTGTGGAGCCATTCCAGTTGATCCACTCGCCTTCAATGTCCGTTGAAGCAACAGCAACAGTGTTGAAGCATTTGAGAGCCAATATGCTAAGACTTCATTGTTGTCTTGTGTCTAACAAGTACATAAATTGAAATTCAGCACTACCATATACAGTGATAATAAGGTTGCATTATATTATTATAACCTCAATTGCATGTCCAATGGTCTGAATAATGCGATCAAAAACACTTGTCCGCTCTACTTCAAATGATCTCCAATGAAGAAGGCACTTGTATATAATACAAGCAGCAACTGGTCGATTCCCACCAAAGCCCAAATGCTGTGCGATGCACCTAATTAATAGATCTTGATTTTCCTGCAATGATATTAACATATTAATTGTAGAGAGCAACATAAACATAAAGTGTCTATAAGTGATCTCAAAAAACTTGAGTAAGATATGAAACTATACCTGCTGTTTTTCATTTAGAGATTTTTGTGGCTTATCGTCTATGTCAAATTCCTTCTTAGGAGAGGAGGACACATTATTGGACTCCTGCAACACCAAGAGATAAAAAATGACTTGTATTTCAATATACTCTCCATTAACTCAAGAATATAACTGATAATAAATGTATAGAGCATGTCCACTCACTGGAGTTGCTTTTGAATCAGCACCAGATGATACATGACCACTTTCAGTATTCCTCTGCAAAACAAACAAGTGGAGTACATTATTGATAAAATCTTTTAAAAGGAATGAAATATAAAGCATATCTATACTCATTGACGCACCTGTAAAATGGACTTGGAACGGCCTGGCAAAATTTTAGTTGGGGCCATTGAGACAGCTTGCTGACGCAGAACTTTATTTTCAGATTCTACATTAGAGAGCTTCTCCTCTAGCCTATATGGGAACACGAAGATCACCAGCATTATAAGATTAAGATTTAATGTTGGATAACATCATAACAATGAATTTAGATACAATATAAATTCTGAATTTAGATGACAAGGAATGACAGTATCTGTGTTTCTATTCAGTCTCCTTAAAACTCCAAAATGGTTTTGTATAAGTTATGCATGTTAGAGATATATTAGGATATATTAGGACAATCTTAACATACACAACAGGGAAAAAACATGTAAAAAGCTTGACCTTCTCAGATATTCCTGGAATTGGCGCATTTTTACTTCAGTCTCTTCCAGTTTCTTTTGCTTTTCTTCGTTTGCTTGTCCTTCTTCAGAGCGTTTCTTTTCTAAATCATCTGCTCTTTGCTTTTCCGATTGTAGTGAGATCTACAAAGAAATGTAGTACACCATAAATTGAGCGCACGTGCTAAAAAAATGTAGGTATGCTGTGTTCATCTGATAGTATCTCTTGTACAAAATTACAGGACGAGAAAAATTACAAAATTCTGGCCAACAACAAAATACCTTGAGCTCTTCCACTTCTGCTGTCAAGGAATCAACCTTTTCAGTGTCTTGCACTAGAACCTCAGTTTCCTTCACTACAGGAACTGCTTCCTCAATAGCCTTCTTAGCAGCTTCTCTTTCCTTGACAAGCATTGCATTTGTGTCATCCAATTTGGCTTGCAGAGCTTCCATAGAGGTCTGCAGTTTTGCTAACTCCTGGGCTTTTGCTTCTTCCAAGTCTGTCTGTATGCACATGAATAGATTTATGTCAGATGATGAGATAATAGGTAGTATGGTCAATATCTAAATGTGCATATTATGATTATAGATGATAACCATGACGTAATATATTTTACTCCTTCTAAGTGTTTTTTTTAGTGTAAGAATGTAAAAATAGCAAAATAAGTCCAACATTGTACCCTCATTCGCTTCTCTAGCTGCACGCGCCATGTAAGTTCTTCCACTTTCTTTTCAAGTTTGTCCTTTGCTTCCTTCAGTGCACCAGTCTCTCTTGCTTCCTGAAGAGATTATAATAGCTATGCATAGATATGACAATTTCTGATGGTGATACCATAATGTTAAATTTATGACTTGATAGTAGACTTCTCATGAGACCATTTACTCTCTGTCATGCAGATAAATTTTAAGAGCATGTAATGTTGAGGGCAAGAAATTTTACACAGAACCTAAAGCAATCAAAGGAGAAATAGGACTAGGGCATTCATGGTGTATTCACAACCAGAATATGATAATGCAACAGTAGTGCATTGATTGCGATAATATGCATACCATTTTAAGTTTTCTGAGTTCTTTCCTACCAATCCTTCCCCTCCATCTGCATTGTGCAACAATGGCTGCACGCTTTAACTTCTTATGATAAACTTGAGCTGTGTGGCACCTATAACGAGCCTGTATCAGAGAATACATTCAGGACTATGGTGTTTCAAGAAGCACTATGCATAATCAAGTTGTTTTATAATTTACCAGGAACAGAAAACCACCTGAATTGTAACTGCTGCCTTAAATTGCTTCTTATTTCTGAACTCATTTCTTGCTGCCATTGCACGCAATGCAGTTTGCACTACGAGAACCGAAGCATTTAACAGTTTGTAGGACCTCCTTGCTTGATGCCTACGTTGATTTTTCTGAACTTTGAGGGCAGCTGCTTCCCTTCGCATGCGATCATACAGTTTGCAAGCAAGTCTTCCTAAAACACAGACCATGATAATGACAGTATTTAGTAAATGAAATATAGCAGGGTCTACAGTTAAGTTCAAGCAAAACGGACCTCTCCATATTGCCTGAACACAAACAGATGCCTTCCTCAAAGAAATAAACTTCTTTCGCATGATATGTGTCCGTATTTTCCCTTGAATTGTCTTTGCTGCAGCACTGAGGACTTCGGTTCTCCTAGCATCTAATTCAGCCATCTGGCCGGCTCTCAGAAAAACTTTTGTTTTGCCTATCTGAGAAATGCAAGACAGTTAGTGTTACAGAAATAAGGATTGAAGCCCTCAATTAGCACTGTTCTCATGACATGCATTCCTCTGTAGTCTCTCCCCTTACCTCCTATACTAATGTGCAGGGCATCACATGCCATAGTTTAATAAGGTAGACCTAAAAGTTTAAATATTATAAAAAAGTGCATATTTTAAGTACTTTTCCTTTACCATATCATCGAATAGCTCTCCAATGTACGCTAGACATTCAAACAACACTAAGCTCTGAATAGAACAGTGTGATAGCAAATCGAATAGAGTTCATGTCAGTTACCTGAAAACCCAAAAGACCCTTCTTTTCCATGATCTTCTTGCATGCGACCTTTTCATCACAACTATTCATATGAAAAAAATTTAAGAGACATATCACTTTAGAAGCAATAAAGAATTTGACTGAGTCTCATATATTAAGCTACAGATTTGCAGGACTGCAAAGAAGTACATACTTTCCTTCAAGAGCCTCTGGGAAAAGTATTCCAAAGCGATGCAAAAACTCATAAAATGTGCGACGTGTAGGATACCCAGCACAGCTGATCCTGATTGCCTCAAGCACACCCTGAAAACACATGACATGCATTTAGCGTATTAACTTTGCCATATAGATCAAGTCCAATATAGCCACCAATAAACCTCAGTACAGGATGGAATGATAAATTATAATTCAAAAGCACTTACACCACAACGCAATTGTTGCATAACATTGACATTCTCAAAAATTGCAGGTTTTAGCACATTATTTGGCTTCACACATCTGATATAATGAGGTTCTGTAGAGTTTAATGTTTCCATAAGAGCTTGGAGTTGTTGCTGGCATATAAAAAAAGCAGATGTTGGTAAAGTTAGTAATTCATAATACAAAACTGGATAAGAAATGGAAATGGGTGGTTGATACAGAAGTGGCAGTGGAAGAATATTCTGAAGCATAATCAAACAATAACAAAAGAGGAGCAGAACCTTGAAGCGAGCTCCAATTGAAGAGAACTTTGAGGATTTCGATGTCTCCTCTGGCAAAGGAGGAAATAATCCTGAGATAAATGAGCATTTAGAAGCACTGAGTAACTCCTGGTGCTCTGCCACAACATAGTCTTTATTTTTGTCAAGGAATTGGTCAGATTGGTACAACACCTGAATACCACAAGTATAGATATATAAGTTAAAACTTAAAACCAAAACAGGCAGTGCCCTGATGTAATTGAATGTCCTATAAAGCCTAACCTCTCCAGCATAGTGGCAGATTGTAAAATCTGTGCGAGACAGCTTCGGCTTGACAAACCGTTTGTGCTTTTGAAAAGTCTGGTACAGCTTCTGGGAAAAGGTCTCATGTGTTGACTTGGGAAACATACTGAATGCAAAATAGTCAACTGAAAGTGTTAGCAATTTAGCATAGTTTTGCATATATTCAGCTAAAAACGTAGAGAAGTAAAGTTGATAGACAAGAAGTACAAAGAAAAGATAAATGGTAAGCATACCATGCCTCATCAAGAAGTGCAATAACACCACCAGGTTTCTGAAAAGGTATGATTTAAACAAAAAAACTAAGCTCATATGTTGACAAATTCAGCAATAAATGGAAAACAAGTTGGTGAGAATCCATTGCAAACTATTACAACAAGTACAAGAAAAATGCAGCGTATTTGCCTGCCCAACAAGGCCTTATATGTCTATGGTGATCTTTTCAAGACTAAATGTTAGTTGAATATTTGTCCTTGTTTAAGCTTACAGATCACAAAATTTCAGATGGCAAAAATATTTTTTTTAATGAAATTAGAATGATTAATTTATAGATCCTTTATGTTGAGAATGCATACCTTCTCAATAAGGTCAAGAACATCTTGATTATCAACAAACTCAATATAGCTCCAGTCAATTTGTTCTTTGGTGTACTCCTCTTGTTCCATCTTGAAAACGTGCTGAAAAAGAAAACACATGCAATAAATATATTCCCTTATGGCAAATGGCTAGGGGGATTTGGTTACAATTGTACATGAACCATCCTTGTGAGCAAATGTTACCTGATTGAAGTGTTGTTGCAATTTCTCATTTGTATAATTAATACAAAATTGTTCAAAACTGCAGAATTATTATGTCAGCTTATGAAAACAATTTAGTGGATTCAAATACATGATGAACTACAGCAAATGTTACCTGTTTGACTTAAAGCTCTCAAAACCATAGATGTCCAGGACACCAATAAGACATTTAGAGCTAGCGTCTTGACCAATAGAACTATTAATTTTATCTACAAGCCTGCAAGATAGTTATGGGTTGCAGGGATGAATGCAATCTTTTCTGTATTGCATTGGGCATGCTATGGAACATATTTAATATAAATTATGGAAGGGCACTATTGAATTACCAGTCAAACAAGCGAGAATATACTGTCTTTGCTAGACCATCCCTGCTGATAGTTGCATTATAAGGATCAAGACTCCTTTTTATAACCTCCTCTGGTGTCACCATGACACGCTTACAAAGAGCATCTTCCAAGGCTCCAGGATCACACCTGACATAGAGTACGTCAACAATGGTTGGGCCATGCACATAGTAATATCATTAATTATAGAACAGAATCAAATACGGGTACTTACATAAGAAGCTCAGCAGTAGTGTCGAGATGGAACTTAGATTTATCATCTTTCAAAACTGAGGAATCGACTTCTTTCCCCTTGGCAAATTCAATGTTGCCAATATGAAGGATAGCTGCAACGACCCTGAAAATAGCATCCTGAAAACAAATTAAATTGCAGACATGTGAGAAAAAAGTGACATTGATCATATCCAAGAACATATGAGAACGAGTCAGTTACCTGCTCCTGAGTATTGATTCCAACAATGTCCATTGCTCTTCTGGTAGCCAAGTATTCATGAGCATCACTAACCCCAACCAACTCATAGCAATTTGATTGATTAAGATAATGAAAACTCTTAGGATTTCCTAATTTGTACTTTTCAACCTCCTAAAAAGTTCAATGTTACCAGAGATTCTATTAGTAATTAAATCCAAATTAGCACAAAGAAAGTAGAGATGAGTTTGCAGAGGACAAGAAGCATTCAAAGAGAAAATAAATTACCTCCTGAGGTGCCGCACATAGGAGATAGAAGCAGTGGTAGTTGCGTTCAGGATCAGAAATTTGGCATACCCGTGACCTTTCCAGCAAGTAAGTTCTTACAGCAGCACCTGAGATCCTCCCTTGTTTATCAAACTGAATCTCAACAAATTTACCAAATCGACTGCAGCAAGCATTATCACAAAAGAATGAGACTATAACATCCATACATCTCGATATTTTCAAAAAAGAAAAAAAAAGAAAACAAGCATATGATTTAGAGTTTTAAAAAATCTGCCCTACCTAGAGTTGTTGTTTCTGACAGTCTTGGCATTGCCAAAAGCTTCGAGGACTGGATTTGACTGCAGACATAAGAATAATTTCAAGTGAAATATGAATAACTCAATCTTATAAAGGTCTTGCCAGGCAAAGCACATGCTCCCTTACTTCGAGAACTTGTTGCTCTACTGTTCTTCCTTCAGTGGCAGCTCGCCCACCCAAATAGGCAAGATATCTCATAAGCATTTTTGTTGTTTCTGTCTTACCAGCACCACTCTCACCACTCACAAGAATAGAGTTGCTCTTCCCTTCATTAATCATTGCTCTGTTTCAAGGAAAAAGGCAACAAAGAGATCAACCCATTTTCTGTGTAAATACTCAACAAATTCCCATCTCTCATCCTTACCTGTAAGCAACATCTGCCACAGCAAAAACATGTGGACTTAACTCTCCAAATGGTGCTCCCTTATATTGCTGCATCATATGTGGGTCATATAAATGTGGCAACCTTTGGAAAGGATTGACGGCAATGAGGATATTTCCCGTGTATGTCTGCCAAAATGGTAATATGTCAAGTCATATGGAACATCATGTGAGCCTTTAAATTTCAAAACTCAGACAATGCAACTGCATAATGGCATGCCTACAGTATGACTGCAAAGTGTAAGCATTATGAAAAAAAATAACATACATATATTTCATTCAGTTCATATCTAATCGCCAAATTCTGCAAAACTCCTGGTTCATGGAGATACGAGAGCTTTGTCATGTCATCAACTCCACCAGCAGCTGCTTCCATATCTTTGGGATATAGCTTCGACAAATTTGCAACGACCTACCAACGTGGCATTGCAATGATAAGTAGCGGTATATCAAATTCAAGGCCCGACAGCAATCCACAAGACTAACTAATTCAGCTAAAAAAACCTAAATGCATAGAATGGCACTTACCTTCTTCCCATTGGTTGCTTCGATCTCAGCCTCGTCGCCATTGATCTTAACGACTTCTCCATCAACCCAGCAAATGTCAGCATCTTCAGCCCATACATGAGATCCCACAATTATATTGACTTTTGTCCCCTGCAATAAAAAAAATTTAATATCTCCATTCAATGATCCCAGCTATCAAGTGATACAGAACTTCCTATCACGATGACGACACTGGATTGACACTCGTTAATGCGAAAAGATTGCAATGCTAATGCATGGATAAGGGGAATCGACACGTCCAATGCGACTCCAGGTCTAATTCAACCAAAGAAATACTTGAATCGAACAATCAGGGAGGATCATCACACTCCCAACCAAGCTAGCCCCACCCAGCATGACACGAACACCCAACCAAATCGACGCCGCATTGGCATCACCCAGGGGGAGGAGGAGGCGACCCTACCATTTCGGCGGGGCCTGGAGGACGGCGATCAGTTGGGCGCTGCGGACGACGGGCTGGGTTAGCTCATCTCTCCTCGCCCCCGCGCGCTCGCACTGCTCGTCCGGTCGACCCCTCCGCACGCCGTGCTCGTCGTCGTCGCCACGTCTCGTGGGGGAGGAGGCGGTGGCTGCAGGTGGCTGGCGCAGGCGCGAAAGCGGGGGAGTGGGGAGGGAGAGGGGGCGTCGTGCAGAAGGCGACGGGGGTGGTGGGCGAGGAGTACGTGGAGAGGCCATGGCTGTCCTCCTCTCGATCTCTGCGGGGCGCCATGCAATCTGCCCTTGTTTTGCTCCCTCGTTTACACGGGAACCAGTGGCGAAAAAAAAAAGAAGCTATTTGCGTGTTCAACGGCTCAACCCCGTTCAAAAAATTTAGGTATGGATTTGGCCGGTGATGGTGATAGACACGGTACGGCAGTTGCGCGTGTTCTTTGCGGCGTGCTACCCATGCCTGCTGCTACGGTAGCAAGGAGATGAGCTCCACAAAGAATGGACCAAACACTACAAAATTTCAAACATGTATAAAAACTAGTTGAGTAGACAGGCCTGTGGCCCGTCGACGCCAAGTTTAGTGAAGAGCAAAACGTAGAAAATCTTTACAGCCATCAATACAATTTATATGAATAGTAAAGTCTGTGAAGCCATATTATTTCAACCAATGAACAAAGGCATGAAGTCGATATGGCTGAGTCTAACAAACAGGAAAAGATATGAATAACTCAACATAACAAAGACATGAAGTCGATATGGTTAAGAGCTCAACATAACAAAGACATGAAGTCGATATGGTTAAGTTTAGCAAACAGGGAAAGATATGAATAGCTCAATATGTTGAATTTGAAATCATTGTGCTACGCAGAAAAGATATACTAAAAGCGTAAGGACAGTGGCGGACGCAGGATAAAAATCAAGGTGGGGCAAGCCTAATCCCTAAATCCGCACCCAAATTGAATCCTTCCCCTTGTCTACCTCATTCGGTCTAAATCCTTGCATATCCACCCGCCGATAACCACTAAATCAAGTAGTCTACAACAATTTAAGACATATTAAGACGCGCGCACGCGAGGGGGGGAGCGTGAACAGGCGGTGATGCTCCCCACCGAGTGGAGGCGTGGAGCCGAGCCCGAGCTGTCTACCGTGGAGGCCGAAGGGGTAGCCGCCGCGCTCGCCAAGATCCTGTCGAACACAGAGGGCGGCGGCCTCACCGCCGCTGGCCTTCGGGGCGCCTCGGCGCTCGCCTTCTCCGTCGACACCCCCAATCCCATGCGACGTGCGCGGGAGCGCGCTGCACGCGCAGCTTGCAGGAAGGGGAGAGGGGGCTGAAGAGGAAGGGGAGAGGGGCAGCCGTCATTTGAGCCGGGCTTTACCAGGGCCGGCATTGCCGGATCCGTCCTATGCGAGCCCGCCGTCGCCAGATCCGGCCTCGTCAAGGCCAATCGCCACCGCGCTGTTCCCGGAACTCCGGAGGGGGCGCCGGGAGTAGCTGAGGAAGGGGGTGAGGAAGGAGGTGGCGAGGCGATGTGGGGAGGAGGCGTGGCCGTGGCCCGTGGAGACCCCGTCGAGCCAGGCAAACCAAGAGGACGGGGGAGGGCGACGTGGCCAAACGGAGGCCACGGGAGCCGCCGCCTCCCTGGGACCGTGCGATGAGCATCGGACGATTGCCGCATTTCTGGGTGACGTGGCCCGCGCGGGGGAGAAAAAATGCGTGACGTGGCACCCAGGCAGCACCTAAACGCATAGTTGTATATTTAAGATAAGATGCCATAAATTAGATATACCACTGGAAATTCGAAAACAGATATGTTGTTACTAAGTTTATATTTGATAATTTTCACATTGAGTCTCACCTTCTACCTTCAACCCATTCTCTCGAGGGAAGGCAAGTGAAGGATAATGTGAAGTGGAAGGGCATGAGTCGGCAATGTGGCCAGTGAGCACAACCATCCACATAAACACATCAAGTCAGAAGACCTATTTTTATTAGCTAGGTTGCTCGTCGAAAACAACGCCACATCAACATGCCACGCCATCTCAACTTACTTTCAACAATTGGTCAACAAAAATACATGTGTCATGTCAATCAATCGAGACGCACCACAAATTAAAACCCTATTTTTTGGCAATATAAAATCTAGGCCCTTAATTTTGATCAAATATGTTGTGGTGATGATGACCCAATTGTGTTCATGGATTCCATTTGCAAACAAGAAACACATATGCTAACTTTATTCTTGAGCAATGGGAGTTCTGCCTAATCAGTAAGGCGAAGAGAAAGTAAAGTAGAGGAAAATGGGCACCACTGCTCTAAAGGAGCTAGCCACACATCGACTCCCATGAGACGATGTTCGTTTTGATCCTATTATAGGTTGACTCAGCATTGGAGGAGTCATTCTGGAAAATCCGCCTATTGCGTTTCTTCTAGATGTTCCACACCACCGGGACCACTAACCCATTGAATAAATTCCACACCGATTAGATCTCCCACGCAGAGGCTTGATTCTACCAATCCATTTATTGAATACCACACCGCCAAAATGGGTATTGGGGCAAAATCTATTGAACACCATCTTACAGGTTTAGACGGTGAATGAGTAGTGAAGGACAAGGTCAAAGCTAGTCTCTTGGGCTTGGTTGCAGAGGATACATAAGCGTTGGTGGATGGTGTGGCCACCCCTTCGTTGCTAAGATGTCGGCGGTGTAGAGCCAGTTGCGGGATAGAGTCCAGGCAATGAATTTGCATATTTGATATTTTTTGTTCCTTGCCTTCCATATGAGCTTCAGATGGGGGCTATGAATGCTATGGCTAGGGTTGGGGCCGACGGGCAGCGAGGAAAAAGACAAGCTTCGATCTGCAGTTGGGGAAGGGGTGCACGACAACATCATGCGCATGGAGGAGAAGGGGTGCACGACGATGGAGCGCTACGGAGGCAAAGTGCTACACCGGCGACACAATGGCCGTGGTACTCGACGGCGAAGGCAAAGCGACGGTATGGCTGTTCCTACTCCACGCTTCCCTTGCTCCAGCGGTGTGGGGCGACGGCCGATGTCTGCTCACCGCTGCCGCTTGGAGAGCCAAGGTGCGGAGACACCTCACTTAGGGTCTTTGGGGAGGAGTGGTGGCGCCGGTGATGGTCGGGAGGACAGAGGAGATGCAGCCAATGGAGAGAGGGAGTGGTGGGTATAAAGAGGGGAGAGAGGAAAGAAGAGATGGAAAGGAGTCAAACAATCAAATACGGGTCCCACTGGCATGTCATGTGCCATGCATTAGCTCGCATACCACGGTGACGAAATCACTCCCAAAACCGTCCAAAGGGGAGTTATTTGCGTCAGTTTCGCTATTTTTTGGAGTTTCATAGTTCAGAGGTTAAGTAGACGAAACACAATAGTTCAGAGTAGTTCAAGGTGTAGAACAGGCCTTTTCCTTCAAAATAATCTCCCTACCAGCATCTCCAACCTATATTATTTTTCTACATAGCTTTCTTATCCGAGCAACCATAGAAAGCCATCGAGTATCCACCAGAAATAAGTTTGTGTTAACAGGAATAATTTAATACTGGAGATACAATATGATCATATTTGAAAACAGCTGTTATAGCTAAATCATTGTTGGTGCAGTATCTTGTCTGATGGTACAAGATGATCATATTCCAAAATGGTGGTAATAGCACTCCCAATTAATAGGAACCAGTGCTCTGGTACAAACATATAACAACAATTGTATCCCGCAACAAGCGTGGTTTCATAAAAATGACATCTCGCATTCCTAACGGCCTTTTCTAAAAAAAATCAGGCTCCCTTTGCCTCCACTGTATCCACGACAAAGAAATGATGTTATTACATACTCATGACCTAATTCTGTTGGATCAGTCATCAGCACTACGCTACTATGAGTTGGAGGTTCCGCAAAAACCGGTGCCAACTATAAGAAATGTTATAGCCTGTAGATATATGTAAATGAAATAGAAGTCACCTCCATGGACCAAGTTGTAGGTTGCGCAAAAGAATAGGAAGATGGAGAACAAAACTTCTGACATGGTCCACCTGGAAGAGAAATTCAAACAGTGCACACATTGGAATTAGTCCAATCTCAACCTTGACTAGATCTCTTGTTCTGAGAAAATTTATAGAAACAGACATCTTGCCTGTCCCAAAATCTGCAGGGAGGCCTTTCAAGTATTTGAGGTGCAGGTTTTCTGTTGCTCATATTACCAAGCTTTTTTGTGACAACCCACTCGTTTACACTTCCTAACTCCAGCAAACCGACGAACATCGCCTTAGTTCGGTGAAAAGACATAACATTCTCAAAGAGGATCCAGAATGGTATCAAATGGATAGAACTGAAATCAAAGCAATAGTTAGAAACTAATGCATCCAATTGGGTAATAAACATTTACGTTAATTCTTCTTGCAAGCACAAACCTTGGATTTCTGATGGCATATAGAATTGTTATTGTTGTTGGGACATAGATCACCCCCCATGCAGGAACTGTGACCTCAGGAATAAGGACAGACAATGGGATTACTACACAGTAGAGCATGAAAGGTACGACATGAGCAACAGTCTTCCTCACAAAAAAGAAGCTGTAGAGCAAATAAAGCTTCCTGCAAAATGACACCTCCTGCTCCAAGATTTAGATGATATCAGATGAACATGAAAAATAGTGCTGTAATCAAATGATCACCTTATTCACACAACAGAGGTTGAAACATTTCATGAAATATATTTGAAGAACATGCATTTCAGACAAATACCTCCTCATCGTTAAATGCATAACATTACTAGATTATATTAAGCAAACTTACATTAGTAAGGACTATTTCTGCTCCCATCTTCCGGAATAAATTTGCTGCGCCACATGTCCATCGGTGTTGTTGACGGCGATATGCCTTCAGATTGCTTGGCAGCTCACTTTTTACCTATGGTTCCAGCAATAATTTCCTTGCAAGTTACATTACATGTAAAAAATATGATTGTCAACCAAATAAGTTGGACAGCAAACCACAGCACCAACTGTAATATCTATTTATGTTAATATTTCTCACATATTCTAACGGTTTCAGATAAATCCTATTCACCAAACCACCTTCTTCTCTCACGACTACATTTTATTTCCTTCTACTCGTTGAGGTGTCTCTTAATGTAGAATATGCAAGAGCAGTGTAGTTCAACAAGATAACTGATTCTCTAGTAAAGAAAAGGATGATTGAATCCATACAAATACAGTGGTATCCTCCTACCTTAACATCGCCGACATAAACAAATTTCCATCCTTTCAGACCTGCTCTGACCGCCAAATCCATGTCTTCCACTGTGGTTCGATCCTCCCAGCCCCCGGCTTCCTTGATGGCAGAGATTCTCCAGACACCAGCGGTTCCTAAAGTTAGATAGGTTAATTCTACAGGGATGCAAATGGTTCGATTCTAATTGAGAGATTTTGTCTGTTATACCATTAAAACCAAAGAAGGCAAAGGTGGATGAACCTGCTTCCTGCTCTACTTTAAAGTGATAATCTAGTGTCATCTTCTGTATCCTTGTCATCAGGCATTCATTAGGATTAACTGCAAAACCGTCCCGAAATTCCAGTCAGCAAGTTCCTGTCAATTGGAACAATAGATGTATCAGATAGATAAAGCCTTCTAAGTTGGTTTATTGCGGTAAAAAACTGTCATCACTACTGGCACTGTCTTCATTTTACATATGGTTATGGTGTAAACCAATTGCTTTTTTCTTGAGAAACATACAGGATCTATCATCCTGTCTCCACTTTAGTGGAAGTTATTATCAGTTCTATCTGCGTATTCGATGCTGGTATTCACTAATCTGCTTAAGTTTTCTGTCATAAGATGAGCTATGTTAGTTGGTACAACCAGGCAGGTTCAAAGGTTTTATAGTTAGCGTCATCATAGAACAATATAATAATCAAAGTCGAAGGTAGTGAGGCGCAAAGAAGGGAGAGTGACGGATTTTCTTCATTGCTTAATTCTAACGAGCAATTTATAGTACACCAGGGGCCAGGGGGTAGCAGACGGGGAGACCATTGGTGCAAACATGCATGGTTCAGATGAAAATATATTCATCATCCTGAAGAGATGTAGAAGGGATTTTTTATGGGTAGTTCTAGATACACCTGTTGGCCGGGCCGCCCACATGGCGCGCCTGCCGAATCTCCCCAGGTCGTTGCCCTGCCACATATACAGGCTCAACGTACAGCAGCGGGCTTTAGATCTCTTGGGCCACATCTCCCCCCAAAAAGCTAGCTCAATGGGGTGCACCCTCACCCTTATAAACCATGCTGAGGCCCTCCCCACTTCCAATGTGGGACTATTCCAACAACACCTTCAACATCCCTGGGTTAACACCATTTACCAGCTATAGCAGGTAACCATAGTCTAATAAGTATGTTGTAAATGGTCTTTCGTAAATCCTAGTCAACACCCAAAAAGCTAGCTCAATGGGGTGCACCCTCACCCTTATAAACCATGCTGAGGCCCTCCCCACTTCCAATGTGGGACTATTCCAACAACACCTTCAACATCCCTGGGTTAACACCATTTACCAGCTATAGCAGGTAACCATAGTCTAATAAGTATGTTGTAAATGGTCTTTCGTAAATCCTAGTCAACATAAAGTTTCAAAATAATAATAAAAAATTTATTCAAAGTACAACATTTTATTTTTTCTTGGTTATTTTCTAGTTTTCTCCCTCCGTTTAAAAATAAGGTGCTCATGCATTTCAAGAATATAGAAATTTTATTTCATTGTTATTGATGATATAGAACTTTTTTTCTTTATTTATATGTTAATTATGTTTATTTCAATTTCTCAAAATAGCAGCAAGCAAAATTCTTGAATCTTAAGGCGACCTCATTGAATCTTGAACGATGTCCCGCGGGATGCTGGGCTTTAATTTAGGGGAATGCAATGGCAATTAGATTAGCAAATCATTAAGGTGTCATTAATTACGGCAATGTAAACTCGTAACATGACCGGCTGGTAACCTGCTTGTAACCGGTTCATGTATATACCCCTCTGACTCTGAGGCAAGAACCACTACCTACAGTACATTTAGAGGCCTCACACCTCTAGCTATGGTGCCAGTGGAGTCAGTATTGGATAGCATCACAAGTTGTTTGTTCCACGAGAGTAGGTTGTTGAATGTTCACTTTCTCCGAGCATGGCGGTTGTTGATGATAGCAAGTTGCATCATGATCTAGGCCTTATTCTTTTCGACGTATCATACCGTGGAGTATTGCTGTAGCAAATTTTGTTATTTTTATATAGCCTACATGTTGTCATAACCTGCAACGAATTTTTTCGTGACTTTTAGTAGTCGTTTCAAAGATTCTAAAACTATTTTTTTAATAATCTTTAGACCTTATTTTAAGGGCTCTCAAATTTGCTACAGTAATACGCCAACGCAACCATACGCTGAAAAGAACAAGGCCCTAATCTAACTTTTAGTGCTCATATATTTTTTTTATTGGAAGGCGGCAAGGCTTGAATGCTTGGCAGTGTGGTGCAAACTGAGAAGGGTGCATCGGTCAGCAGTCAGCATAAAGAAAGGAAATGCTTTCGGGATTTTCTGTATTGCTTAATTCCAACAAATACAACATGATTCTTAACAATTATATTTTTTAGAAAATTATTATTTTAAATAATAGTAACATTCATAACTAATGGATAACCTTCTATGAAATAGATAAGATATCAATTTTAACAAATTCATATCATATGAAACTAAATATATAATAACTATTGGACATAAGATATAGATTAGGAGGTTTCTGGACTGACAAGATCAAGGGCTGCAACACTACCCAAGCATTAACAGTACCATACAGCTACAATATAGCATTACCGCCTAGATCTTTGGCTATGACAAGTTTATTTAAGCACATATATAGGCACCGGCCGGACTATTTTTTAGACAACGGAATTACTTTCGGCTTTTACATCTGAAGATGTAAATAGCCCAAATATCTTATACGAGATAATAGAGAGACTGTAACAGTTTTCAAGTAATGAAATAAACAACTTTTGTTCTCAAACCAAAACAATATATTGTTGAAGAAACTTTTTTTTGAAATAATGGCAGGAGCTCTGCCTTAATCAATTAAGAGGAAGAAGAAGTTCAGGAAATGGATACAGATAGAGATAAAACAGGAGAAAACAGGGGACCCCCCAAAAGAACTATACAAAGATGCAAAAACAACTAGAACAACTAGAGCAGCCTCAAAAACTAGCTAACAACATATTGTTGAAGAAACTCAAAGCCAGTGAATGCTGTGCCCTTGCAATGTTCCTAAAAAAATGGCTAGGGTAAATTAAAATGTTTTATAATGCTTACCAAATTCCCAACGCGCTTGAACAAGAGCAATTTGTGAATTACACGCAAGATAAGAGATTGTTCTCATGAGGAAGTCGGATTCTGGCTGGAAATCAGCATCAAATACAGCTACAAAATCACACTGTTGCACGTAATCATGCATCATCCCTTGTTTCAATGCACCAGCCTTGTATCCTTTCCGAGTATTCCTCACCTCATATTTTACAGTCTTGCCTTTGTTAGCCCAAAACTTGCATTCAAGCTCCACCAGGTCCTATTTATAGCACACTACACGAATGAATGATTCATATTCATATTGGAGGAAGCAAAAACGAAATTCAGTATCACCTCAATTAAAAAGCTTGTGCTAATATGTACGGGGAATTAGTTATACTCTAACAGGTAACTAATGTCAGTAAACCACATCAGCTGTGCCTCTACTTACACCTTAAAATGAATTTTTAAAAACTTGTGAGTTGTACCCTTCTATGTGCCCTTTGCAACTGAAACGGCAGGTTTTCTTCACTATGCAATCCATTCCCTCTTGATCTGTTGAGTGATCTAGTCATGTAACATACCTCTGTCATCGCCTTCTCTCTTTTCTTTTGTGGCCATGATATAACTTCTATTTTAGACACACCATTTACCATAGTTCACATCCAACTGTAGCAATTTGCCGGCACATCGTTGACATATCGATGGATACCTTGTTCTTTATTTTAGCCTCCTACGACGTCATTGCGTCCAATTTTCTCTCCATCGATGGCGCATAAATAACCACCCCGGCTAATCCAACCCCACTTTACTCCAAGCACCATGCAACTACCTGACAGGTCACTATTGCCGGCCTGTCCACCGATTCATGTATTCTAGTACTATCCGAATGCTAATTGCAAATTTGCAATTTGTGAAATGACCAGTTCTTTTCAGAACTCACCAACCACTCCATTGATTCTGAAAAGGCTAGAGTGCGATCTACTGATGCATCATCACATAGCGAGAGTGTCTTATGCTTACCTTGACCGTTGGATCAGTGGAGTCGTCCAGAACCTGCACGATGACCCTATCCGACGGCCACGAAAGCCCGCACGCTGCTCCGATCGAGAGCTTGTACACCTGCAGCAAAAGCAACGGGGCGTACCGCGTACGTATACGGTATACGTGCGAGCGTACAAGAACCGTATAATCAAAACGTGTACTGTAGCTTACACTGCGTACGAAACTGCTGCGAATACGTGCGCCATACGTACGTACCTCCCTCTCGTTGTACATTGGGATTTGGACGAGCACCATGGGGTAGGCGAGGCGGCCGCTCTCCTAGTCCACCTCCTCGGCGGCGGCGGCGGCGGCGTTGGCGGCGCCGCCCCAGAGCGGGCCCGTACGGTACCGGCGCTCGGGGTGGCGGCGCGCGATGCTGGCGGCGGCCATGAACACGGCGTCGGCGAGCAGCATGGCCGACATGGCCAGGCACGCGCCCGACGCTGCCGCGAGCGCCGGCGCCACGGCGCACCGGCGCACCGCATCCCACGCGGCCCGCACCTCGACACCCAGCGGCCACCGCCGCAGGAGCAGAAGCAGCAGTAGCATGGGCCCGTCGAGCCGCTCCCCCGCCGCGGCGGTGGGCCCCTCGCCGGCCATGCTCGCCTGCCCGTGTCTCTGCGCGCGCACCTGCTTTTCCAGCTCGCGTCGCGTCGCGGAGCCTCTCGGGCGTCTGCTTTTCGTGCCCGTCGGTGCGGAAGGGCGCTTTTGCCCTTAGTTATAGGACCTCCCGTGATGCCTGCGCGGTGGGACCATCGCATCCGCGGGACCCACCTGTCATTGGCCTCACATCCCGGCCGAGCGGAGATGCCAGGACGGTGTGGACGTGAACGTGGACGTCGACGTCGAGGCAGTCGTGGTCGCCGGCGGCGGCCGTTTTGTCGTCGGCGGATGCGAGACCGGCCGTCTTTTCGCGCGTCTGTAAGCTTGTGAACCCGTCGCTGCCGGTCAGACGCCGAACGCTTGCGGCCAAAAGCAAGCCGATGATGGGCGAAGCCGCGCCTGGCCGGCGGCCTTGACGAGAGAGGAGAGCTTGTGCTGTGCCCCCGTTTGGCCATTTGGATGGGTGTCCCGTTGCCGTCGTGTTGCTCGTTGTCCCAGTACCCCCACTGCTGGTGCTGGGAAAGCACGTTCCAGTGTTCCTTGTCTCGCTCCCTCCCACACTCGAAGCCAAAGCATGGAGGTGAGGACCGAAGGCATGGAGCACGCGAGGAGCGAGCGCAACTCGGCTGGAGACATTTCACGGGGAAATATATGAACACTATAGTTTTGCCCAAATATTTATGGACCACCCTTTAATTCAGTTTACATTTTTGTTCAAATTTGGATCATTTTGTTTGACTTACTTTTAAAACGTTAGAACCCACTCTCAAGACAGCGAAAAAAACGAACTCAAAAGTTTCAAAGCATATGTCTTTTTAAAACGTTGTTAAGTTGTTAAACCGGTAAGCTGTTAAGGCCAGAAGAACAGAACATTTACTTGTGTACAAATATGGATAATTTTTTTTACATATTATATGATGTTGTAAATTCTATGATGAGTTTGATAAAAGAACAGGAATCCTACACCATGCATAGACATGAAGCAATTTTGATGATGTGTACATGCATAATAATTTTTAACTAATCTATGTAAATTTTCTTGTACAAGTTAGGCAGAAAAAATGTAAAATGGATGACGATGACCACAGAAAATTACAGGCATGCATGAGTGAAAAATGGCATTCCCAGTGAATTGGGTTCTGTCCTAAACGGCAGCAAACGACGTTACACGTTGGAATTAACAATGGACACATGCCACGAATCGTACTTAGGATGAACGAGTCTCGTTTACCGACTGACAAGTGCAACAAAATCAGTCCCACAGTTGCAAGCAAAAACTATTTAACATAGCGTTGATTGCACAGAGGTTCATTGTGAGTCAAAAGTTAGGGCCGACACACCTTCGTCCATCGGACATTAGAGCTAGTAGCTAAGCGCTCAACTAGAAGTATAACATTGCTCCAATGCACATAGCAACTACATTATCAAGTTAAACATCGATCCCATGTACTGCAACATTTCATGCTTCCCTACCTCCTCTCTACCGCGCGCGCCATGAACCCAATGGGCGAGCTCTCGCAAGTCGCAACATCTCAACTCTCAAGTAAATGGCAACCTAAGCTCACTACATCGATCTCCCGGACGCCAGCTCTTCCATCGTGAGGATGGCGCGAGATCGGCTCCAGAGATCAGCTGAGTTTTCTGCATGCAGCGAGGCCATCGAACACGCGGAGTCTACATGCATGATGGACGCGATCTTCACATGCACGCATCCGGAAGGCGGCTCACCACTGGTACTTGGCCTTGACGAGGACGTCCTCGTAGAGCTGCGCGGCGCGCTCCCAGCTGAGGTCCTGCGACATGCCGCGCTCCTGGAGGCGCCTCCAGCTGGGCTTGTACTTGCGGTAGGTGTCGAGGCAGTGGCCGAGCGCGTCGATGAGCTTGTTGGGCTCGGCGCGGTCGAAGGTCCAGCCGAGGCCGGTGTCGGCGAAGGGGTCGAAGGGCGTGACGGTGTCCCGCAGGCCGCCGACGGCGTGCACGACGGGGACGGTGCCGTACGCCATGGCGTAGAGCTGGTTCAGCCCGCAGGGCTCGAAGCGGGACGGCATGGCGAGCACGTCGGCGCCGGCCGTGATCCGGTGCGCCATGGGCACCGAGAAGCCCACCCACCCGCGCACCTTGTCCTTGTGCTGCGCCTCGATGCCCCGCAGCGTGCGCTCCAGGTCGGCGCGCCCGGCGCCCAGCATCACCAGCTGCACGTCCTGCCCCACGATCCACGGCATCGCGTCCGCGATGATGTCCACGCCCTTCTGCCCGTCCAGCCGCCCGATGAACCCGATCAGCGGCACGTCCTCGAGCACCGCCAGCCCCAGCTCCCGCTGCAGCGCTGCCTTGCACCGCCGCTTTCCGGCGTCCAGCGTCGCCAGGGAGTAGTTGGTGTAGCCGTCCGACCGCAGGTGCGCGTCCACCTCGGGGTTCCACTCCGCCATGTCGATGCCGTTCACGATGCCGTTCATCTTCCAGTCGTTGGCGCGTATGATGTCGTGGAGGCCCCACCCGCCCTCCACCGTCTTCAGCTCCCACAGGTAGCCGCGGCTCACGGTCACCACCTGGTCCGCCATCTTCAGCCCGGCGGCGAAGATGTTGGCGTGCTCGCCGCCGACGGGGTCGTACAGCTCGAAGTGTTGGAGGTAGTGCTCAGGCAGCTCCATGTAAGGGAATTCATCTACAGGACCACGGCCCTGCACGCATACAGAGAGAAAATGAGCATCGAGCAAGATCAACAACTGATCACTGAAACAGATTAATTGAGCAGGTCATTGTTGGATAATTTCCATTTCCGTAAGCCATGCATCATTAGTACTCAACGGATTGATTTTTCAAACAATGTAATAATTGGTGGGCAAACATAAAGATCGAGAGAGAAATTAAACCTGATGAGCAATGTTATGTATGACCAGAACGGAGCGAGTGTACTGCATCGAGCCATGGTCTCGGTAATATGCCTTTAGATAAACAGGTAGGAGAGCAGTGTGCCAGTCATTTGCGATGAACACCAGATTACCATCCCCGTAAGGCGCACCACCGCACGGAACGTGCCATGGGACCTGCAAAATATGGAGGATCAGAAAATATGCCGAGCTTGAAGTTTCGACATTGGGTGAAAACTATTGCGTATATTCTATAGCCAAAGGGAAATTGAAATGCCCAGATTAGTATCAGAGAATGGTGAGTACTGATTACTGAATAGCCACTCTATGACACAGAACTATAAAGGTAAAAACAGTGAAACCACATGACATCATCAGTCATGTATTCAAGAATGATGCATAAATCAGGATGTTATAGACTGTTCACATTCAATGGAATTCGAATATCAATGAAAACATTTATCAAGGGATAATCATTATGAATGTGTGAAATTCCCGTAGACACAAATTTGAATTTGAAAAGGTTATTGGTTGACATTGGAGTTTGGAGAGGGTACCTCAACTGCAGCCTTGCAGAACAAAATCATGCGCTTCATAATTTCCTGGAAGAAAATGGGTGATCAGATGCCAATCAATAGTCCTTTAGTTACTACAATGAGATATCAAATTATGGAAGCTTCACCTGTCTGCTCCCCCCATAAATGTCGTCCTGACGGTGCCGGAAGAGAGGAGCGTCGATGAACACAAAATCAACTCCATCGATATATGCATGAAAATATTTCACTTCCAGATCCTGAAGTCCAAAAGAAAGATCTATTAAACTATAAATTTTATGGTATTAGTCATTAGCAATTCCTATTACTAGCACTCCATCGGTTGCACTATTAGCATACCTGCCCGGCAGCCTTGTAGTATTTTCGGATTCCGACATCATGGGCTTCTTCGTAATCCCCATATCTAGGTACCACGACCTAAAATTGAAAGAAGCGTTTATCAGTCATTATCAAGTTCAAGACTTTAAATCAACACAGCATAGCCAAGTCCCTGATTTTAATTTTGGATGCTCTGTGGTGTACATAATTATAGCAACCAACAGCACCACTCCGTCTTCCTCTCCAGATGGTGTGATCCACATGCCTCCACTACCGCCCCCACCCCATCTGGCCTACCACCCACGGCTAGGGCTAAAACTTTAGCTCAGGGCTCATGAGCAGCTTGGGCTCGACTCGTTTGATGAGCCTCTTTTCTAGCTTGTTCACTTTAGCAAGTTCGAACAAAGCCAGCCATGGCTTGCTCGTGGATGGCTCATGACTCGTTTGGCAGCCTCAAAAGGCCTGCCCATCACACCCCTTTGGCCAATCCCAAGGACCGAGGCCCACTCTCTCACTCCCCCTCTATACCCATCCCATGTCCCACTTTCCCTAGCCTGTTCTCGCCACTCACTCTCACTCCCCTCCCTAGCCATCGTATTCCCACTTTCCTTGACCCAATCAACCCCACCCGGTGAAGCTAGGGTTTCCTGTAACCGCACTAGTGTGATGGCAGTGGCGGATTTATGAGTTTGGCCAGCGACACTGCAAGGTCGGCAAGCAAAAGGGCAGCGGAGGCGCAAAATGCGAAGCAACAGCCAGTGAGCGAGAGGGGGAGGCCAACGGTGGTGACTATACTTCATGGCCGATATTGACAAAATAAGGATGGCATGCTAGCACGGGGAGCCCAATGGCGATGTTAGTGCTTCAAGCCGAGACCGGTGATGGCAGGGATGACGTGGGGAGTCCAGTGGCAGTAATGATGCTTTGAAGCCGATACCAGCAATGGTAGGGACAGCGCGGGGAGCCTAGTGGTGGCGGCGGCACTTTTAGCCCAAGATTGACAATGGTAGGGACGACACAGGGAGTTTGACGCCAGCGACGACGATGCGGGGAGGTTGACAACAACAATGATGCTTCAATATCTCTCCCTCCCATCGATCGATGGCTCGCGAGTTGGCTTAAGCTTCTGGTTAGCTCACTCAGGCTCGGCGTGGCCTACTTCTTAGCTTGATCACTCGAACAAGCTTGAGCCGAGCCAACATTGGCTCGCTCGAGCTCAGCACATTTCCACCCCTACCCACGGCCGACGGTGCCCTCGCTGTCTTGTGACTCCATCCTCCCCTTCCTTCCACCACCCTAAATCATAGGTCGACATGCACCAATCTCCCATGGGCATCGCCTACCGCCCTAAAAATATCTTCAACTCTGATGGTACCACCACCATCTAGCTGCACCTTTGTGCGACTTCCCACCGTCAGTCCTCCACCCTTCTTTGGCCTCCTTATAAGACCAACCCCACCCCACCCCACTCCAAACCTAAACCCTACCCTAACCGATCGGTGGAGCACGATGGTGCGGATGGAGGAGCTGGGGATGAGGGAGAGGAGGAAAGGGTTCGGTCAAGGAGAGGAGAGGACAGGAAGAGGAGGAAGAGATGAGGGGTGGACTGGATTGAAATCTACCTGTGCAGATTCGTCGACTAAAATTCAGCTCAATTTCAGTTGTTCATTACCTAGCAAAACTGATAATTATATGGGAAAGAATAGAATACAAACACTACAACAATAACAATACACCTATTCTTCCCTTATTGAATGAAAAGGCTTCTCGCCTATTCTTAAAAAAAAACTGATAATTATATTGTAACCATAAATAATGCTACCTTTAACACTATTTTCCATCACAACATGGTGATTTATGCCAGGAGTTCAGCAATCAGCATTACATGACATTTTTTATATACTTGTTAATGCACTAAAAAGATCAATCTACCATTAATTCATCCAAATATCACTATCAAAGCATATAGCTTCATCAAAAGATTAATCTGTAAGATGCTGTAGAGACAAGCAACCAAAAGAAAATGAAAGCGAGCTATACCATAACACGATGTCCCCTCCTTGCCAAAGCCTTGGGCAAAGCACCCACCACATCTCCAAGTCCACCTATGCAATGCAACAAATTGCTTATATCAGTAACTCGAGCAGACTTATAAGAACAGCGGCACCGGAAAAAAGCAGCACTGTCCGTGCCTGTTTTGCACCAGGGAGAGCATTCAGCAGCCACCACGATCACGTTCATGACATTCGTCCCGGCCAGAGGGCCGGAATCAGAACTCTGGTGATCTTCGGAATCAGAGGAGCTCTCATCATCTGCAACAGCTCTGACATCATCGTTCATCCTCACCGGCTCTTCGAAGCCAATGTATTTCTTGAAATCCCAAGGAGCTTCATGTACATTGGGGAAAGGGGACGAAGGTGTCTTTGGCTTTGGAGCTCCTTCGACAACATGTACACCCTTCTTCTCTTGTTCACCCTTCTTCTCTGCAGGTTCCACGTTGATAGCCGCGTCAGACCAGGGATCCGAATCCCACGACCCGTAATTTGCCCAGGCGGGCGGCGGCCGCGGCGTCGTGGTTGCGACGGTGGTCTCCGGCGCCTTGTCCCCGGAGGGAAGGTTGACTCCGGAGCCCGGAACTTCAACCTTCACTATGCTCATCGGCGGCGCGGAGACGATGAATTTGTTGTCCGCGTTCCGCAGCGAGCCGTTTTGGTTTGGCAGGCGGGGGCCGTCCTGCATCAGTTCAGACACGGACGCCCCGCCGCCTTTCACCGGGTCGCCGGAGCCGTAACGGCCGGCCGGCGGGGCGGGATCATCCCTCCGTTCCACGACCTGCAGCAGCGCACGCATGAGCACGTCGGCTGTGACCAAGCACGCGCAAGCCAAAGCCGAACCTCTCGTAAACGGCGATCTCCCGTAAGCACCTTGCCCGCGCCGCCGCCGGGCAGACGCGCGCCGAGCTGCCTCTTCTCCGGCGCCGCGTCCTTCCTGGCGGGCCCCGCCTCCGCGCGCACCACCGCCCCTCCGTCGCGAGACGTGCGCAGCGCCGGCCGCCAGGCGGCCCCGGCGCGGAGGGGCTGCGGGGCGCCCGCCCTGGCCCACCTCCGGCCCCCGGAGGATGCCGACGCGAGCGCGAGGAGGAAGGTGGAGGAAGCGGAGGACGCGGCCGCCGACGACAACATGGCGGTGGCGGGCGGGGATCAGGAGAGAGCGCGGCGCGGCGCGGCGCACGGGGTGGGGAAGGAGGGAGGGGGAGAGCAGAGTAGAGTGGAGTGCGCGGTGACGGGGCAGGGTAGTCGAAATGGCCGGGAGGCCGGAGGCGGGCAGGACACGACGGCGGCCGGCACGAGGGTGGCACGTACGGCCGCGGCACCGCGCGGCGCACGCCACCGAGAGCCGGAAACCAGCCGCGGCGCACGAGGGTCGAGCCGTTTCCTCGTGTCCCGTCTGCGGCGACGAGAAGTCCCCGACTCCCCGAGGTTCCAAGGCACTGCGGCTGGCGTGTGGGCCTGTCGGGCCCGAGCAGTGGCTGGCCCGGCTGGTCAGTTCGTGCTGCGCTGTCGCTCGAGTGGACGCAGACGCGCGGAGGAAGCGGCTGGTCTGGCTGCTCGGCGAAACTGAATTAGTTGGGCTCGTACTCGACGGCTCGACGTGAGTGGCACGAGTGTGTGGAATCCGGGGACAAGCTATCAGTGCCAGAGAAGTATCGCTCATCCATGGAACAACCGTGGAGCCGTTTTCGTGGGTAAGACAAGGAGGACCGTCAGTTTCCAGAATCCAGAATCGCCCGTGTCATGACGGTGAATAGGTTTCCCGCGAGAGGGAGGCCGGGAAGGCGTTAGTTTTTTCCCCCTATGTAGGTTGAGGTGGGAATGACAATATATCAGGGTCTTGTTCTTTTTAGTGTATCATTGCGTTGGTGTAATACTGTAACAAATTTAAGAGTTAGTTGGGCTCGTACTCGACGGCTCGAAGTGAGTGGCACGAGTGTGTGGCATCCGGGGACAAGCTGTCAGTGCCAGAGAACTATCGCTCGTCCATGAAACAACCGTGGAGCCGTTTTCGTGGGTAAGACAAGGAGGACCATCAGTTTCCAGAATCGCCCGTGTCAAGATGGTGAATAGGTTCCCCGCGAGAGCGAGGCCGGGAAGGCATTAGTTTTTTTTTCCAATGCTGTAGGTTGAGGTGGCAATGGCAATATATCATCAGAAGAGGACGATGCAGTAGGATGGACCGATGAATCGATAAGGGGAGAAAGAATAATTGTTAGGAGATACACGAAGATGGACAGCCGGTGTTGAATCGATAAGGGGAGAAGAATTGTTAGGAGATACAGGAAGATGGACAGCCGGTGGATTCAACAGTAAGAGTCGTCAAGAGAGATGATAACGAAGGTGGGTTTATCAATTTTTTTAAAATCATTTAAAAATGGTGACTTATTCTAAAATTACTTTAAAATACTGAAAATGTGAAATTCACATGCTCTTTTATTAATGTAGCATAGCCTAAAAATAAATAAAAACTATAAAATGGGTTTATCAATCTTTTTGAAATCATTTTAAAATGATGACCTATTCTAAAATTACTTTAAAAACTAAAAACATGAAATTCATACATTTCATAATTAAAGTCAACCAACCATTCATATATTTCATTAAAGTCGGACAAAAAATTCCCATCCAAAACTATAAAATGGGTTATCAACTTTTTGGAAATCATTTTAAAATGGTGACCTATTCTAAAATTACTTTAAAAACTAAAAATATGAAATTCATACTTTTAATAATTAAAGTCAACCATCAATTCATACAGGGGCGGACCCACCACTAGGATAGGGTGGGCCGCGGCCCGAGCTTGATTTTTTGGACCCCTTATACCCTAGGTCTAGTATAGGGGAGTTATACCAGATTACCAGTTAATTTCGCTCTAGGTAGGGCCGAATGGAGCAATTCAGCCAATGACTGGACTTCGGCCCACATCTCCAAAGGCCACAGCGCCGTTCTCTGTATCGCTCTCTCACTGCCCTCTCTGTATCGGTCTCTCTCGGTCTCTCCCCTCTCTATATCGCTCCCTCGCGGCGTTGGGGTCGGCGGCGTCCGCACGGGCACACCGCGCACGTCGCATGGGATTGGGGGCAGTCGACGGAGAAGGCGAGCGCCGAGGTGCCTCGACGGCCAGCCGTCGCCTTCTGTGTCCGACAGGATCCAAGCGAGCGAGGCGGCTACCCCTCCGGCCTCCACGGCAAACGGCTCGGGCTCGGCTCCACGCCTCCACCCGGTGGGGAGCATCACCGCCTGTTTGAGGTCCGCTCCCCCCTCCCCCCGTGTCTTAATCCGTTTTAAATTGTTCTAGACTACTTGATTTAGTGGTTGTCGGCGGGTGGATATGCAAGGATTTAGGCCGAATGAGCTAGACAAGGGGGAATATTCAATTTGGGTGCGGATTTGGGGATTAGGCTTGCCCCACCTTGATTTTCATCCTGCGTCCGCCACTGAATTCATATATTTCATTAAAGTCAATAAAAAAAATCCCATCCAATAGTCTAAAAAATCATGATATTAATAGAGGAAATGCATTGACACATATGCCATTAACAATATCATAAATTACAAGATTCTAAGCCATACAAACAAAAAAAATTAGAATTTGCACACGTGCATCGGAGAGTTCGTTAGCCCTTCATTATGATCAATGCGCATATCCTGCTGTGTCAGGTTGGATTATATGTGCATAGATTCACAGGTTAAGCACTGTGTTTGCTACTCAGTTACCAAAGGAGTTCATATTGTCTGTGCTCAGCCCAAACAATAAATTCTAGGGTCCGCAGCAAAATAAGGGAACTTATGGTCAATGAGTCTCCATTGTGGAGCGCCTGCAGGGTGTCTGAGCTTGCCATTTTTCTTGTGATCCTCCGAGTGGCACTTGAACAGTCTAGACTCTTTGTTATTTCCAAACCAACGTTTCAATCGCGGAGTTAGCGGCAGGAACCACATAACCGCTGCTAGTGGTCCTCGCTTTTTCCCGACCTAGAGGTGGTGGTCGTTGTGTGTGTCCGACTTCCTCTTGTACCAGGATGCCCCACATACTGGGCATTAGTGCAAGCGTGTGTGTTCCTAACAGCACAGGATGTAGTCATATAGGCATGCATAAATTTTTTGCACTTCAAATCCTAGAGAACAAACTACCTTTTGTATGATACATTGATTCTGGCAATGGATTTTCCTCCAGAAGAAGATCTCTTAGCAGTAGTAAGAGCTCAGTAAAACCTTTGTCGGACCATCGATTTTTTGCCTTTATTTGTAAGAGCTCAAGCACAATTGCTAACCTAGTGTATTTCGGCTTGCATCCATCGAAGTTGGTTTCTTCGACTCTTCTATCCACCTTTTGAATTTAGCAAATCTTTTTGATGTGTCGTAATCTGTTTCTACGTTCCGCATCATCTCCTCAAAGCTGCGTTCATCGTCCGAGCAACTTCCACCAACATCACACTCTAGTCTCCACCAACATCATCGTTAAGAGTTTTTGAGGGGGAATTATCATATTCGTGTGTATTCGCCTCTTCACCGTGGCTCGTCCAACATAAATAACATTTCTAATGACCTCTTCATCAAATGAAACTCAATTTGCTCTGTGCCTCTATATAACTTCATATTTTCATGGTCAATGCACGGATAACATATGACATCAACATTTTATCCCTGCATATCCTTCATGACAGCTCCTATAAATCCTCATACGTCAATCATGAACTCTTGTGTTACACAGTTTTCAGTGTAAATCCATGCTCTATCCATTATCTGTAAAAATTAACATACGGTTAATTTCACTTGATCTCTCGATCTCATATATATATAGTCCTAATTGAGTGATTCAGATCTCTACAATTTTTGGTATTTTCTACTTTTCTCTCTCTTTTTATGAGACGTAGTTGGTAAGACTAATTTTCAAATAAAATATATATTCAAAAAGTTATAATTTTCACTTCTAAATTTGACTACATAATTTTATTTATTATGTAGAAATTTTTATCATGTTTTTATGAATTTTATACCATTACAACAATAATACAAGTGTACACATATACGATATTTTCAAAGTGCATACTTACTAAATAACATGAAACCAAATATTAGTTGCTTTATCTCCCATACATCAATACAATTACAACAACAAAAGTTATCAAGCATGGTAAGAGATCAACTAAGAACAAGTTAGGTTGGAACATTAATTATATGTTCAACTTTAGATCTAGTTATAGTAGATCTAGATAGTTTGCTTCCAACCACTAGTAAGAGATCTAGTAAGAAAGAGAGCAATTAAAGAGTAGAGAGGTACCACTAACCTTTTAACACTAAAACATATCAAAACCTTAAGAAATTAGCACAATTTAGATATTTGCTACTGTTTTTTCATGTTGTTCGCCGCTATGGAATGCCACAAATAATGTCGGGAGGTAGAGGTGATGAGCAGTAATAATGCAACCTTGGGTCGGACGTGGGGTGGGGCTGGTCGGGGCTCATCACTGACGGTTTTCGTCTCCTCGGTCAGTGATGCGGAGGTGCGGTTGGGCGTTTCTGCTGTAGTGGAGCTTGAACCAGGGACCTATGAGGATGAGCAACAAGTAGGATGGTGGCAGCTTCACACCGCATGATGGGGGATAGGTAGGGGTAGAAGAGCAAAGTGGAATAAATCTAGACAGTTTGGATATTGATTCATGGACATAAAAAATGACTAATAGTGATTGTGCCAATAGATAGCACCTTAAAATAGGTTGCAAGTGGTCATATGGGTAGTGAGGTGGAGCTAGCTAGAGGCCTACAAATTTACCCCCTTCTAACCGATAACTGAGTAGAGTTTACATTGGGTCTCAATTCCATCCTGATCGGATCCTAGTCGACCCCTACCCACCCAGTTCACCACTCATCAAGGCAACACCAACATGGCAAAGATCTTGACGGCTCATAGATCTCGGCGGTGGCACACGCAATGGATGTCCCTAATTTGAATATGCACAAAGAGGTAGGTTAGACATCACGTAGGATCCAAAAGATAGAGGACCTAGGGCATTGGGTGGACTTGGACATGCGGTCATATAAGAGCATGCACAATGGTCTATGTCAACTATCTATAAGCCGTCTTTAAGATTTGCCAAGTACGTGGGACATGCGATGATTTGAAGAAGAGATGGCATGCATAGATATTTGAACCGTTTCTAATGCAAAAGTCAACTCTACACGAGTTAAAAAACTCTGTGATGTGTAGCCATATGTACCACTGTATATGTTGTATCTACTATCTAGCGTGGCGTATAAGTGACATGGCAAAAGTTAGGTAGCGGACACCGGGAATAAAATGCCACGTGTACCGGAGGACACACTCCCTAGCTAGCTTTTGGATTTTTCTTTCTTCCCATGATCTTGCTCACACAGTCGTACACATATCTCAGAGCAAGAACAGGAGGGGAAATGGGGAATGCGTCTGCCACCACTCACACATCTGGGAAAATCGGATCATGACCAAAACAGGCGAAAGGTCGAACGCACTAGATCATACGGAGTCCGTATGATCAATTACGGAGCACATGAATTTCGTATGCCCTGGAGTATATAGCAGCCCATGAATTTTAGCCTCGGGCATGCATATAATCCAGGGCCCTGCGTGCATGCATGCCGAGGCGCGCGCGCGGCTGATGGCTATGTGGCGGTGGCGTTGGCGACGACGGTGATGTTGAGCTTCCTGAGCGTCTCGATCGCGATGAGCTCGTTGGCCCTGTCCGTGGGGTGGTACTCGTCCCAGAACACGTACTGGCTGCGGTCCTTGCACAGCGTGGACAGCGGCGTGCACGTCAGCGTGGGGCGCACCCGCCCCAGCGCGCAGCACGGCGCCCGCGAGTTGTTGAACCCGTACATGTAGGGCCGGTTGATGATGTCCTGGAAGTAGTCGTAGGCCTCGCCGAACCGGAACTCCGCGCCCGGCAGCGCCGCCGACAGCCGCCCGATCGCCGCCCCCGCCGCCGCGTTGAAGCTCCGCGCCAGCTCGTTCGTCGACCGCTGGCACCCGCCGCCGGACGTCAGGATCCGCTGCAGCGGGATGCACCCCATCGGCCCCAGCCCGAAGAACGTCAGCCGCCGCGCCCCGAGCCCGTGCAGCACCTGCGTGCATGACACGCATGCCCCCAATTAACATTGGCTCTTTGATTTGTGTGTCCTATGGTGGCGTTTGATCTGCGCCTAGAAATCGACATTTAACTCTCGATCGATCGTCTGGTGTCAAGCCCGGTTCCTGAATTTTTTTTTGAGTAGATACGGACATGTATTTTAATGCAGATCGATCATGCATTTGTGAATTGTGAACGTGTCTATGCCCGCATGTACGAGGAAAATTTAGAAAGTCTAGATTGGGCGTGTAAGTTTTGGCAGCTAGGGGCGTGCCTTGAGCTGGGCCTCGAGGGTGTCGACCATGTGCTTGACAAAGGTGTCGCCGGTGTAGGTCCAGGAGTCGGAGTAGACGGGAAGGAGGTAGTTGTTGATGAAGTCATTGGCGCCCATGGCCACCACGTAGTACGCCTCGCCGAAGAACTTGTCCGCCGCCGCCTTGCCGATCTTCCCGCGCATGAACGCCTGCGTCCCCTGGAACAGCTCGATCTGCTTGTACAGCGAGAACCTCTGTATCTGCGAGGCACGCGTATATATATGGTTGGTCATTCAATTCAAGAATTGCATTGCATCGCATGCATTTGAGTTGCATGATCAGCGAGCTCAAGAACCGATGGATTTGCTCACGAAGAGGGAGGCGGTCTCGTTGAGGATGCCGCCGCCGCCGGACGCGTAGTTGACGCCGGTCTTGAAGATGACGTCCTCGTCGACGGAGGGGTCGAGGAAGGCGACCGGCCGCGGCAAGCCCATCTTGTCGCCGACGATGTCGGCGACGGTGCGGCCGTTGCAGAAGCGGCCGTTGGGCATGCCGCTGCCGAAGTCGATGCCGTACCACGGCAGCGCCGCGCGGGCCAGGCTCTTGGTGAGGTAGTTGTTGTTGCCCACGTCCGACAGCGAATCGCCGAAGATGAACTGCACCACGTCGCCGCGGCACCGCCTCCCGGCGAGGCCCAGGAGCAGCGCCACTGCCAGCGCCATGGCCAGCCACTTCCTCCCGCGAGCGCGAGCCATCGATCGATGTCAACCCAAACGCGCGCGAGCTCGTGCTCTGTCCTGAGTCCTGACGAGGTTT
This sequence comes from Raddia distichophylla, assembly GCA_005191435.1. Lineage (NCBI taxonomy): Eukaryota > Viridiplantae > Streptophyta > Magnoliopsida > Poales > Poaceae > Raddia > Raddia distichophylla. Next base: position 283,883 of record SPJY01003583.1, read on the forward strand.
TGCTCTGCTGCTGCCAGTAGTTAATCGGGACCTCGCTTTGGATTTGCAACGGACGTATCGGTCGATAAAATTCGGAGGTTTTGGGATGGAGTTTCTCGGGTTTTGAAGTGGGGAACTAGGGAGTTGGAGCTGGTTGGATGGATGCACCTACCTATCTGCGAAGCGTGGCAAAAGGGAAGCAAGCTTCGAGATTTGGTGGCAGATGGATCAGGGAGTTGGCCTACCTTGGTCGTCTACTGAATTGGATGTTCGCCGTCAGCCGGCCGCGGCATAAACATTCCTAGAACCGCTTGCTTACCTCAACGCTCCTCGGGATCGGCTAGGTGGCCTATGTTGAGACAATCATTTGTCCAAGGTTAGTTATCCCTCAATCCAGGGAGAGAAAATTTACCATGTGCTACTGAGAAAGATCGAATTACGATCTGTCAACCACTGGAAACCGTCTTTTCTTTTCCATACCATTGGTTCATTTTTTGCTTCCCTCGGTACCACTACCGTCAACTGGATATGAAATTACTGTTAACTGCATAGTGAAAAGACTATTTTGCCCTATTTTTGGATTTCTGTTTTTGCATTTATTAGCCATGAACCCAAATTTTAGCGACAACAGGGTAGCAGGCGCGAAGAAACAATGCGACGGCGGGGTCTCCAGAGATGTTGCACGCTACAACATTGTTGCTGAGAGACCATGGCACCGGCAAGAGGGCACGATTGTCGAGGAGGGACGACGTGACGTTGATCCACTGGGAAGGAAGGGCCCGTCTTGAGGACGGGTCTCATGGACAAGATGGCCCACGCGTGATGTTGCTGGGAACGATGGTGTAGAGTCATGGACACGGACGCGGGGAATAGGGTCGCTGGTGGCAGGGCTAATGCCTCATGGTGGCAGCCACCAGGGACAGGGTTCATTGGTGACAGGGACACCAAGCTAGGCAGAGACGGTGCTGGGTGATTTTAGGGTGGATTTGGGGGTTAAGGTTTTAGAAATCGATTTGAGGGAGGGGGTAGACAGAGCTTCGTGGAGATGAGAAGAGGACTGGTAGTGGAGTAAAACATGATGGATCTAATTGATCAAACGGCTCGTCGACCTAACGAAGTTGACGGCAGTGGCGCTTGGAAGAGCTAAAAAATGAACGAGTGGCATAGATAGGAAGAGAATATTCTCAGTTGCAGATTGTCATGACCCCCTGCGTCTTCACAGGGAGTCCGGCACCATGATCTGATACTAGGCCTAGACTAGTACCTCATGATGGACAATGAAACGGCTATCATCGCTGGCATTCCATTATTATTCAAAATAACAGAGTATTACAAGGTAGCATCATAAGTTATTACAATAAGACAGGTATTACTAAATATTATGAACGAATAATAAGAACATCAGAGCAGCAACAGCCTTCAGCGACGATATCCAAGCAATTGACTCAGACACCCACAGCTAGTCCTGCACACCTGAGTTCGGACCCTCCTGGTCATGATCAGACTTGCAACCTGAATAATAAAATTATCCGCGATAGATATAATGAGTACGCAGCTACCCAGCAAGCAATTCCTTAACAAATGTATGCAATGGCAAAGGTCGGGGAATGGGCTATTTTACACAAAGACCTATTTACTAATCAAGTTTTAGCAAAAGTAATGTTTTGTTGAATGCATGAATGTATAGTACTATCATGAACATCAAGGAAGGTGGATCATCACACCAGGCCAATCCCAGCCTACTCTAGTCAAGTTCAATTATTAAAAAGGGTGAATCTACGAGTGCAAACCTTCCATCCGTGGACACGGCTATCATGATAGTTTTAACTCTGCAAAGTGTGTACAAATCTCTCCACAAGCCCCGTCTCATCCACTAGGAGAAACGGTACAAGACTTTTCCAGCCTACTACGCCCACCACTTCACCTGCCCTCTCTTTTGGTTTCGCCGGCCCCGCCGATGTCCGCCGTGGTAGGGCGCCTACTACTTCAGGACACCACCCGTGCAGGGGCGGATCCACTGTTGGGGCGTGTTGGGGCGCGCGCCCCAGCTCCAATTTTGTGCAGAAGCCCATTACCTCGGCCTATTTTGCCTCAGCCCAAGCCCCAATTCGCAGAACGCAGCCCAAGCCGGCAAGCCCCAATTTCTCAACCCTAGCAGCGAGTGAGCGAGCGCAGACTGGAGACCGAGCGAGAACGAGTCGCGTGGCTGCGCTGTGCCTCCGCCTGGCCATGTCGCCAGCAGGGAGTCGGCCAGCCGCCGCCTCGCGCTCGCCGCCTAGCCAACCCAACCGGCCCTCATCCTCCGCTCCTTGGCTTCCTCGCGGGCTCGCGGCGACGCGCCTCCTCCCGGCCTCCGGCCTCCTCGGCAGCTCGGCTCCTCGCGGCCGCGGCTCGCGGCGGCGCGTCGGCGCCGGCGGCCGGCGTCCAGCCCAGTGCCCAGCGGGCAGCGGCCACCCTCCAGTCCTCCTTCGAGAATTGTTTTGCTATATGAATGAGCCGATGAGCGATTGAACACTGGCAGTCACTAATTGGGTAATTACTAATCATGTTTCATTGTCTAGATCTGTAAATGGATAAGGATAAACGAACATTGCATTCTTATTTTTCTAAAGATGCAAACTCAAGTAACCCCCCCACAGCCACTGATGAGAGCGCAAATCAACCAAAAAAGCCCCGAATTGAAGATTGCACCCGCCGCCGGACGACAGGATCCGCTGCAGCGGGATGCACCCCATCGGCCCCAGCCCGAAGAACGTCAGCCGCCGCGCCCCGAGCCCGTGCAGCACCTGCGTGCATGCATGCCCCCAATTAACATTGGCTCCTTGATTTGTGTGTCCTATGGCGGCGTTTGATCTGCGCCTAGAAATCGACATTTTTACTCTCGATCGTCTGGTGTCAAGCCGGTTTCAGTAAAAATTAATTTGAGTAGGTACGGACATGTATTTTAATGCAAATCATGCATTTGTGAATTGCGAACGTGTCTATGCCCGCATGTACGAGGAAAATTTAGAAAGTCTAGATTGGGCGTGTAAGTTTTGGCAGCTAGGGGCGTGCCTTGAGCTGGGCCTCGAGGGTGTCGACCATGTGCTTGACAAAGGTGTCCCCGGTGTAGGTCCAGGAGTCGGAGTAGACAGGAAGGAGGTAGTTGTTGATGAAGTCATTGGCGCCCATGGCCACCACGTAGTGCGCCTCGCCGAAGAACTTGTCCGCCGCCGCCTTGCCGATCTTCCCGCGCATGAACGCCTGCGTCCCCTGGAACAGCTCGATCTGCTTGTACAGCGAGAACCTCTGTATCTGCGAGGCACGCGTATATATATGGTTGGTCAATTCAAGAATTGCATGCATCGCATGCATTTGAGTTGCATGATCAGCGAGCTCAAGAACCGATGGATTTGCTCACGAAGAGGGAGGCGGTCTCGTTGAGGATGCCGCCGCCGCCGGACGCGTAGTTGACGCCGGTCTTGAAGATGACGTCCTCGTCGACGGAGGGGTCGAGGAAGGCGACCGGCCGCGGCAAGCCCATCTTGTCGCCGACGATGTCGGCGACGGTGCGGCCGTTGCAGAAGCGGCCGTTGGGCATGCCGCTGCCGAAGTCGATGCCGTACCACGGCAGCGCCGCGCGGGCCAGGCTCTTGGTGAGGTAGTTGTTGTTGCCCACGTCCGACAGCGAATCGCCGAAGATGAACTGCACCACGTCGCCGCGGCACCGCCTCCCGGCGAGGCCCAGGAGCAGCGCCACTGCCAGCGCCATGGCCAGCCACTTCCTCCCGCGAGCGCGAGCCATCGATCGATGTCAACCCAAACGAGGGCGAGCACGTGATCTGTCCTGAGTCCCGACGAGGTTTTGCTCTGCTGCTGCCAGTAGTTAATCGGGACCTCGCTTTGGATTTGCAACGGACGTATCGGTCGATAAAATTCGGAGGTTTTGGGATGGAGTTTCTCGGGTTTTGAAGTGGGGAACTAGGGAGTTGGAGCTGGTTGGATGGATGCACCTACCTATCTGCGAAGCGTGGCATGGGAAGCAAGCTTAGAGATTTGGTGGCAGGTGGATCAGGGAGTTGGCCTGCCCTGCGGCATAAACATTCCTAGAACCGCTTGCTTACCTCAACGCTCCTCGGGATCGGCTAGGTGGCCTATGTTGAGACAATCATTTGTCCAAGGTTAGTTATCCCTCAATCCAGGGAGAGAAAATTTACCATGTGCTACTGAGAAAGATCGAATTACGATCTGTCAACCACTGGAAACCGTCTTTTCTTTTCCATACCATTGGTTCATTTTTTGCTTCCCTCGGTACCACTACCGTCAACTGGATATGAAATTACTGTTAACTGCATAGTGAAAAGACTATTTTCCCCTATTTTTGGATTTCTGTTTTTGTATTTATTAGCCATTAACCCCACTTTTAGCGACAACATGGAAGCAGGCGCGAAGAAACAATGCGGCAGTGGGGTCTCCATAGATGCTGCATGCTACAACATTGTTGCCGAGAGACCATGGCACCGGCAAGAGGGCACAATTGTTGAGGAGGGGCGACGTGACGTTGATCCACTGGGAATGAAGGGCCCGCCTCATGGATGGGTCTCACGGACAAGATGACCCACGCGTGACGTTGTTGGGAACGATGGTGTAGAGTCATGGGCATGGACGCGGGGAACAGGGTCGCTGGTGGCAGGGCTAGTGCCTCATGGTGACAGCCACCAGGGACAGGATTCATTGATGATAGGGACACCAAGCTAGGCAGAGACGGTGCTGGGTGATTTTAGGGTGGATTTGGGGGCAAGGGTTTTAGAAATCAATTTGACGGAGGGGGTAGACAGTGCTTCGTGGAGATGAGAAGAGGACTGATAGTGGAGCGAAACATGATGGACCTAATTTGTCAAACGTCTCGTCGACCTAACGAAGTTGGCGGCAGTGGCACTTGCAAAAGCAAAAAAATGAACGAGTGACGTAGATAGGAAGAGAATATTCTCAGTGGCAGATTGGGGGAAATGAAATTTCCTCAACCAACATAAAGAAATTGTTTACATACAAAAAATTCTATAAGACTTAAAACAAAATAACTGAATATGGTTACACCCGAAAACCTTATAAATAAAAAACAACAATAAACTATTCGGGCATCATAACCTTTTGAAAATTTCATGTCAGGTTCTATGCGTAAGTTATTTAATATGAAATGATTGATTCTCACTATCAAACTAAGTAGAAAAATATGTAGATTACCTCGGAAAACAATTGTATGCTCAAAAACAAAAATGTAGGCGACGACTATCTAGCAAATCAGTTTCTTTAGGGCGAATTTCCCTGAATACATGTGTTTTCACGCATTGTTGAGCTGTTGAATCAAGATCCAAACATCTGAGCACTATAACTTCTGAATGTGGCTGGCACTAGCGCGATAGCCCCCTTGAGTCCTGACCACGTCACTGCAATAGCTGACAGTCACGCTGTAACATCCATTTTTGGGTGGTTTTAAAATCTGTTGTTTAATAAAATTTTGATGTGAATTTCAAACCTTGGCTTGTAGTTTTTCCAAATAGATCAAACCTATTTGACAAGCCTTGTTCAAACTACATTTTTTCAAATTATGAAAATGTACATGTTATGCTTCAATTAAATTGTTGAACTAAATATTCAAAGCCTTATTGCAAATGCATGTATATTCTGTAATATATAAAAATGGGTATTTTGGTGCAGTCCCAAAAACATATGTCTCGTGCAAATAAAAGGACGCATGAAAAATATGTATTTTTAGCTGCTTTGAAAATATTGCTACTAAAACATTTTCAAACCATGTAAACTTTTTCCTTTTTAAATCAGTCTTCTATGCTTGTATAGCAATGTTCAAAATAGCGGGCTATAGCACCACTATAGCGTTTTGAACATGTAGATGCTACGCTATTGCCCATATGTCCGCTATCACAGCTAAGAGCGCAATAGCGCGATTTAGCAGCGCTAAAATGCATAGCGTGTCATATCATTTAGCAGCGCTATTCAAGGTTCGATGCTCGTAGACCGAAACTGAAGCCCGCTGTTGTGATGGACTTGTCAGCTGTCAGCTACTCTGTTGTCCTGTTTGTGTTTGTGATGGATTTGTGTTTATGATGTAGTGTACTTATAAATAATAACTCCTCTGATCATGTCTTAATCTTATGCTGTTTATGATCTAGACAAAAAACCAGCTGAAATCCTTGTTTTTTGACGTTTGACTTTGTCACTTTCAGGCATATATATGTCATGTTTTTACCTTTTTTTTAACCGCTAACCTGCTTAGCGGCCGCTGTCTTAGCGGTTTGATAAGAGCTCCGCTAAAACCTTTAGCCCGCTATTAAAACATTGTTGTATACACATGCGCATGTATACATATACATATATTGTATTTACAAAACTTGAATGATATTATCATTCTGAGTAGTAGTATTTTTAGATTTTGAGTAGTGATCTATTCCTCATGTCCAAATTTGAAATCTTTTTGTAAATTTCCCCCTTCCCCCCTTAGGCCTTGCCCTCCATTCTCCTTTCCTTTCTTTCCACCTTAGCCCAACCCATATCTCCCTCTGCTCTTGGCCTATTTTAGTAGTAGCAACAGTGCCAACTCAAGCCGAGCCACCTCCATCACCCCCCCTCTCTCTATTCTTCCCTGATTCAAGGCATAGCAGCGGCCATATCGCTGAAGCAACGCCCTCAACGCCGTGCTTGGCTGCCGTGCGTCCGTGTCTCTGATGTTGCAGACATCACCATCCTCGTCCTCGCCACCCTTCCCTGCAGGATGCCCACCACCCGCTGAGTTCCATGTAGTCGCCCTCTCTCCGCACCTGACGTGCTCCGCACGCCTACGTCTTGGATGGCTTGGCTATCATGATGGCCATGACGCACCGTCCTCGCGTTCCTCTCTTATCACCTTTGCTTTGACATGCCCCCTCTATTTCACTTTCTCCCCCCGCTCACCACCGACTGGAGTCCGCCTCCACCAGGCTATCCCTACTACCTCTCCTACCGGCTATTGAGCAATGCCGGTTTGTGCTATGCAGGGAAGCTTCGTCATCTCTGCCAAAGTGAACCACCACCTTCTATATTTCTACGACGCCAGCGACAACTCCGTGCCTCTGTATCCATCTTCATCCTCTTTGAAGCATCTCCAAGCACCCCGGAGTCGCAACCGCAAGAAGGAGAACCGTAGCTCGAGAACGCCGCCACCGTACTCTCGTCCATCATTGGCACCAGCCCACTGTCGCCAAGCCTCTCCGGCCTTCCCCAGCCTTCACCAACAGCTTGGTAATATTCCATGTAGTCCCTAGGCTCTTGTCGTCCCTTGATATGTGTTGTTTAGCCATTAGTTGCGTGGTTGCCATCATGCCATGTCATGCCATGGCCACCACTGCCTCTCATTGTTTGCGCTGCCGCCATAGTTCACCATCGATTGTGACAAGTGTCATTAGGACCACCTCGGCGTACTATTTCTCTATGGCCCAAGACTCAAATTGGCGCCCTCTAACTCCGGCATCGCTTGTTTTCTACCGTGATCTCGGCCCGAGCTTGAGGTAGACGGAGGACATCAGCATGATATCATGTTTTTCCTTTGTGTAGCTCACGCGTAGCACCAGCAATAGATTCAAATTTTAATTATCCCACTTAGAAGCTACTAGTCACTTAGAGGTGGACCCTGTGCCACGTGGACGTGTATCAGATACACCTTTAGCTCTTTACTAGCAGGGTTAGCGCGCCCTTGGCGCGCCACTTCAGTCCCTTTTATATTTGAGTAAATAAAAAGATGTATGATAAAAAACTAAAAAAAGCATCACATCTTTTATTTATTTTTTCTTTTTTATTTCTTTTTTTAGAATAATTGTTGATGTCGAAATTTTTTATGGTTACTATCATGATATTACGGTGCCTTTTGCAAAGTTTTTTTTCCAAGATTTTTTAAAGTGGCCTTGAAAGTTGAAATTTTTTAAAAATAAATTATTTCGTAATACAACCATCTTTAAAACCTAAATGTTTTCAAAATAGCTAGTTCGCAATACAATCGTTTTTAAATCCTAAATGTTTTGAAAATAGCCATTTTTTTGCGGGCATCTTCATGAATACGTGCTCCTTAACTATAGTTCTGTATTTCAAAGGTTTTTTATTTCTATTATTTACTAATCGATATCAGAAAAATTAAACATTTGCAATGCTTAAATACATTTATGAACCCTTACTATAAAATTTTGATTGCATTTTGAAAACATGTAAAATTCCGGATTTGTTTACGTTGCTAGATCAAATTTCCTCCAATTGATCCCCTCTCTCTCAATTCTTTCTAAAATTCATGTTTTAGGGTTTTAAAGTTTTAAAATTGAATGTCAAGAAATTTAAAATTTGAAAATAAATTTAAGGAATTTTGGAACATATCAAAATTCCCGTTTGAATTTGGGTTGGAGTTTGGAATTTTTTCTAAAAATTTGGAAAACTGTAAGATTCACAAAAAAGAACTAAGCAAATTGTACAACACAAAAATCATGCAAACCAAATTTTTTTTTTTTTTGAAAGTAAAAAACTAAAAGCGAATATAAAAAATTCTAAATAAAAAATATGTATAAAGGTTTGCTATTTCCCAAATTCATTTAATTTAAAAACCGTGAAAACTAAATTTAGAATTTTTCCCGAAATTCAAAAAACTAAAAGAGAATATAGCAAATTGTATAATAAAAAATACCTATAAAGGTTTGCTATTTCCCAATTTCATTTAATTTTGAATTTTTAGGCTTACAATTTTTTTGAAATTCAAAAAACTAAAAGCGAATATAACAAATTGTGAGCGCGAGCCAAAGTAACAGATTGAAATTCATTTATTCGATCAATCTACGTCCCCACTTCTTGTAATTATCCAGCAACTAACCAAATGAACAGGGTAGATGCTGATCTGGAAAAAGAAGAACTTAGATTGAAGAGTGTTACTTTGGTTAACCTCCAAGCTGATCGACGCCATTGAATTAATATTCCATGTTAATTACTGCATGCGTTCTCTTCGTGAGCGTACAGCGCGCACGCTCAGGCACGACCAATGTACGCGCACGAAAATGGCAGAAGGGGGTTCGAGCCCTGCTCTCCTGAGCAAAGACTCGCCCACCAAGCCAACACGGCAAACCACGCGCCGTGTTGCTCAAGCGGGCACAAAAACGTTTTTAAAGGCTGGTTTAATATGGACGGCTGAATTTGATCTAAGAAGCGATCGGACGGCTCGCAAGGGCGCTGACGGGAGGCCAGCCACGTGGCGAGCCACCGAAGCTCCCCTTCGGCTTTGTACTATTTACAAGAAGTGATCGGACGACTCGCAAGGACGTTGGTGGGGAGGCCAACCACGTGGCGAGCCACCGAAGCTCCCCTTTGGCTTTGTACTATTTATGATGTTCCCCCTTCCCGTGGACATAAATCTTGGCACTTTCATCCTTGAGCCCGGCTTTATTACTGACTAGTGGGCCCTCCTGGCCCGTATCGGCCCCGTTCACGCGTAACATCTCCTGCATGGGCTTTTCCTGGGCTTCGCCCCTCCTCCTCTGGGTCACCTTCTACCATGCGCCGAGCACGTCCTTCCGAGATATTTATTATAGCACAATAAGAAAGTACACTCTAATTAATCACTCCTTGGTATGTGAGATTATGTCTAAAACGACAGGAATTATCAAACTAGAGGGAGTACACCTTTAGCTCTTTATGTTCCCCCTTCCCGTGGGCATAATCTTGGCACTTTCATCCTTGAGCCCGGCTTCGTTACTGACTAGTGAGCCCTCCTGGCCTCACCTATCGGCCCCGTTCACTGGCATAACATGTCATGCATGGGCTTTTCCTGGGCTTCGCCCCTCCTCTGGGTCGCCTTCCACCATGGGCCGAGCACATCCTCACGATGGCCTGCTCTCTCCTCTCCAGCTCCAGCTGAACTCCCGTAGACTACGCCAATCAGGCAACGCCCGAATTTTTTAGCATTTAATTATTTTTTTATTTCGAAAATAAAAAATGAGTTATCATTTTCTGATCAAGTGATCATTTTCTGCTCCATGTATTAATTGCAAATAACTAGCATCTGTAAGTCATATGATCGTAATGAGCTTCTTTCAAAACCTTCAAGGTACAGTGTAGAGATTGTGCCAAACTGGCACTGCAACCTGACAAAATTCAGGCATGCAGTGGGCAGGAAGGGGATCATACAATACAGTAGTTGTCAAAAAAGGATTTACATGAGAGATGACCGTTTAATTCATTCCTAGGAAAAGAATGGTATAACACTGCCTCCAATCCCCATCTATCCTAAAATGTAGTAACCCTGCCGTATTCTACCATCTATCCTAATAATTTGAAATTTGTGCTAAGATATCTTACAGGAAGCCACACTATCTTCTAAAGAAGCCACACACTTAAGCAACACCGTCCTACCTATGCCCAAAACAGTAGGCCTATTATACCTTCTAAAGACACGCGGTAATTAGCTCCAAAATGCTCTTTGCCGTGGACAAAAAGAAAATGGGTGATATCCAAAACTTAGCCAGCTACCGATTCTGCAACAAAAAACAATCAGCCAGGGGCTAACTGGATCTTCTTACATGGGACCATGTGAAGCTTGTCGTTAGTGTCAGCAGGCAGTGGCGCAACATCAGCCATCAGAATATAGAAGCGTGTCAGATTAGTTACGCTAGTCTTTGCAACAAGTTCCTCGCTTTGTTTTCTGAAATTTGTCCCAGAGGCACATCATATCCCTTGGCTCCTGGTAGTGGGCAACAACATACCCATCTTCGCAGCCTTCAACCAAGATCCTTCCGTCATTCTCATACTTGACATCCAAACCTTCCTTCTTCATATCATTGATCCATATTCCCATCGCGACATCCTCCAGCTTGAACATCTGCAAGTCAACAAGCCAGTTAATATCCTCTCGATTTGCAACACAGATGGAACCAGTAACTGGAAACATCCTATCTATCCTCTCAGATTGAAACAACCAATGATGATTCACCATTGAACATGTCTCCTTTTAAAAGTTCTGGAGTTAAAAGGTCTGGAGAAAGTTTCCATACCTTTAGCTCCCCTCTTTCATGTTTCCTGTAAACTTCTTTTGCTATATCCTGAGATACAATGTATCCTGGACCATGTGCCCATGGAGGGTAACTCTCCTCAGGCCATTCCTAGTTTCAAGGAGCAGCGAATCAACTGATTGGGATAACAGTAAAAGCATTCGCCTAAGTACCTACTACATGATAAATGGTGACACAACAATCACAAAGAGTTCATGATGTGTCAAATGATGCTTGTGTGACCACTTAATATGTGTAAAGTTTAGAACAAATTACCTCTGGAGTAATATACCATTTGCTATATGGATCTCGATGAGGCTGAGAATTAGAATTGACACGACCATACAACAGACCATGGCTGATATTTACTTGATTTAGGGATGAAAGTATCTCATCTATACGAACAAAAGCATCATCATCTGTTTTCATCACATATTTAACCGACAGGACATTTGTCTGTAATGAAAAATTTATTTAGATAATGCAGGCAGAAATCCCAATGTACTAGAAAATAAAAAGCAGCCAAATAAAATAGTTAAATACCCCATAGATGCAGATAGCTATGGTCTTCCAAAGGATCAGGCTATAATAATCAACAAATGGCATCAGTTGAATGTCTCCGTAAGTCCGTGCTTCATTCCAGAGCTCTTCATTCACCACCTCGTTTTTATGCTTTTAATGGCAGGAAAAAGGGGTAGATGAGAGATGTAATCCAAATAGTATATGACAGAAGAACACAACTGATGGAAAAGTGGCTATTACGAAGAATCTCATAAAAAGTATTTGGACAACAGAGTTAAAGAGCGTTGCTTTGTGATAAGTTGCGAACAAGTACATAGTGAATGCATTCAAAGCAGGCAGAAATATCCTCAATAAAGAATCAACACGTTTGTTTAGGAGGCATAACACGAATGGTGCCTCAGTGTGCTACTGCCTATTGCCCATATGCAGTTCTGCACATAGTATTTGACTCATGCATTCATATATCACTTCTAACTTCTAAGCATAGAACCATATAAAATAAAGCAACAACTCTACAAGGTACAAATTACCATATGAGTGATATCCAGTGTTTGCATTTCTTCTTACCAGGCCAACAAAGAATCGAACTATGACTTTCCCTGAGCGGACAGCATCGTATTGCATCCAAGTCCTACGAACCGCCATTCTGCGTTTGAAATTATTTGCTGTAGAAAAGATCCCAATCAAAAGATCAACAGATTTATCCATGGGTACAAGTGGAGCCTTCAATATTTCCAAGTCAGTGACATGCTCAAAATCCTCTGTTGTAGGCAGGCCACTTGCTATCACAGACAGTAATTTAATGTCTCCTGCAATTCTTACTTCACCAACAAACCCAGGCTCCAAATCCTGATAAAAAATATGTTATGAGGAAAATGGTCATGCGAACATTTTTTTTATTTAAGCATGCTACTGCTGAGGAGTGTATGGAACAATACATGTTTTCACACTGGGAACTATTGCAAAAAGCAATAAAAATTTCTTCACTCAGGACAAATCCCTTTGCCTAGATACTACAGGACCCAATAGCATACTGGGTTACATACACAACATTCACCTGCCGAAATGCAAAGGAAGTGGCATGTTTCCCATCTACAGTCATATGGATCCCCTCTGCTCCGACGCGAAGAATTGCTATAGCAAGATAACCTTGTTTGAAGGGAAAATATTTTGTAGGTTCTTCAATCTTTTTCCTGGTAGGTTGCATACTTGAAACATTAGAATGTAGCCTAGAAGCCAAGACTTGCTTCTGGTCCTTGCCCACCATGCTACTACATTTTTCTAAATCATCCACTGCAGAACAACAGAAAGAAAAGCCTGAGATCAACAAAAAGGAGACATTATTTGCCAAGATCCCAATCCACTAGTTAAAACAACTCTGAAGGATAAATTTAGAAGCTTAAACAAGTAATGCTTGTAGCTGGAGGTCATCGCAGCTATAATACCTCAACATGGTACATATTTATGGCAATATATAATGACAGCAGTTGTACATGCTAGCTACAAGCCTACAATATTTTAACAAAGTGGATATATCTGTTTAATCACAGAGCCATATTTAAAAGTAATTACTAATATACAATGCAATAACAAGGATATCATATGTCCACGGCAGGATATGGATTATGAGCCACTGAAAGATGTGTACCTTTTGTACTGCTCTTAGCATCGGAATCAGGGGATGGGCAACGGTCTTCAGAACCCCAATCATCAGCTATAGTCCATGTGTTTTGGACTATTACAGGATCTTCTGTAAGTTTATCACCAAGAAGACGAACATTGTAGTGATGCACAATTGGAGGGTCTGGTTCACCAGGCACTGCAGCTCCAGTTAATTCTATCTTAAAATTACCCAGGAGGCCACCAGGAGTACCAATAATAGTTATTGAAGAGCCCTGAATCAGTCCACAAGGAATCTTTAAGACAAATCTATCACCTAACCTAGTAGCATTCATTCTTCGAATAGAATATGGGCACTGCTTCTCTTTGCCCTTTTGCTGAGTACTACCATTGGTTGAAAGAATTGAATCGTCATATTCAAGGGCAGCATTTAGTTTTCTCCATGCAGTTCCAGCTTCCTTGATTGCCTCTAGTCCATCTGGAAGGATATGGGCATGACTTCCAAGGTTTCTCAAATGATTCCAAGATTGCAGTGACTGCAGTTCTCTATCAGAGAGATTTCTTGTTATGGAAAGGTTTGAAGCTAATAATTCGGTTGATATTACTTGAGAGAAGTTCTGTGGGTTTTGAACTGCAGGGGGGTTTGGAACATCCAACCAATGTAGTGGGGTTGTACTATTTTGTTGGAAGACATACTGAAGAGATTTTTCAGCAAGCGGGCTATCCAATATCACATATCTTAACACCAAGATGATGAACAAAGATACTATGACAAAACCACCATGCCATTTCTTCATCACTCAAAACCGTCCTGAAAAGCTGGTTTGAGGTTTGCATTCAATATACTTCAGCATAAAGCGTCACATAACCATGAAACACTCAATTCGAATTAAACCATCCAAGTCAAATTTATACTGAACTGCTACCCTTCTGAAGTACTCATCAACGACTCAAAGGCTACATAAACGTCCCCAGAGGTATGATGAAGGATCTATAACCACATTAGCACGAAGAAGTCCACATGTGAAACTGAGGCAGCTTGGCATGTCCCTCTAACTGGAAGAATACCTCGAAGAAGCGCACCAATTCAACCTGTGAAAGAAGAATCAACGGTACTTAACTGCACTGACGTGTTGACTGAAACAAATTCACTAACCAAACATTAGGGTTGAACTGTATGCGCATCGATGTTGCCATGATACAAACAATGCTTAAATAACAAGATTCGAACTTGTCGTGTCTTGTGTAAATGATGTAATACTGCCATAACAAGGTGACAAAAGTCTAGAACATGCTCACGCCACCACGGTATGATCTACGATTTCCAAATTTGTGTACCACACATTTAGAATTTAGTTGCTCCCACCAAACCAAAGTTATTCGCCCCAAATGGGGGAAATTAAGCGCGAGACCGCATGTAAAAAATTTAAATACGATTAAAGAAAATTTCATGACTCTAGCAGTCTAGCGACCAGGGAAAAATAGGAGAAATAAAAAAATTATCGAGGAAATCGCAAGAGGGCGCCGCAGCTAACAAGCAGTATTTACAACAGCAAAAAAAAAATGTTCGAACCAGTAATGTCAAAAAAAAAATGACAACAAAACCCAGCAAAACACTAGAGAGATCACGAAAAGCTTCAGAAAAATGCAAATGGCAAAAAACATCCATTTTTTTATTCCGGAAAGATAACACGACCTGGGGCACCGTGAATCTAGCGTCGGTCAGCCCAGAAACAACCACCGACAATTATATTTTTCCCCTTTTTTTAAAAAAGGAAAAACTCAACGCTCGGGACTCCACAGACAGGACCACTAAACTGCGCAGATCACCAAAATCCGAGCGAATCTGGGGGGGACGAACTCGGACACAAGGCGAGCAAGCGCGCAACCCCCAGCTCGGCGAGGAATCGCCACCCGCGACTCAAAAGCGAGCGACGCCCATCCCGTAGCGCGATCCAAAAGCCGAAACCCTCGAAGCAAGAGCGCAATGCGGGGATCACTCACCAGTCCCCACTTCACCGGCCGCCAGCCAGCCACCGCCGCCCGCCTCGCCGCCGCGGCCACTGGAGCGAGAGAGCGAGCGAGGCAAGGTGGGCTGCTTGCTTTGCGAGGATGCCACCGGAGCCAGACGGGGGGTGAGGAGCGAGGTAGAGCGCGCGTGGGGGGAAGTAAGCAGGTACTCCGTACTAGGCAGGCGAGGCGGCGGCTTTGGAGCTCGGAAGCTTGGACTTGGAGGGGGAGGAGGGAGGACAAGGAGCGAGGAGGCTTCGAGTCCACGCCACACAGCGACCAGGCGAGCGAGACTGGCGAGAGCGGGTGGAGTCTGGCGTGGCGTGGTATTTGCTTGGAGCGTCGCGGTCGCGGAGGGTGGCCTTGGGTGGGTGGCGCTCGGGCTCGGGGGCTCGGGGCTCCGGTCGCGCGAGGCGAGACGACTTGACCGCGCGCCCCGTTCGGTGCCGGTGCCGCGCCGCGGCCGACTGGCTGGCTGGCACGCTCGGTGGGCTGTGGCCTGTGGGTTCGGGACCGCGCACAAACAGAGGCCCGGATATTAGGGGCTTCCCTTCCTTTCACCGCGTACGAGGCTGGTGTCGCGTTGCGTGCCCGGCGTGTACAATGTTCTATGCCGCTGTATTTCCAAATCCTATATACCCAGTGGTGGATCCAGGATTTTAGGTTAGGGTGGTCTAACTTAACGTTGTCGACACCTTAACAGCTTCGCTTAAATGGCCACAACGTATAAAACATAGATCCAATACACGTGTTCTAAAACTCTATGGAAAACTAATGGCGTCGCCGAACTTTTCCTTTGTAGGACCAAACACTGAAACTCAAAGAACATAGATGAAATCTAAGATGCAAGTTGTACCTACAACCTAGTTTGGACAATAAGACGGAAAAAACCATAATTTTCAGCCTGCATATTCTTTTTTTGCGTTCTTGCACTCTATGAAAAGATAAAAACAAGACCTACAACTTTCGTAGTATAGCCAAGGTCTAATTCTTGATGGATAACTTCCAAAAATTAGAGAACCTGTTATAGGCATATTACCACCATTGTTCCTCGTTCTAACTACTATAGACCGAATTGACAATATAAATGCATTAATCAAACACAAAAGAGGCTAGAAATCTTAATCTTAGTTGCTTAGTCCTTGGCCGATGTTGCCTGCTGCTCCTTGCCTTCCTCCTTTCTTTTCTTAGGAATTGAGATCGATTTTAACAATTCTACAAACACAACAATAGAGATCGATAGGCCCTTTTTTAGCATGACCGAGTGGGCCGGGTCAGGATAATTAATGGGCCAGGTTGCGGATCCTAGGCAACCCGACTTAGAGCATCCCAAGTTCCCAACAAACCTTCTAACCCACCCCCTAAATCACTATTCATACACACATGAATAGTATTTTAGGGGTGAAATAGGGAGCCTATTGGGGATGCTCCGTATTACTACACATGTACACTGGCCACATCATCTAATTTTTCTCGACCATCGGATCGGCGGTATGACGGGACAGATCGGGCCACGTCGTCCCGTTCCACCGAGAGGGACTCGCATCAGTCTGTCGACTGCGCTCCCTTCCACCAAAAGGGACGCGCGTCCTCCGTACGCCGCGCCACCTACTGCCTCCTCCCAGCCGTGCGGGGTTGAAAAAAAAAACCTAAGGTTCTAGATTTTCCGCCAAGGTTCTCGGGATTCACACGTTGGTCCTTCTGCAGTATAAACTTCTCCATGCAAAATTGCTTCCATGCCCCCCATGTTTTCCACCACTTCCAATCCGATCCTTTTCCCCTTCGTAAGTACATCAGAAGTTCAGGTAAAATTATCCACTTTTTGCTACCGTATATATTGTCATCTCGTCGGTCATCCCGGTGCCTCCCTAGTACGTTTATATACCACCTCCAGGGGCTGTTTAAAAAACCATGGCCCGTAGACTCGTAGTGTACAAAATTTGCAACTCTATACGTGTGAAAATTATGTCTTCATAAACTTTAGTAGGTATGTCGTGGTGTCAAATCAGATTATAAGAAGTCCAACTTATCCTTTTGCTTATGTGGAGGAGAGAAAAAAAAATAAAGATATAGAGACTAGTTCTTGCAGAGCATCTAAGGATGACAACTCGACATTTTGCTTATGTGGAGGAGAAAAAAGATGACAAAGATATAGACTAGCAATTAACTTACAGCTAGTATATAGCTGATTCTAAGGATTATTAACACTATTACATGTAGGTCCATATTAATTTTATAGGCTATACTATTACTCTTATAATACAAAGCGCTAGCCACGCGCTACAGTTCTGGCCAGCCAGGGTGGCCACGTCGCCCCAGGCCCCAGGCGTCGAGCAACTAGAACACGTGGTGTTCGGCGCACAGGCGGGCGACCAGCCCCCTGGCGCCGGATGACTAGGACACATGGCGCCCGGCGAGCAGACAGATGGGCATACACACACTGGCAGCAAGGGGTGCACGGGTCCCACTATCAGGGATACATGACAAAGGTGCGAGGAAACTTCCTTGCTAAGGATTTCTCCGGGATACACCGAATCCGGGTCATTTAATGCGACGGAACCAGTCTGACGGAGTAGGCGGGGGTCCGGACTCATCTGGAGGAGCGTCGGCTTCATCGCGGCGACGACCTACGTGATGAGTTGCAGCGTCGCCGTGCCCGAACACGGGATCAGAGGGAGCCGACGAATTCCGACGACGGGTGCCGTCCCGACGATGACGAAGGGGATTCTGTATCCTCTGACTCTCGCCGAGACCTTGGCAGCCGCCGTCAGCCGCCTTACAGCGTCAGTTGCTAGGTGTTCACCTCTCAGCTGCGCAGCGTGACGTGGCCAAAGAAGTTACTGCAGATCTATACATTGGGGTGCAGGCTGCTCGGGGCACCGAAAAGGTCATGGCCAACTACTTTCCCACAGTCCTGACGGGTTCCGCCCGTTCTTGGCTGTTAAACCTCCCGCGAGCGTGGATAGGCTCGTGGGAGGAGCTGTGTGACCAGTTTGTCACAAATTTTCAGGCCTCCTATGACCAGCCGGGGGTGGAGGACAATCTCCACGTCCTGGAGCAGAAGAAGGCGGAGTCGTTGTGGGAGTTCATCCGGCGATTCAGCCACTGTCACAACATCATCTCTAAAATCTCCAGCCAGGCGGTCATCATCACCTTCTGGAGGGGCGTTAAGGATCGCAATATGCTAGCGAAGATGGCCACCCGCAATATCGCTACCACCTCCGAGTTGTTCGCATTGGCGCACAAGTGTGCTTGGGCGGCGGAGGCTCCCGAGCTCGTGGCCGGTGCCAAGGCGGGTGGCAGCGGTAGCGATGGAGAGGATGGGACCTCTAAGGGTTCTGGCCCTAAGTATCAGAAAAAGAAGAAGAAACGCAAGGTGTCCGAGGCCGGTCAGGTCTTGGCCGCTGAGCGCGACTAGAAGGAAGCAAGGCCGCGTAAGCACGACTGTCGCGACCGAAGGGGTGACCGTCATGACCGGTGCCATGACGGTTGCGGTCGGCAGGACGACAGCCAGGGAGGTGGGGGGCAAGGCGTATTGCCCCATCCACAAGTCCAACGCACACAACTTGGCCGATTGCCAGTCGTGTCGAAGCTGGTGGAGAAGCGGCTCAAAGAGCGTCGTCCCCTTAGCGACGACGAAGATGAAGGGCCCGCTCTGCTGGCTTTCTAGCGGGCGGGGCATGCAGTGGCATATATACACGGCGGCTCGGCCACCTACACCTCAACTGCCAGTACAAGCTGTTGAGGAGGGAGGTGTGTGCCACTACTCCGAGTCCAGGGACGAGTAGGCTGCTGAGATGGACGGAGGAGCCGATCACTTTCAGTCAGGCCAACCACCCCGAGAGCACTGCCGACCTGGGGCGTCTCCCGATCGTGGTTTCACCCACGATCAGGAACGTGAAGCTTAGGTGAGTGCTGGTAGACGGGGGGAGTTCCATCAACCTCCTTTCCGTGAAGGCGTTTCAGGCACTACAGATTCAGGAGCGGGACTTGCTTCCGGCCCTCCCATTCTACGATGTCACCTCGGGGGCGGAGTCGATGCCCCTAGGGCAGACCCGCCTTCCCGTTACATTCGGGGAGGAGGATAATTACTGTATGGAGGCGGTCGACTTCGAGGTGGCGAACTTCGACCTCCTGTACAACGCCCTGCTTGGCCCACCAGTGTTGACCAAGTTCATGACGGCCACCCACTATGCTTACATGGTGGTGAAGATGCCGGGTCCGCAAGGCCCCATCACTGTCAAGGTGGACAGGCTAGAGTCCCTGCGTTGTGACAAGATGGCCCTGGAGGCCTGGATCTAGCTGGGGCCGTCTTGCGCAGCCGTCCGGCACCACTGATCCGAGGCTCTCCGTGCGAAGACCCGAGCCACGCCCGGCTCGTCCGACGAGGTTAAGGTAGTCTCCCTGAGCGAGGATGTCCCCGCCAAGACCATCAAGGTGGGCGCCGAACTCGGTGCCAAATAGGAAAGCGCGCTCGTCGCCTTCCTCCGGGAAAACTCGGACGTGTTTGGGTGGCAGCCGTCCAACATGACCGGGGTCCCCAGGGAGGTGATCGAAGATCGGTTGGCGGTGCTCCCCGGAGTGCGCCCAGTCTGGCAGAAGGTCCGAAGACAGGCACCAGGAGGCCATCCGAGAATAAGTGGACAAGCTGCTAGAGGCAGGGATCGTGAGGGAGGTTACTCACCCTGAGTGGCTTGCCAACCCCGTCCTCGTGAAGAAATCCAACGGGAAGTGGCGGATGTGTGTCGACTTCACCGACCTCAACGAAGCCTACCCGAAGGATCCATACCCTCTGTCGCGCATAGATTTGCTTGTAGATTCCACCGCAGGGTGCAAGCTTTTAAGTTTCCTCGATGCGTATTCTGGGTATCACCAGATTAGTATGGCAGGGGAGGATGAAGAAAAAGCCGCTTTTGTAACACCCATGGGCGTGTACTGTTATAAGAGAATGGCTTTTAAGTTGAAGAATGTCGGCTCGACTTACCAGCGGGCTATGCATATCGCTTTCCGGCCTCAGGCCGGGAAGAATCTGGAGGTGTACGTCGACGATCTGGTGTTAAAGACTGGTGAGAGTGATCGGCTGCTTGGTGATCTAGAGGAGACTTTTTCTAACGTCCGTAAGTATAGCCTCAAGCTCAATCCAGAGAAATGTGTATTCGGTGTGCCGTCGGGGAAGCTGCTGAGGTTTCTCATCTCGAGCCGAGGCATCGAGTCCAATCCTGATAAAGATAACGGCCATCGAGCGCATGCAGCCGCCTACCCGTTTGAAGCATGTGTAGTGCATGGCGGGCTGCCTCGCTTCCCTCGGGAGGTTCATAGCCCGCCTGGGGGAGAAGAGCCTTCCATTGTTCAAGCTGCTAAAAAAACCAACACTTTCGAGTGAACTTGTGAAGCATAGCGGGCATTTGAAGAGCTGAAGAAGTACCTATCGTCACCCCAGTCTTGGTCGCTCCCGAGCCCGGCGAGCCGCTTCTTCTTTATGTCGCGGCCATGCCGGCGGTGGTCAGCACGGTGCTGGTGGTAGACAGAGAGGGCATTCAGCGCCCGGTCTACTACGTCAGCAAGGTGTTGCAAGACGCGGAGATCAGGCATCCTTAGACCTAGAAGATGCTATACGTTGTGCTCGTGGCCTTGCGCAAGCTGCGCCATTATTTTCAAGGAGGGGGAATTACGGTCGTTACCTCATTCCCTCTCCGGGAGATTCTTCATAATCGGGAGGCGCAGGGCCAAATAGCGAAGTGGGCAGTGGAGCTGGGAGAGTTTGGTCTGCAATTTGTTCCCCGGACTACTGTCAAGAGCCAGGCGCTGGCGGAATTCATCGCCGAGTGGTCTCCAGAACCTTCGGAAGCGGAATCTAGACCGGAGCCGTCCGTATGGACGTTATTCTTTGATGGATCCTTCAGGATCAAAGGAGCGGGGGTGGAGCGGTCCTGGTCTCGCCAACCTGGGACGTCCTCCAGTACATGGTCATCCTCGATTTCAAAGATACGAATAATACTGCGTAGTACGAAGGTTTGCTCGCGGGGCTGCGCGCCGCCGCCTCTTTGGGCATTCGGTGTCTTTATGTTAAGGGTGACTCCCTCCTGGTCGTCAATCAAGCCCGAAAGGAGTTTCAGTGCGCTGACCCTGCGATGGCGGCGTATGTCGCCGAAGTCAGGAAATTGGAACAACGCTTCGACTGGTTGGAGTACATCCACATTCCGAGGCGGGACAACCATCTGGTGGATGGGTTGTCTCAGCTCACCTCATCGCAGGCGCCGAGACTTCCGCGACCCTCCGTCGCGGCCCCTAATGCGGGTGGGACGACGGGGCGTCCGCTTCGGCTCCTATTTCAGGGGAGGAGAGCGGCGCCGCTTCCAAGGAAGCGTCGATGGAAACGCTTGGCCAGGCGAAGTATCCAGGCGAACACCGAGTGGTCGCCGCACTCTGCTAGGAGGGGCAGTGGATGGATCCGATCCTAGCCTTCTTGAGAGACTGAGTGGTCCCCGACGATGACGCGTCAGCCGAGAAGATCGTGAGGAAGGCCAAGCACTACACCCTTGTGGACTATATGGGCCTCGGGTATCCTCTAGAAGGCCCATAAGGGAACAGATGGGGACGATCCAAGTCGGCCGATCAAGGATAGAGACTGTTGACGTCAAATAAACGCCAATTTTATACGTCAACATATTCCGGAATTCCGGCATTTCAGAGGGAAAATCAAGGTTTATACTGATATTTTATTTATTCTAATAAAGTTTCACAAGTTTTGGTGAGTTGTGGGTCTGCAGGTACAAAATGGGAAAAACCAGAGCTGAAGAGCAAAATGCCAGGCCGACCGACCCACCCTAGGCCGGCCGACCTGGCCACGTCACCAATCCGGCTCTGTCTTCTCCCCAGTGGCATAAAAGCACAAAATAAGGACATCTAGACCATCCATTGCAGTCGGTTTGATCGAATGGACACGGTTGCTTCACAAATGAGCATAGGATTCCCTTGGATTCCTTTCTTGCGCATGTCCACTTGATCCACCGGCTTGAGGGGTTAATCTACACCATCAAGGAAGCATCCTAGAAGAAATTCACGGCCGAGAGGTGAAGAAGGTGGGTCGGCCTACCCACCCTAGGCCGGCCGACCCCCTCTTGAGTCCCTTTGGATTCCCCTTTGGAGGAGGGTTGGATGACAAGTGTCCCTACACGTGAAGCACCCCGGTTGGCTGCGGAACACTATAAAGGACCCCTACACCTCGCTTGTAACACAACACACAACACATTCCTCACTTTCATTCCACTTATTAGAGTAGCTCTTAGTTAGTAGTTGGGAGTTAGAGTCAAGTCGGGCTGAAGCTCGGAGTTCCGAAAGTGTCTTCGGAAATTCGGGTAATAGCTCTTGTACCCTTTCCTAATTGTTTCAATTAGTGAGACCACTTCATTCATTGTTTATGTGTTGAACTTTATTTGAGCTGAGTATATCTACATAAATGAGTTGTGTAGATTTGCCTTACCGGTAGCTTGTATTCGTCTGGAATCAGTTTAGGTTCTCACTCATATACTGTTAGAGCCAGGCATTGAACCTAGATCAATTTCTTTTTGGTACTGAGGAAGATTGACGTGGTGTCTGAGACTAGGACTAACTCGGTTTACATCCGGGCCCACGTATATGTGGTAGGTGGTAGGTGGTGACAGCCCTATCCATCTGTAGATACTAAGTATCTTGTGCGTAACCCACAGCGTCCGGCTTTGGACTAGTAGAGCCCTATCGGAATGATCATAACCATTCGGGATTCCAGTTCAGGATAGCAGGTGGCAGTGAATGTCCGAACTCCGACGACGAATACCAAGTGAACCACTAGTTGATTACCCCAAGCTCGCTCAATAAACTGAATCACACGATTTTGAGAACTTATTAAACTTATCTCATTGTCCTCCCAACTATCTAGCTAGAGTAGCTTCCTCTTTATCTGTGTGAATATTTATCTTGTGTGTGTGTCGCGGTCTTTTCATTTATCCTAACCCCCGTTACCTAGACTGGCTGGTATGTTAAATAATTAAGATATAGAGGATTATCTCTTTAAACCCTCGTTCCTATGGATTCGATAACTCTAGGAATACTCCTGGTGAAAACTACAAGCGATATCCGTCCGCTTACGGATTAATTTGTTTGAGCATAAGTATCGCCAACAGAGACCACTCAGGTTACACGCTTTCTAACTCCTGCCCTGGTTGTTGTGCTTGGGTGGGCGTGAGTTGGCCGAAATGTAGGGCGCGCTTTTCAAGGCTAAGGAGCGCTGGAAGCTTTGCTTGGATCAATGGTTGCCGCTATGCGGCCAGCTTGGACAGAAGAAGGGGGAAACGCTGAGTGCCCGGGGGCTGGACTTCGTCGAGATCGCTGCGGCGTGATCGTTTGGTAGTGGTTGCACTAAGGGGCCGGAGTCGAAACGTGTGCAGAATCCAAGGGCGAAGAGAAGCTAGCACTGATTAAGCAAGTTTTTATTTCTCGCGGCCAAAAAGACAAGAATTAGAAAAAAGGTCAAAAAAAGTAGCGGGGCGGTGCGGAGCCGCCTACTCGTCCTCGTCCTCGTTGATGTGGACGGCCTCATCGCCCGCGGGGGTCCCGCGTCGATCTGCCTCATCTTCGTCGTCCCCGAGCGCCTCCTGCGAAGGAAGCTCCAACCGTAGGATCTCGGCGACGATGTCGACGGCATCCCGCACGTGGAAGCGAGCGGTGTCGCTGTCCTCGCCGTTAGACCTCCTTGACGGCGCGAGCGTTGAATTTGGGGTTGCGGTCGGCGCAGCAAGCCATCACGTACGTCGTGGCGGAGTGCTCGCAGAGCACGGCACCCAGGTCGCTGCAGCCGTCCACCACCCGTGTCAACGCCAGCGCGAGGTGCGCAGCGGAGTTCTCCAGGGGCCCGCTCACCAACACCCCAAGCAGCTCAAGTCGGCGGCTTAGGCAGAGGAAGGTAGGCTGGAGCATGGCGCGGATGTTGTCCAGCTCGCGGCAGTCGGAGCTTGTCCGCTGCCTTCTCGGCCGCTTGGGCGCTAGCGCGCTCTCGCGCCAGCTCCGTTTTGGTCTGGGCGCGCTCCCGTGTCAGCTCCACCCGAAGCGCCGCCGTTGTCCGGTCTGCCCGGCGGCGGTGGCGTGGTGGGTTTCTAGTATCCCCCCGCCGTCCGCCAAAGCGGGCCAGGTCGGCGAGGGTCACGTTGGCCCGGGTGATAGAGACGGCTACCGGCGCAGAGCGGCCCCCGGCGGCGGCCTCGGCGGGTCGGCAAGGTGGCGCTGCTGGAGGCGGTAGGCTGCCGGGAGCCGGAGGTGCGGAACGACAGTGAGGAGAAGAAGTCTGCGTTCAAGATCAGGAGGCAGAAACTAGAAGGGAATCTAGAACTTACCGGCTACGGCTCCACCGCCAACCCGCCGGTATCTCGCGCCAGCGGCGGCGCAGCTGCGGTCTTAGTCGTCGCGCCTGTTGGCGGAGGAGGCGGCGACGTGGCGACGGTTGGGGGTGGCGGTGCGAAGCCGGCCGCCGGGGCAGGCGCACTCGGTTTGGCCGCGGCGGTGCTCCCCTCCCCAGCGTCTGGCTGGCCGGAGGGAGAGCTCGAGGTGCGCGCCCGCTTGGCGGCGGGATCTTTGACCTCCGCTGATCGCTTCCCACTAGCACGTGCCTCCACGGAGAGAGCACCGGGCTCGGTGTCGACGGCGGCGCCAGCTGGCCCCTGGCTAGGTTCCCCACCTTTGGGCTGGTCATGGATCACCAAGGGGCCCCGGAGTGGGGTGGTCACCACGTCGATGGAGTCCGTGGGAGGCAGGAAGCGCAGAATTTTAGTGCGGTTTGAGGGGTCGATCTCACAGAGCGGCTTGGCTCCCGTAGGAAACGTCTGACGCTCAGGTGTGGCGACCCCAAGGATCTCAAACATCTCACAGAGCCAGTACATCCCCCTATCGAGGAGATCCAACTGGCGCAATTAGATGGTGGACTGGGTCTATATCGACGACGATAGCGGCCTTGACGCCCTGCAGCTCCCTGAGGAGAAGGCGATCGCCGTGGACAAATGGACTGCGACGGTGGAGGATTCGGCAGAGCTCCGCACAATGGTGGCGCGCATCGAGCGATTGCGCGCCGCCAAGCTGTCTGGGGCCTTGGTAGTCCTGCACTACCTTACCCGCCTGATCAGCCAGCTCCGCCAGCGCGAGTGCCCCTCCTACCTGTACACTGGTACCAGCAACGTGATCCCACTTGTCCCCATAGTATGCTGACGATCCTTCTGACTTTGCTTATTTTTTCTTTGATTTGTTCAATCTTCACGAACCTTCCGGGGGCTAGACCCCGTCGTGATCGCTGCGGTGTGATCATCTGGTAGCGGTTGCTCTAAGGGGCTGAAAACAGAAACAGGCATAGGATCGAAGATCAGAACAAGGCTTGCGACAAGGCGAGCAGATCTTTATTTACAAGATTCATGGCCAATGAAAAAGAAGCAAAATAAGTAAATATGGCTGGGTGGCGGGCCCCTACTCATCGTCCTCGATGGGGATGACCTTATCTCCCGCAGCAACGCCACGTCTCTCCACGTCATCCTTGTCGTCCCCAAAAGCCGTCGGCGGACGAGGCTCCACTTGCAGGATTTCGGCGACGATGTCGACGGTGTCCCGTACATGGAGGCGTGCGGCGTTGCTAGTCTCGCCGTCGGCCTTTCCATGACGACGCGGGAGTCGAAGTTAGGTTCGTGGTCAGCGCAGCTGGCCAGCACGTACTCGGCGGTGGCGCGGACGTTGGCGGTCCCCTCACGGACGTAGAACTCGTGGAGCGTGGCGCCCAGGTCGCTGAAGCCATCCGCCACGCGCGTCATCCCGAGGGCAAACTGGTCGGCGGTGTTCTCCAATGGCCGCTCACCTGCATGCCGAATAGCTCGAGGCAGCTCAAGCGGTGGAAGCAAGGCTGGAGCATGGCGCGGATGTAGTGCAACTCGCGGCGGTGTTTAGCCCAGAGTGTATTCGCTGCCTTCTCTACCGCCTGGGCGCAGGCGCACTCTCGTGCCAGCTCTGACTGCAATGTCGCCATTGTCCAGACCTGCTCGGCGGTGGCGGTGTGGTGGGTGTCCAGTACGCTGACTGCTGTCCGCATGAAGCGGGCCACGTTGGCCATGGTAATGTTGGCGTGGGTGATGGAGGCGGCCACCGCGCAGACCTGCTCCCAGTGTCGATCTTGGCGGGTGCACGCGGCGGCGCTCGCGGGGGCGGCAGACTCCCGGTAGGATAAGAAGGTACGTGGGGGCTACGAGGAAACGAAGTGTATTGTCAGAAGCAGAAGATAGAAGCGGCGGAGAAGTGAGTTAAGGCCTTACCAGTCGCGGCGTGTGAAGGCGCGGGGCCGACCGAAGAGTAGTGTTAGCACGCCGGTGCCTTGCATTGATGGCGGCGCAGCAGCTGTCCCGGTCGCTGTGCTCGCCGGCGGAGCAGGCCACGGCGCGGCGACCGACAGAGCGGGCCGGCGCGCCTGGGGCGGCACTCAGTGTCGCGGGAGGCGCGCTCAGCTAGGTGGTGGTGCCTCCCTCTCCGGCGCACGGCTGGGCCGAGGAGGAGTCCGTGGTGCGTGTCCGCTTGGTAGCGAGGTTTAGCAAAATGAGCAAGATAACAATGTGAGTAAATAAAGTACAGCTGCACAAATAAGCAAGCCAATAATACTATAAATCATGTATTCTCCAGATATGACAAGACAGACATATAAATACATGATCAACTCAAATACCATTGCTGCCATAAAGTTAAACCCAGCAACAAAACTCAAGGTTTGTCTTTTATTAGTGCTCTCAGATTGCAAACTGGGGTTGCTAAAGATTTAGCCGTCCAACTACAGTTTGGACAATATATCACTGGTTATTAATTCTGTAAATCAGGTTTAAACCCTAGAACAGCACTGTTCATGCACCAAATTGGATAAACCAATAATCAATATGTATGACAATGAGCAGCTAGATAAACCAGGAGATAACAGATCATATCTACACTGCGGCCTGACTGAAACAGCCCAAAAATGGCTTGAACAGCAGTGCTACTTTGGTCACAGGCCAATCACAGATCAATTATTAACTGAACTAAACAGCAGCACTTATATTCCAATTAACAGAGATAGGACAGCAGTAATAAGATCATGTAAATCAACGCCAAGTGCTATGTCATACACATTGATCCAGCAAAGATATAAATCAATGAACAGTGCTACTCTAGATCTAGCAATTATACCTAACAAACAGATTAATAAGCCTCAAAGCAATGCAATCATCATCGAGCAGCACTCGTAGCCCACAAGAACAGTGCATCCAGATTTGATTAAACGACCTCTAGCTCGAAGGCTAGTCCCCTAGAAGTAACCAAATCGGTCCACTGTACAGAGAAGGATTAAGCAAATACTTACGAAGCGTTGGGATCGAACCAACAAGCCGAGGCAAAGCGTGCACAAGCACTGTCCCAGAAAATAATTCGCCGTGCTAATAAGCACCACTGACGAAAAGGTTCGGAGATACGAAGCCGTCACTCCCCCACGGCAAGCAGCCACGGAAAGGAGCCCGAGATGCAGAGAGAACGCAGCAGCAAGATCACGACGACCACCCCGTGGCCTCGGGAACTAGAGTCGAGAGAACCAACACAGCAGCAGCTGGCACCGGCCGGCGACGGCGCCGAGGCACCGGAGAAACAGCAGCAGCGATGCGTCGCAAGAAGTGAGAGGGGAAAAACCGAGAGAGTCTAGAGAGCACGGAATGAGAGGAGCACGGGACTTCCCCATATAGGCGAGGAGAACCACCTCCCCGAAGTCTCCAGCCAGCTCTCCACGCCACCACGCGCCCACGCAAGGCGGAGGTCAGGGAACAGCCGCCGCCGCCACCAAACAGCCGGGTTTGAGAAACCCTCGCGTGCGCAGCTAGCTGGGGGCAGCGATGCTGCCCCTTCCCCTTTTCTCTCTCGCAGTGGGCCAAGACCCACCGGCCCAAATAAGGGCAAAAGCCCAGCAGGCGCGGCGACCGACGGAGCGGGCCAGCGCGCCTGGGGCGGCACTCAGTGTCGCGGGAGGCGCGCTCAGCTAGGTGGTGGTGCCTCCCTCTCCGGCGCACGGCTGGGCCGAGGAGGAGTCCGTGGTGCGTGTCCGCTTGGCAGCGAGGTCTTCGGCCTCAGCCGGCCTTTTCCCATCGGAGCGCGCCTCCGCGGCGCGAGCGTTGAAGTCGGGGTCGGCGGCAGCGGGCGGCCTCAAGCCTGGGTTTCAAAAACCGCCATTTAACCGTAGTTAACCGTGCCTAACAGCGCCTCCGCGGGCCCGGTTTGGTAAACCGACGGTTTAGGGTTTTGGGGTTTGGTCAAAATTCGTTTAAATAAATTTGAATGTAAAATATACATAAAATTCCTAAAAATACTATTAATCATTCTAAGCATTTTGGCCTAAACAAAAATTTAAAATTCAAATTTTTAATGTATATTTTAATGAATTTTAGCCATTTTTCATCGATTTTGAAATTTTTTCCTCAGAAACCGCGGTTAACAGCGAAAACCGCCGGTTAACCGCCAAAAAGCACGGCTAACCGTGAACAAAATTGGGTAACCGTGGTTTTGTATTTAGGGTAAAAACCAGCTGAAAACCGTGGCTAATCGCGGTTAACCGCCACCGCGCAGGCACGGAGCTGCTCCGCAATTTTGTAGACCCTGCCTTTGCCTGGATCCCCCACGGCGTGCTGGTCGCGGATCACCAGAGGGCGCCGGTGTGGGGTGATGACTACGCCGTTGGAGTCCAAGGAGGGTAGGGAGCGCAGAGAGTGCGCTCCTAGGGGTCAATCTTGCGGAGCGGCCTAGCCCCGGCTGGGAATGTCCGGCACTCAGGAGTGGTGACCCCCAGGATCTCAAACATCTCCCTCAGTTCGGGGCCGCTCAGGTCGTCGGGATCTAAGAAGAAATCAAAGAAGAGGTTGAGGAAGATTGAACAAATTGGAGAAGTGAACAAAGCCTGAAGAATTGTCAACATACCGTGGGGGCAAGTGCGGGTCACATCGGTTTTACCCGTGTACAGGTAGGAGGGGCGCTCGCATTGGTGGAGCAGGCTGATCCGGCGGGTAAGGTAATCCAAGACTACCGAGGCCCCAGGCAGCATAGCAGCGCGCCACCATGGTGCGGAGTGTCCACCGTCGCAATCCAGTTGTCCGTTGCGACCACTCTCTCCTTCGAAATCTGCAGGATGTCGAGGCCGCTGTCATCACCGATGTCGACCCAATCGGCCCTCCAGTTGTGCCAGTTGGATCTCATCAGCAAGGGGAAGTACTAGCCGCTGAGGTGGTCGCAGAGCTGGACGTGGCAGCTTTCCACCACGGGACCGTCGGTTTTGGGGCGGGTGCAGAATAAGTAGCGGAAAAGCGGAAGGTTTGGCGCCACCCCCACAAACATTTCATAGAGGTGCGCGAAGGTGGCGATGCAGATGATGGAGTTGGGGGTGAGGTGAAGAGCATGGAGGTTTTATAAGTGGAGGACGAAGAGGAAGAACCCAGAATATGGCGGAACGAGGCCTGCCAAGATTGCCCACACGAAGGTGATGATCTCGCCGCTCCGGGGCAGCGGCTTGACACTGCGGGGTGGACATGGTGCACGTAACACTGCACGATTAGCTTGATCTTGCCCTCGCGCTCAGCGTCGATGGTGGAGCTGCAAAGGATCGCCATGGTGGTGGTGGCGAAGTGGTTGCTGCGGCAGCTAGAAGGGCGAAAAGTGCCTATGTGAGAAGAACCCAAGCTCAAAGACAGGAGACGACTGCGCAAAAGTTGGCAAAGGCTAGAGTGGGTGAGCCGCGAGGCTATGTCCCCCAATTTATAGGTGTTGGCAGTCGTTAAAGTCCAATTTCATACACCAACTTTCCGGTAATTTTGGGGGGGGGGGGAATAAAGATTTATATATGCATTTTATTTAAACTAATAAATTTCCACAAGTTTTCATGAGTTTTTGTCCTTAGGAATAAAGTGAAGAGAAAGTGGAGCTGAACCGGACACAGAAGCTGGTCGGGCGACCTACCATGGCCTTTGCATCGAACCGACTCCAACTTCTCCTAGTTGCCAAGAAATGCATCAAGAAGTAATCTCAAGCGTCCACATGCGTTGGTTTGATCAAATGGCTGCAGTTCCTTTACACTTGGGTAACTTGGCTCTTAAGAAAGTCAATTCTACCGGTTCTAACTGCCAAAGCCGACGTGGGGGATTGATCTACACCGTCAAAGAAGCATCCTAGGCGAAAATGAGGCTCGGGATCAACCGAAGGTGGGTCGGCCGACCCACCTAGGTCGGCCGGCCCCCTTGGATCCCCTCACGGATTCTCCTTCGGCTGGGGTGGAGATGACTTTTGTCCCATGACGTGGAAGCTCCTCATTGGTTGCAGATGGCTATAAAAATACCCCCTCACCTCACTTGATGACACACACAATACATCCCTCTCATTTGGAGTCACTCTTCACTTGTTAGAGTAGTTAGTTTGGGAGTTAGAGTTGAGTTAAACTGAAGTTCGGAGTTTCGGAATTGTCTTGGGGAATTCGGGTAATAGCTCTTATATCCTCTCCCTTCTGTAAGACTTGCTTTTATAATACAAGTGTCTTTCATTATCTGAGCTGAGCATATTTACACTAAGTGGGAAGTGTGAATTATTAGAGTGGTTCATTAAGTTCATCTGGTTCCGAGTCTGGGTTCATTCTCATATGCTTTGAATAGCCTAAGTATTGAACTTGGATCGCCTTCCAGGGAGGAGTGATTGGATTTAACAGCAGACGTGGTGTTTGAGATTATCTCTGACTTGGTTTACACCCATTCCAACGTACTTTGTGGTAGGTGGTAGGTGGTGATAGCCCTATCCATCCGAGATTTATCTCACGTGTAATGCACCGCGTTAGGAATTGGATCCTTAGAGCCCAATCGGGGGTGGTCATAACCATTCAGTGTTCTTAACTGATAGCGGGTGGTAGTGAATCGGCCAAGCTCTGACGAAGTTCTTAAAACAAACCTTCAAAGTCATATCTGCTAGCTCAACTTGATAATTGATTGCACTATTAAGGAACTTTATACTCTTATCGTTGCCCTCCCAACTATCTGTCTAATTTATCTTTTTATACTCCTATGTGTGTGTGTTACCGGTCTTATTATCCTATTATTATCCTTACCCCCGTTAACTAGCTAGCTGATATCTTAAATAATATAGATATAGAATTATCCTTCTCCCTCGTTCCCTGTGGATTCGATACCCTGGAATACTCCCTGGTGAAAACTACAATCGATATACATCCGCTTGCGGATTATTTCTAATAGCGTAAGAATCGCCGATAATAGGCAAAGTTTCGACGCTTCGGCTTGCGGGAGGCGGCGGAAGCGAAACCGTCCCCAATGGAAACATTATGAAGCCGTACCACGATCTCCACAACCGTCCATTTCCCCACACGCGGTGTCAGTTCCCAAAAAGACGGAGTTAGCTGTGTGAGGGCCCACCAAGCCGGTTGCACAGAGAAAATGGTGGGACCCCTTGACTCGCAGCGATTCCCAGCACGACGGTTTTAATTGCCTTGGGTAGGGAAGGCCTAAGTCTCTAGGTGGTCTCGGAGGCTACTGTCGGTGTATTCTACACTGGGGTGTGCTTCCGCTCCGCTGTCATATGGGACCAGAGTCCAATTAGGGAGTGACCCATACTTAACAACATCGGGCCTAAATAAGGTACAGATTCAAAGCTGTTTGTTCAGGACGCGTGGCGTCCGGCGCACAGGCGGGCGACCGGGACGCGTGGTGCCCGGTGTACAGGCAGGCGACCAGACCAGCCCCCAGGCGCCGGGCGAGCAGGACATGTGGCGTCTGGCGCACAGGCGGGCGACCAGGCCCCAGGCGCCCGGCAAGAAGACGGATGGGTGTGCACGCACTGGCAGCAGGGGTGCATGGGCCCCACTGTCAGGGATACAGGATGAAGATGCAAGGAATTTCCTTGCTAAGGATTTCTCATTACAACCATTTACCTATTGCGCCTATATTCTACAACTGATTTTCTATGCCCTTTAGATATGCCATCTTATGTACATAATACTCTTTTAGCCGGGCCCAGTCTGTCATGACTGATTGATCAATACCGTATGTTTTGCCTCTACACAGATTTGTATAAAAATATATTTTCCTTCACATTTTAGAAGAGGACTGGTAGGGTTGGATTAATTTGATTATCAAAGTTTCTGTATTCTTTTTTCTTCGCTTATTTTTCAAAATGTTCATCCACTCTGTGGCCATACACCTTGGTATATATACGTCTACCATTTATTTCCTTACGCCCTGACATTTCTTATATCACAATTTACTTCGATCTAGACCATGTTTTTTCAGCTTGGTGTTCTATTCTTCTCATCGTCTAGCACGCATGTAGGTTGCTCCGAGATAATTCAACCAACAAATGTTTTTCATAATATTTGCCTCATTTCGTTCCCCTGTATTATCTTATTTGTTTCCTCTCTTTCCACCGTATCATCTAAGAACATAATTATTTATGGGGCATGGTAGACTTCAAATATTATGCTAGCTGAAATAAGGGTGATCAGTTCTTTTAGATAGCATTTATTCGTTTGGATGGTTTATTGCAATGTACTATCATATATTTACATGTCTAAAGGATTTTGTCAATTTTCACTTTTTTTTTACCGATTTTGATATTTTTTTTACCGAAACCGTGGAAAACCGCTGGTTAACCGCCAAAAACCGTGGCTAACCGCTATCAAAACCGGCGAGACAGTGTTTTGAATTTGGAGATGAAACTGTACGAAACCGCCGGTTAACCGCGGCTAACCAGCTCCGTGCAGCACGCGGCTCGGAGAAGACCCCTGGTTTTTCAATCCTTGAATATGACATTGCCAAGCCATTTTTTATATGTCATATCAGTAAAATTATAAAGCTCACACAATGTTTTCACCATTGTTGTACCATAAAAAATCAAGGTTTTTTAGCCGCATAAAAGACCTAACCTATCTTGCTCCATAAAAAAATCAAGCTTTCTTGTAGGACATGCAAGGTGATATGGGTTATTAAGGCTAACTGGCTAAGCACTATGTTCTTTTGTGTGCACGACCATGTCTAATTATATGGTGATTATATTGGCAACTAGACATTGATACTTGATACTCTCTTACATTTTTCCTATCTTTAGTTTTTCAGGGATATTTCTTTCCTCAATTTAGAATAAAAGCCTTTGCATTTATTACAGTCTTAATGTATTGTTATTGTAATGGTAGGAAAATACAAGAGAGAAATAGAGATGCCAGAATGTAATCCTTTATTGATTTTCTGTATAGTTGCAATGGAGCAATACATTTCACATAGGATATGATATACAACTATCATTTCTAACTACTACGGATATATTACCTTGAATAACTCAAATACATGTTTATGTACGAGTTACAAGGGGATTTTTTTACCAATTGCTTATCAGGATTTCATAACAACACACTAACGGCGCGCCCTGGTGGCGCGCTTACATTTCTAGTAGCTAGTTCATTAGGGAGGTTGCCTTGCTATCTATAGATGACATGCCATTTTTTTATTCCTAGTGGCGAGCTATAGCATTGGAGTTGCTCTTAGCTAAAAGCCGATCTATAGTGGATTACAAAGTGTGCACACACTATTACATATGATGCAATATTATATTTAGTTCATTGGAGGGGTTGTCTATTTTAAATTTATAGATGATATGTTCATTTCTTATACCTAGTCATTGACTCTATGTCGGAGATGCTCTAAACTCTAGTATTTATTTTCTATCTACTTTGAATAAATGGTTTTTAGGATGATAAATTTGACCAAACAAAAAAAGTAGTGAGAGCCAAACCATGAAAACTCTAGGTAGGAGTGGAGTTTCAAATACTCCAAAAACTATCATGGTTTGTACTAAGTGCATATTTAGGAAAAAGTATTTTCATATTTTTGAGACAAAACATAATTATGAGAATACCATGGTTTTCAAAACCATGGGGTATTTAGATGACAAAAAATACTCGTTTGAAATTTCACAACCCCGGCTTCACCGTTATCCACCCATGATCAATTGCTAGTCCCAGCAATCAATAGTAGCAACTCATGAGCGACAATTGTCGAGCATCACAACACAATCACAATTACTATGAAAATAATATAATAGTGCAAAAGTACTTGTCATACAACCACTTGTTACAATAGTTTGCATAAGACCATATAGAATAATTTAGTGTTGCGGAAATTCAAATAATGCAGAAGAACAAAGATATGATGATGCTCTCTAATCCAACCCTTCGAACGATGGCTAGTCTTGATCGAAATCCGGTACAGAATCCTCCTGATCTTGTAGGCAAGCCGGACTCAAATCTTTTCCTGAACAAATATATCCGTGGATTTGTACAGTGAGTACACGGCTAACCAGCAAGAAATCTTATATATGAATGCAAGGATGTAAACAAGAATAGGATGGCTAATTTGCATAAATACCTATTCTATTCAAATTAATTAAAGTGTTGTAAAAGCATTTGTTGAACAATTAATAAAGATGAATAAATTCCCAAAGTAAACACACAGAGCTCGGCTTCCAAAGCCCTTCTGCAGAACTGCATAAGCCTCGAACAACTCAAACAAAACCAATCCATCAGGTTATTAGATAACACATAAGACTACCATGTACTAACTTCCTCCCCTCCCATGACCGTAGAAACGGCTATCATGATAGTTTTAACCTCTGCAGAGTGTAGCACACTTTACCCATAAGCCTAGTGATACTTTTGCGTCTTAGCTCTTCCTTAGGAGTCTAGACCAAGTAACAATACAAGGCGATTCATTAGTTTCTTCTGTTAACATCGATACCCCCTCCAAGGTTTCGACAACTCGGGTCTTCCTCTTGAGCCCACGGATCGCAACCCGATCTTTTCAAGGTACGTTGACGATCCGACTTCCGATCAGAACTGATCTAAGCCTGCAATCGCTACACCACTGTCTCCGTTCCTTATCAACCACGCCAAGACGCGGTTGACCTCACCAGGAAGGTTAGTTCCTGCAAGCGAATCGAGAACACAAGCAAGAACACGGTAGATGCAATCTCAATATTACAAATTACCGATTAAGCACACGAGTTGGGGTTCCGCAAACCGGTAAACGGCGAAGCTGCAACGGCAGAACAATTTAAGCAAAACCCAAGTCTAAACTAGCGACGGCTACTGAATTTATAGCGATGGCTAGGGTTTGAGGCGCAGCCCCTAGGGTACATGGGCCATGGGCCCAAAGTGGAGCCGCGCAGCGCCCGATAGATCCCGGTAGATTCTGGTCGCAATATTGTTTCGACGATTCCCGCTGATATGTATAGAATTTAGATGTGGGACTGGATCCATTGGAAAGATCTCGTCGATGGCTTATCCGTGCATACCAAGAACGTCCAAAACGGAGTCCGTATGAGGTCAGGGCATCCGTTTTAAGTTGAGTGCACGGAAATGGCCGAACCGGAATCGTGGATAAATTGGGCTCTTCCTTGAGCCAGCCTTGCAAGGACGTGACTTGTGGAACCAGAGGGTGCCGAAGAGGTGGAGATGCGCCTTCCTTGAATACGTCTTGAGCATGGGGAGGTGGCCACGGTGGAGGCCGAACTGCCGGCGGCGACAACGTAATATCAGCATGATGAGATTGCTGGTTGTGCACGCGACCTGGCCATGGTGCCGGTCGATGATGCCATATAGTTGATGATGACACCATAGTTGAAGTAGATGATGTAGGAGATGCCGTGACGTGTTGCCAACTTGTTGTAGATGAATAGGCCGAAGATGAAATAGTCGATCGAAGACTCGTCGACGTCCATGCTTGCGAAGTAGTCGATGAAAATATTGATGACCACCATACTGACGTAGTTTTGGTCATACCAATGATGGACATGGTCACATCAACAGGCGGGCAGGAAACGACGGCGGCGCGACGCGCGGCGTGGCGTGGTTGGGCGACGGTGACGGCCACTGGTGACCCGACGCGTGGCGGCGGCGGGACGCGGGCTCACGCGCATGGCGCGGGGCCGAGGCGGCGGCGGGCTGGGCCAGGTGGCGCGCTGGGGTTGGCGGCGGCGGACGCGGTCGGTGGGGCACGGATGCCGAGGTCGCCAGCGGCGAGGGCGACGCGGCGGCGAACTCCAGCGAGCCCTAACTTTCGCAAATCTTCACCAAAACCGATGAAATAGGTATTCATCTGGACCACCTCGACGAGCTCTACGCAATGGTGGCATCTACACTTTTGTTTGGGTATGGCATAGGGAGATTTACCTCGAAAACCTCCTTGGGCTTGGGTTTCCTTGGCGGCTAGGGTTTGATCTGTGGCTTGCACGAGTTGTGGAGGTGAGGGGGGGTCTAGGAATGTTTATATAGGGTGTTGGTCAACCTAGGCAGGCCTCTATTGGGATATAGTTTGAGTTGGGCTCAAATTCTAATCCGTATAGGTTTAGGACTTCCCCAAATTGGGTATTTTTGCAAATCCGTGAATTTTGACTTGGGATTCTGGCTTTGGGTTGGTTTGGATCTCAAATAGCTATAAGTTTGGGCTTGGTTCTTGCACGATTGCTCGTCATTTCATGGGTTTGACGGGCTTCCGGCAGAATGGCAACACTCTACAGAATCACAGGCTATCTTTGGGCTTTGGACTTGATATTTGGAGGGTGGCTGAATGATGGCCTTTTGGATTTATGGGAATTTTTCCAAAACTTTTAAAAAAAGTTTGCTAGGGTTTTGACTTAAACTTAATTTAAATTAGTTTAAACTAGGGTTTTGTATATAACAATTCCCTTTTATTTTAGTTTTAGGGTTTCGAATATACAAGTGACATACGGCAAAATAGAGAATGTCACATGAAACCATGGCATTTTACAGTATTCGAAACTCCACTCCTAACTAAAGTTTTTTATGGTTTGATTCTAATTAGCCCTTTTGTTTGGTTAAGTTTACCATCATAAATACTATGTGTTCAAACAGATGATAGTTCCAAGGAATATCAAGATTTTAATAGAGTTTGGTGAAACCATGATATTTATTTATGTTAAAACAATTGCAATTCAATATATTGAAAAACCATTGTTTTCAAATATTTTTAAAAAATAGTTTCTAAACCGTCATTTTTAAATGAACTTTTTTATTATCAAAACGCCTCATGGTTTTCAAAACCATAATATTTTCAAAAACCATGGTTCATGGTTTTATTTCAAAACTATGAAAATACTTTGTTGACAAGCGGAACTTATGCATGGTTTTTTTCAAACTACTTTAAAGGGACAATTTCATATGTGCCACTAAAAACATTTCCAATCCCCTGTATATCATCCTGTGTGTATGACATGTGGGACCATCTGAGTGTATGACATGTGGGTCTAGTAGCATACAGGGTATTTTCATTTTTTTCAGTGGCATACAGGATATGTTCCCTTTAAAAAATCATAGTATTCAAAAACCATAGTTTTATCTCAAAACCATGCATGAATATATATACTTTATTGCCAAACAGACCCTTAAATTCAACTCATACAATGGTATAAACAGTTGTTGTTCTTGTAAGTAAAATCTTTACATACACGGTGTACATTGGTTTTCATGCTATAGTAGACTACGTAGGTATAAACAACCCAATTCTCTGGCCTCCATCTCTCTCATCCACGGTTCCACACCATCTTATTGCTACGTGACATGGCTTAAAGGGTTGTGTAAAACCACATTTTCGATATACACGGTATCTTCTTTCTCATACTTTTAGCCAACTACATAAGTATAAACAACTCGATTTTCTATACACCATCTCTCGCATCCACGTCATCTTATCTCTTATTTTTGTGGCATAGTTTAAACGTATTTATATCCTTTGATATGCATGTTGGAGGTATCATTCTCTTCCCCTAGACCGGTTTCTCATCTAAGTGTTAGCCAACAAAAGAAAGAGATCAAACAGGCCACACCACCTCTCCTCTCATGGATCGCATGCTCCCATTCCTCTTCCTCTCTCCTTGTTTTCTGTCTCTTCCCAATATTTGACTATCGCGTACTCCTTCTCTTACCCCTTCGACCCGAGCCTTCCTCCTTATCCTAGAACGACCATCATCTCCACCTCCCAAACAGAGCCCCTTTCCCACTCTAGCATCCAAGATCATCTAACTTCAACGGCTCTCTTTCTATCCATGACATGTGTTGCCCACCTTTTTGTGCACATTGCCTTTTATCATGTGCCCTTGTCGCTTAAGGCCCACCCACATCAACAGGCCCGAGAAGAAGTTGGGCAATAATGAAATTGAGTTGTGGCACCAGCGATGGCATGGAGACAAAGATAGCGCTCCGATGATGAAACAACTACCTTTAGGACACGACACCGCTGCGATGGTAAGAGGCAATACACGACGTGTGGTATTAATTTTCTTTATGAAACAAGAGCGAATAGTTGATGAAGCATGCTAAGAAAACTAACGAAAGCTGATATAATAATTGTTGAAACATGTTCTGCGGTTGTTTAATAAAATTTATTGCATAAAAACAAGATGCTCCTCTAAGAACTAAAACAATGTTTTATTAAGCAAATCCAAATGTTTCATACGTACATGAGCAATGTTTTATGATAAAAATGAGAACGCATTTTCTTTTGGGCATATTCCTTCCGAATCCAGCTAGGTCCAACACTGTGCTCATCGGATCTGATCATCAAAGCTTGCCAAACCGCTCACCATCCATAGAAAGGGAGGGGTAGAGAGAGAAGAATTGAGAAACAGAGAGAAATGGACAAGAAGAGCACACCAAAAAGGGAGCATCGCCGCAGGTGTGGCGAGAGCGCAATCACTGCGCGCAGAGAGCGCAGAGAGAGAGAGAGAGAGAGAGAGAGCCGGGGGGATTGCAACGCGAGCAACGCAGGAAAGGCGGGGCTACGGCTAGCTCATCCACACGCGTGACCTGATAAAGGCCATGTTTGTTTAGTAAAATTAAATTAAAATTTGTTCTTTTTATATAAGCCAAATAATTTAATACTTTTAAATCATTTTTGTGGGGTTTTAAATAGTTTTTCTTACCGTTTGTAAAATAATTTTTCATAATTTTTTAAACTCTTTAAAATGTATTTGAAGGGGTTACAACTTTTCATATTAAAGTTTAGGAGACTAGTGGGGCCCTCCACGTGCACTGCACCCATGACAGATGCATAACATTATGATATTTAAAAGCTAGATTAAAATATCAAATTTGCTAAATAAATGTCTCATACTTTTTCTTTTTCGAGCAGTTAACTACTTCTTCGAGTTTATCGACTATATTTTCACTTAGGTCGATAGAAAATTTTAGGTATTTCATATTGGAAAAATATTTGCTATATAAACTGCCATTAATTTAATCTTTTTTGTTGATTGACTGGTTTCTTATTGATTTTGCTAAATTTGGTTTGTAAGTTTTTTTTTGGGTTGTTAGGTCAACTGTATGAATATATTTTGTTATTTGTAATAGAATTTGGTACGTATGTATGTGTTTTTTTAGCATGTTTGACTAGTTTTGATCAGGAGATTGTCAAAAATCTAAAAAGCAACCCCTGCCACTATGCTGGTTCTAGGAAAGTCAAATCGTATTTTTTAGATTAATCTTAAACCACTCTTCAGAGAATGATCAATGGAGATCTAAATTCGATTGATACAGTATTGTATCAAATAAAATAGAAAAATGAAAACGTGGATGAATAAATTAGATTTAGGTTTATCATGCCTTAAGCAAGTCTACTTCATCCCACTCCACGGCGGCGGTCAAAACTCGGAACGCGGGGTGCTTTCGGCTGGAAAAAGATTCGAGTGATCTAAAAAGAAAAAAAATTCCTAGCGAACTGAGAAGATCGCTCCTGGTGCTTTCCAGTTCTTCTGCCGTCGGGATACGTACGTGTTAGAACTTAATTGAAACTTAATTACTTAGCTTGCTCAATCGTATGAACACAAACAACAGCGGAACACATTAGTACTAACCTTGATTTAAGAATTCCATTAGTATTGGCGACGATTAGCCGTAGATGATGCCGGGAGACGTACGGAAGTGACGTGTACCCTTCAGATCCTCGATGCGGCACCTGATCAGCAATAGATTGCGGTAGACAACCTTCCCGAAGGTTCGGCAGATCCCACGAGATCGGGTTAGGGTTGTAGAGAGGCTTAGGGCTAATGACACGATTAGGGTCATGATTAGCTTAGGATTTTCTTAGATGTCATCAAGTCACGCCCTTGCCTCCCTATATATACTGTGCCGTGCACCAGGGAGCCGAAACCAGTTAGAGATAGAGTTCTGGTGTCCCCGATCAGGACTTCTCTTTAAGAATTGGGCTAAAAAGCCCATTAATGACCATACAGACTGATTAGTCCGAGATTAACTCTAACAGCATGCTCCAGAAGAAGACAGCGCGGCCGCATTGAGCTGAATGGTCCGGAGGCGATGAGTTTGCTCAGCAGCGGATCCAACTGATCGGGGATCGAACCTTGTCCCTCGCTTAAGGTGCAGCGGGAAAAAACTGAGCAGGACGAGGACGCGACGCAGTGCTGCCGGAAGATTTGCAAGGAGGACGTCGTACGTCAACGCGACGAGGATGCAAGTTACCGAAAAATAAGAAAGACGTGGTGAAGAAGAGCGCCACGTGCGAGGACGTCATGCGGAGGATCCGAAGTAGAAGATGATTGACCGTACCGATCTCTCCCTCGCTCTTACCTCGGCGAGATCCACTTGCTACACAAGCACGTACGTACGTCCATACCGAGGTTAGTCCTATGCCGTCCTACCACTTCGTGCAGATAGACAGACGCTGGGTCGTTTCTGGGGCAGGGTCACAGGAG
Source organism: Raddia distichophylla (assembly GCA_005191435.1). Taxonomy (NCBI): domain Eukaryota; kingdom Viridiplantae; phylum Streptophyta; class Magnoliopsida; order Poales; family Poaceae; genus Raddia; species Raddia distichophylla. The sequence continues at coordinate 324,886 of SPJY01003583.1, forward strand.
CGACCGCCTTGGGCCCATAATTTTAGGGATTCAATTCAGCGTCCATAGTCGTTACAGTCTATAGAGTATAGATCAACCTCAAATCAGGACAGACGCTTCTCTCTCTCAAGACTGTAACGACTATGCGCCTAAGATGTTCGTCTTCTTCCAAAAATCACAATCTGCTCTTTCCTTCCCGAAAATCAATTCCCAATCTATTGATCTCTATTCCTAGGCAATTGATTTTGCGTTTAACGGCGTTTTCGTTGGTGATTACGTGAGAAATTAGTGGGATAAATACCACATCCTACAACCACAAATCTCCAATTTCACGGATGATTCAAGTTGATTTGATGAACTGGCCAGCGGAACGGCACCGCAGCAGCCAGCAGTCAGTGAATTACAGCGCTGTAGGCCCTACTGGACGCCGCGGGAAAAAATCTCTATTTATATTACCATGCTTCGGCTGGAAAAAGATTCGAGTGATGTCAAAAGGAAAAAATCCTAGTGAACTGAGAAGATCGCTCGTGGTGCTTTCCAGTTCTTCCGCCGTCGGGATACGTACGGTCCAGAAGAAGACTGTGTGGCCGTATCGAGCTTAGGCCTGGTAATGGTTCGGTCAGAAATGGGTTGAGCGGTCTGGTTTTAATTTTGGATTTCAGCGGATTGGGTTGAAACGAGTTGATGTCCCTAATGGTTTGGATTGGATCGGTTTTATTGTGCAAGTGGTGTGGGGGCGGTTTTGTTTGGATCCTAATTCTTCGGTTTCAAACGGTTTGAAACCGTGGTTCTGTTGTGGTTTCAAACCATGGGTCGTTGTTTCTAAGAGGAGCGCCACCAGCCCGCCACTACCCATCGCCGTCGCCGCCGGCGTTCTGTTACTCGTTGTCGCTGCCGCGTTCTACTCGTGCGCCACCATCGCTCTTCGTCTCAACAAACGTCGACGGGGTCTCAATAGCGGATTCGAGCTGAATGGTCCGCAGGCGATGAGCTTGCTCAGTAGCGGATCCAACTGATCGGGGGATCGAACCCCGTCCCTCGCTTAAAGTACAACGAGAAAAAACTGAGCAGGACGAGGACGCGACACCGTGCTGCCGGAAGATTTGCGAGGAGGGCGTCGTACGTCAACGCGACGAGGACGCGAGTTGCCGAAAAATGAGAAAGACGCGGTGAAGAAGAGCGCCACGTGCGAGGACGCCATGCGGAGGATGAAGTAGGAGAAGATGAATGGCCGTACCGATCTCTCTCCCTCTCTCTCTCCTCGGTGAGATCCGCTTGCTACACAAGCATGTACGTACGTCCATACTGAGGTTAGTCCCATGCCGTCCTGCCGCTTCGTGCAGATAGACGCTGGGTCGTTTCTGAGGCAGGGTCACTGGAGCAACCGCCCTGAGCCCATAATTTTAGGGATCCAATTCAGCTTCCATATAAGTGGTACTATAGAGTATAGACCAACCTCAAATCAACAACTCGTCTCTCTCTCAAGACTGTAACGACTATGTGCCTATGATGCTCATCTTCTTTCAAATATCACAATCTGCTCTTTCCTTCCCGAAAATCAATACCCAATCTATTGATCTCTATTCCTAGGCCATTGATTTTGCGTTTAATGGCGTTTTCGTTGGTGATTATGGGAGAAATTAGTGGGATAAATACCACATCCTATAAATACAAATCAACAATTCAAGTTGATTTGATGAACTGGCCAGCGGATCAGCACCGCAACAGCCAGCAGTCAGTGAATTATAGCATTAGCTGTAGGTCCTACTGGACGCCGCGGAAAAAAATCTCTATCTATATTACCATGCTTTATCAAAGTTATTTATGATTTTTTAAAAATTAATTTAAACTTAAAAAATGGGTTAAGATATAGGATCCAATTTATGTTTCTCCCCGCGGCAGGAACGGCCCTGGATAGACGTGCACACGGAGGCGGTAGCTAGCCAGCTGCCATGAACCGGAAGAATAAACAAGCGGACATGCTCGCGAGTCGCGACGCCGTCCCTCTCTCGCTTGCCTTTGCCGAACTGACAGGCTGCGGTTCCCGGAGAGAGATCGAAGGCGACGTGTAGGCCTCGTTTCTTTGGATCGGTACATCTAAAAAGTCAAGGGAGCTAGCCAGGCAAAGCTCCCAGCTCCGGTTCCCAAGCAAAGGCAAAGCGACGCTCTCTCCCTTTCCTTCTTTTTTTTTGTTCACTTCCCTTTTCTTTCGCTAAAGCCCATGTCTACCATCAGTTGAAGGCTTGGTGCTGACCATTGAGTGTGTGAAACGTATACTTTAGATGCTATGCATCACCTGTGCTAAGACTTGCTACTTAGAATGAATAATAATATGAAAGAAAGAAAACTTGTTTAGAAATTTAACAGAGTATTCTATGCACACGGTGTACAACAATTAACAAAAACTATAAAAAGCTATATTTTTTTAAATGCACTTATAATTAAACTTACTCTAACTATATATCAAATTGTGAGTTTTAATTTGTTCTATATTAAGAGTTCAAAAATTTTGTTAATTTTAAGCTATTCAAATTTGTTACTCCCTCCGTTCTTTTTTGTTTGACGCTTTTGACTTTTGGATACATCTTTGACCATTCGTCTTATTCAAAAAAATTATGTAAATATCATTTATTTTGTTGTGCTTTGTTTATCAATAAAAATACTTTAAATATGACTTATTTTTTGGCATGTTTGCACTAAATTTTTGAATAAGACGAATGGTCAAAGGCTTGCTCAAAAGTCAAAGGCGTCAAACAAAAAAAACAGAGGTAGTAGATTTTCTTTTTATAATTTTTAATATAGAATGAATTTGATATTAAAATTTTATACATAGCTAGAGTAACTAACGAAGTAAATCTACACAAAAAGCTAATCATATATGCATGTCATAGGCCTTAATGCCCCAATTTCCATTAGGTACTTCTCCTTCCCTCATGTCGTAGCATGGAGAACTTCCTCGCCACTTTCTCCACATCATCAAGATAGGTCTTTCTTATTATCATGGTTAAAGACATGCGTAACATAAATGCCATCAGGACAGAAGATAAATGTGCCATCAACTAGCTAATTCTCTCTCCAAATTGGCGAAACTTGCATGTATATTAGTATATACATGCATGGAAGAACCGTCCATTCCTGCTCCTCACAACTAATAGCTTCTCGCCATCTCCAAGGTGCTTTCTAGGCTTTTAAAGCATTTTCAACAAACCCTTTATCCCACCGACTAAAACACACATGAATAGTATTTTATGGGATGGGATAGAGAGGTTATTGGGGATGCTCTTAATCTCTGGAGTGTTTTGATCCACAGCACCATATACGTACGCATTTCTCTTCTAACATTCTTACGCATCAATGAAAAGGTTGATAGATTATTTACATAGAGGTGTGGACATGTACTACATTCAGTTAAAAGGATTGATATCAAAAGACTAAAGAGAATATTCGAAGGGGCTTAATCTTAATTGAAAAGCAAAATGGTTTGCCTTTTTATCACAAAGACATCTCTAAAAGTTGTTAAAAATATCATAAATGAAGCAGACCAATTTTGCAAAGCAAATTCAAAAAATCCTTAAAGTCTAATATAATATTTAGCTTTGTCACTCTAAACATGCTCTAATATGTACCTACAATATTTTAAAATGAAATAATAGAAATTCAGAATAAGAAATAGAAATAAGAGTCCATGCTATATTTAAAAAAGACCCCATATCAGCTACAAATTAAAAACCGCATAAATTCATAATAAAAATAGAGGAATGTTAGAGGACGGACGGGGCAAGGGACGGAGGACTGTGGGGTAACAGCTCCCATAAAAATAATGTATATTAGTGGTAGTGGACATAAAATTCAATAGTTCCAATCTTGCATTAGCTATGTTTGGAGTGACCAAATAGCTAAATTATACCTAAAATCTTACATAACAATGGCAATCAATATTAGATCATTAAGGGAAAATATTTTTTTGTAGGGGACAGGGCCCACCTTGGACCTAAGGAAGCTCCACCCCTATCTATATCAGGTTAAATATTGACATGAACCTAGCCGCGCAAATATGCGGTACGCTCTACTCATTATTATATAAAGGAAAAAGTTTATCTTACACAATTATCACACTTCTTCTAGATAACAATCTAAACTTTGAAACTAGTTATTCTATCCCACGAAACTAAAAAAAGATGCAAATAACCTAAAGGTGGTTTTAACGGTGGTTTGCCATACAAGCTGTACACATATGCAATTTTTACCAAATCATTGCCACATGCACACATCACCTTCCCCCCTCTCTCTCCCTCTCTCCCTCCCTCTCTCTCTCTCTCTCTCTCTCTCTCTCTCTCTCTCTCTCTCACTTCGAGTGTGGAAGTTATGAACGTTCCGGGGACCATCGCCGGCACGTCTGTAAGAATACGCCGCCACCGCTAACCTTGGCTTGATGCACCGCTGGTGAGATTAGGGGGGTGGTGCCACCGTTGCATGTGAGACAGGACGGGGAAGGGGCACCGCCACCATCTATGAGAGTGGGCAGGAAGGGTGTTGCTACCACCTAGGAAATTGGGGCGGGTAAGGGGCTACATGCTAGGATCGGGTAGGCTACGCGGGCACAAAATCAAAATTTTGTACCACGGTTCACCCAAAATCACATGCAAGTAGGAGATCACATATCGTTACCCTTAACATGTCGATGCAGCGGAAGCAGATGCGTCCGCAAAGAGGAAGAGGAAGTAGACGTACACGTCCCAATCACCACCGAGTGCTCGCCTGTCCTCACCAGTGCTCGCCGAGTGTTCGCCAGTGCTCCCCGAGTGCTCGCTGATGGTCCAACCAAACAACGCGTCCGCGCATGGCAACGACTCTAGCGGTATCCACACGTACCGAGCAGGTTCACCACACGGGGTGTGCTAGCACCTTGCCGTGCGGCTAGGGTTTCTAGGGAGCAGAAGGGGCGCGCGATGGCTAGGCGTGGTGAAGGCTCAACTCTTCATCTAACGCCGCCCTACGCCTCCCCTTATATAGCCATGCTAGTGGGCTTCGGCCCGCTAGGATTCTATCTCCAACGCGGATCACATTCACGCATAAACCTGTTAAATAGTTTCAACTCGTTAAGTGTGTGACCCATTAGATTCAGTGCAAGTCGGCTGTGGATCCGGAAACTCGTTTCCAATCCACAGATCAACAACAGCACCTAGCAGTACGTATTGACCCCTGAATACACATAATAAATATTCAATTGAACCTTGATACACTCACATACCGATCCCTTTGTCACATGATACCAGTCAAGCTCAAGGTGAGATGCGTGCCACCCTTGTTGATAGCTCAACCACTTCACTCGACAGTGTAATGGATACATATCATGACTAACTCCTTAGTCATATTAGCACGGTCGTGCGCTTTCCCTATCCATCCACACGAGGGGCCCAGAGGTATCTCCCCTGCTATCGAGGAGGGGCAACTTCCATCTTGATCATCACACCCCTAGTTATGTATTGTGGCATACCCAGTAGTTGTCTTTATAACTACCTTGTTGCGGTGTAGCAATTGATGACACCAAAATATACGAGTCAGCATGCTGGGCATCCATGATAATCTCAGGTCTAAGGACCATATAGGCGTACCACTCGAGACTATACACTGATGGCACTATAAGAGATAACAATCTCATAGCGTCTCGGAATAGGTTGGTCCGACTACCCATGTTCTCCAACATGTGTCTATACTATTGGTTTGATATCTCCATATCTATGATATGTGAAACATTACCATCAACCAATACGTATGCTAATCAAATCATAACCACTCCTCGCAATGATATAGATCAGGGACCCGTTTAGAATAATGTCACTTAACAATGTGTTTCACAATCAAGTCATATCCAATTGACAAAGTCATGACATTTATTCAGGGAACCGATGAACAATGTTATCATAAGTATATGAACAAAAACATGATACAATCATCACCATGATTGATCTAGGACATATCCCTTTTACTACACCGCTTCCGCATGTGAGATAGCGGAGGAAGGGCGCCGCCTCCCTTCCATTCCCACCGATGTCCTCCACAACGAGCCAATGACCTCCATGACGACCTCCATGGTGATTGAGGCCGTGATACATAGTGAGCGAGGTGGTGACCTCCACGGTGGCACGATGCAGTAGATCTCCATGGCGACATGACACAGATGTGTAGGTGGCCTCCATGGACTTTGCGGCTCCGTATTTGGGCTAGGTGGCACCACTAGTTGAGGTAGATGGTGGTGCCAATGGAGCGGTAGACAGTGGGGAAGGAAGACAGCGGTGATATTTGATGGGTGGGTTGGGAGCGAGGAAGCAGAGAGAGAGAGAGAGAGAGAGAGAGAGAGAGAGAGAGAGAGAGAGAGAGATGGGAGAGACAACGTTCGGGGGTGCTGATGAGGGGCAAACAGTGGGCGGCTACGTGGCAAAGACGTATAGGCTAAAGCCAGTGTCTGGAAGGCTCGGAAACGGTTGCGAGGGGTGATTCCGGAGAGCGGTGCGGTGGAGACGGCGGCGCCGACGGTTTTAGAGGAGGCGACACAACCGGTGAGAGGGAAAAATATGTGTGCCGTTGGATTAGACTTGAAGATCTACGGGCACCGTTGGATCTTCGGGATGAAGGGGTACGGTGGGCGTGACGTGGTCTTTTCTGTAGCGTTGGATTTTGGCGAAGAAATCCTAGGCTGCAACTTAAAGGATTCAGTGGGCTGGAGCCTGGTGATGTCGAAAGAGCATTTCGGAAAAGGAAGGAGTAAACTAGAGGATTTCCAAATTAGGAAAGGTTTAAAAGAGATTTCAGAAATTTCTTTAAGCTTTAGAAATTTGTAGAAAATTGATATGGAATCAGAAAAATATGAGATAAATTTCTAAAAATCCAGAAAAACGAGAAGTTTTTTAATATGTGAAAATAATTTATATTTTATGGGATTTATTTTTCTCTAAAAAATATGATAATATTTCTTTAAGGGTGAAATCAGGGAATGGTCTAGGATAATAATAATTATTTGGGTGTGGCTTAGGGACATGATTTTATGATTTTGCAAAAAAATTTCAAGCCAAAATTGGGAAATTTGAGGTATGTTACAATTAGAGTGGAGGAAGTAGAGAGAGGGAGAGAAAGGGTAGAGAGAAATAGAGAATGCGAGAGAAGAGGGGAGAGTATGACAATTGGGGACACATATCTATTATTTGTATTTTTGTTTATATGACAGGCAACCACCTCACCTGCTACGTGGGAAAAACCACCCAGAACCACCGTGTGGGTGTTATTTTGCATATTTTTCACGATTTCATAGGGTGGAATACCTACTTTCATAGTTTGGTGGGGGTATGTAGGGAAAACGCAATAGTTGAGGGTGTAAAATAGACTTTTTTGTTATATAAATACAGGGACCAACATAGCATCATAAAATCATAGAAATTACCACATTAATTAAAAAAAAAAGAGTGATATTCACCATTAACTATCACGGATTCGGATTATAACAGATTAAATCAAAAAATATTTCATATGAGTATGAAAATTAGAAATTTTGAAATTTAAAATAATATAAATAAGAATCCATGCCAGATTAAAAAAAGAGTTTGTATCGGCTATAAAAAAATATAAAAAATTAAAAATAATAATAGAATAAGAGTCCATGTTACATTAAAAAAAGAGTTCATATCTACTACAACAACAAAAAAATTGTATAAGTTTGAAATAAAAATAGTAGAAATAAAGTTCATATCAAATTAAAGGATTTAGACAAGTCTAACCATATAAACACCAAGATATTATATATGCTTATATTGTATAATGAATGAGTGCACCTGCGTAGTAGAGTACACGACTAATGAATCCATGTGTTTCCAAATTTCAAAGTTGCTAGGGAAAGCCGTTGGCCGCCGAGAGAAACTTTTTTCGATGGTGTTATATTTAATCTCGACGGTTTGACGGTTTTAGCGGTCGAATTAGTTATCAGTTCACGTGGTGACGTCGTAGACGAGCACATATATGCCTCTTCTACGGCAGTGCAATCCACTTGTAGTTAGGTACGTGTGCACCAACTTGTGCGCATTGTGGAGTTTTCTTCTTTTCTACACGAGCTATCTATTTAATTATCCTGGGGGATGCATGCTTGCATAATACGTTGACATCTCCTTAAACATCTACATCCGCTGCCGTTTTCCTTGAAGAAAAATAATGGAATTCCCGGGCCCTCGTCTTTGCCGATCTAACACCAACTACCAGCTAATATGATGTTTATAGCTCATCCTACATCTCTTTTATCAACAAATACAATTATAGGCTGTTTGGTTGCCTTCTCTTACGAGCCTGGCCCGTCCGACTCAGCCAGGCTGGTGAGATACGGAATGTGCAGATGCAGAGGCAGTGTTTGGTTGAGTGTTTAGTAGGCGAATATTTTAAAATTTAATTATTTTAAAATTTATATAGTGAGTGTGGTCTAGTTTTGTTCGAAAAAATGTTAGAAATCCATTTTTGGAATCGGTTCGGTAATCGGATATGCTAATAAAAAGATACAAACAAAAAAAGTAAAAATAAAAACTTACCTGCCACGTTAGCAGTCCATGCATGGC
>SPJY01003583.1:334189-495036 GCA_005191435.1 Raddia distichophylla
AATTAGATTGCTATCCAAATGTTTCAATTGCTTATCGAATTTTATTCACCATACCCATGACTGTAGCCTCCGCGGAAAGAAGTTTTTCAAAGCTAAAATTATTAAAAAATTACTTAAGATCATCAATGTCGCAAGAAAGGTTAAATGGTTTGGCAACCTTATGCATTGAGAAGGATAAATTGGATGAAATTAATATTGATACTCTTATTGATGACTTTGCATCTAAGAGTGTTAGAAGGAACTTTAACTTGCCCATTTAAATTTGTAGGAATTGCTGAGATTTTGGGAAGTGATGGCAATGCGACGTACGGATGGGCTTGGACATTGGAAGTGCATCTTGGAGCGCAATTTTGGGAAGTGATGGCAATGCGGCGCATGGAGAAGCCTAGACCTTGGAGGTGCATCTTGGAACACAGAGATAAATTTACTTGAATATTGCTTGAGTTTGAGTATCTTCGAAACTATGTTTTGTTTATGACTTATTCTCTAAACTCTAGCAAATTTATGATATAAAAATATGATATTTTATCTACAAAAATCATGGTAGCCAATAAAAGAGCCACATTGTTTTAATTCGCCCCGGGCCCCTGAAAACTTTGGAACGGCCCTGATAGTAGGTGAGCATAGGTAGCAATTAGGGGTGGAAACCAGCCGAGTTCAAGCGAGCCAACCTTTAGCTCGACTCGGCTCGTTTGCAATTGAGCCGATCCGATCCGAGCTCAGCATTGGTTCCGAGCTAGAAAAAGAGCTCGGCTCGGCTCGCAGCCGCAGCCGGCTCGTGAGCAGCTCGCGAGTGCTCGCGACTCACGAGCCAGAGCACGGCGCACAGAGCTCAGCGCCGTTGATCAGTTCAGCCATTCTTTTTTTCGGACGGCGGCGGCGATCTAGCCGGAGCCAGAGAAGGCGAGCCTCCGCGGCGGCGGGAGGTGGTCGCTGGTGACGGGCTAGGGACGGGATGTTCTGCCTGGCGCTGCCGAACACCAACCTGACGGCGCTGTAGCTTGCTGGTCGGGCTGAAGGCGTGCGGCGCCGGCCGCACCGATGGCACGACGATCGGCGATACAGCCCGACGACGCCTGATACAAGCAGAAGAACCACGACCAGCTCGCCTCCTACGCCTGCAACGACTACTTCCATCGGAGCGCCAGCAACGAAGCCACCTGCAGCTTCAATGACAGTAAGCTTCCACGCTCTTGCCTACCAAGGAGATCTAGCAAATTCAAAAAACTAAATGTATCCTAGATGTATGTATGCACGTAGATATGCAAGTATGCAACGATGTCTGCTACATTGCATGTTTGGATCTGTATACATGCATGTGTGAAGTACTCCCTCCGTCCCTAATTATAGGTCGTTTGACTTTTTTGACACTACGTTTGACCGGCTCGTCTTATTCAAAAAATTTGCAAAAATTCAAAAAATTCCAACTCATACTTAAAGTATATTATATGCTAAACGAAATCATAGTAAAAATAAATAATAATTCCGAAATTTTTTGAATAAGACGAGCCGGTCAAACTTGGTGTCAAAAAAGTCAAACGACCTATAATTAGGGACGGAGGGAGTAGTAAACAAGCCGAGCCCGAGCGAGCCGGCCTCTGGCTCGGCTCGGCTCGGCTCGGTAAAGCGCACGAGCTGGAAACGACGCTCATCGGCTCGTGCTCTTTTCTACACGAGCCGAGCTCGAGCCGAGCTGAGATCGAGCCGAGCCCGGGCAGCTCGCGAGCTTCGAGCTCAGGTTCCAACCCTACACTACAGGAATCAAACTCAGTGTCGGCGATCAAAACCGACGACATTGGTCCAAAAAACCGACGACACAGGCCTATGTCGGCGGCTGGCCGACGACATAGCTCCGCCGACACTGCTCACTTTTGTCGGCGGCCAAGAAATCTCCCGACGACACTGGTCCCCTCCCTCCTCCTTGTGGCCCTGTGCCCCCTGCCCTCCTCTGTGACGTCGGCCCCCCTAAGCCGCCGACACAGACTTCCCCTCACTGTCGGCGGCCACAGTTCTGGCTGACGTCAATTCCCTCCCTCCCCCTGCCGCCCTGCCCACCTGTGACGTCGGCCTCCTTCCGGCCGCCGACACAGCTCCTCCCACCCTACCCCCGACCACGCTGATCGTTCCCTTCTCCGGCCAATTTGCACGCCGTACAGGCTTTCGTTAGGGTTATAGCCGTCGATAGAGCTTTTTCGGCCGATGACAAACTGAAATTCAAAAATCCGGAAACGTGCTCTCGGCAGGGCAGGTAGTGTCGTCAGCCCAAGCTTGGCTGACGTCACTAGTGGCCACAGACTGTCGTCTGGGTTAGAGCCGACGACACAGGTTGTTCTGCCGCGGACAAAACCCTTTTGGCGGGGAACAAAAATTCAAAAATCCGAAATTGTGCTCTCGACAGGGCAGGCAGTGTCGTCGGCCCTCCCTTGGCCGACGTCAGGCCTGATGCTGGTTCTGTCGTCGCAATGTTTTTGGCCGCCGACATAGCCTGTCGTCAGGAGTCTAGCCGCCGACATTGCTTTTTGCTGCCGCCGACACAGAGATCATTTCCTGTAGTGGTTATAGTAGCAATATCCCATTCATACGGGAAGTCTTCGGCTACATGAATCGGATGCCATGACGTGGTTTCCGAGCTTCATAATTTAGTTGACCCTTTCTTTTTTTGTCTAGTACCTGAAGTTGAAGGTTGTGCGGGGATAAGAAACAAAGATCAATCGCTCCTTTAAGGTCCCGAGCAAAATGGCCCCTTTGGAGGCTTCGTCCGATGTAAAGAGGAAGCGAGGAGCAATACGCCCTGACGTAACACCTTGGTCCCCAGAGCAAAAGGTACAGTCATCTTTGTAATCACTAAAGTAAGTTTGTCCAGTAGTGTGTCCAGACTCTAAATACAAGGATACTCCCACATTTTGATGGTGGTGACAATACTTCTCAAAAACATTGTCTCCGTGTCACTAAAATGTATTGTGTGATTCGATCAACAACACATACATGCATATATTCTAGATAATTACTTCTTTCTGAAATCATGAGATAAGGGTATAATAGGAGATAAGATAATTTGCACTTATAATGTTATTTTTGAACTCACATATAATTTTTTTTGTACTATGTGCTAATGCGCAGGCTTTTACCGGTTTTCTTAACGTTCATTTCACAACATTTTGACAAACTGGTTCTTGCTGTTGCTGTGATATTGATCGATTCATAGATCCATCGTCTCAGCGATAAGAGCCTTTTTCTAAAAAAAACTCAAGTCAGCCCCACGGTTTTGAATATGCACCTTACATACTAATTACCAAAACCTAGTAGAGGTGATCGATCGATCGATCAGTTTCATAATTAAAACTAGATGTAGCCTACATCGCATCATTATTAATAGGTTGTGACCTCTTGGAACGTCAACGGTATGACCTCGCATAGATTTGCGTCTCTTCTTGTGCTGGGAATTGGGCCGTGCTGTGGCACGGCCCGGCTGGTCAGCACTTCGCCATGGTCTAAAAGCATGTTGTGATAGCTTTGGGCTGGCCGCGGCCCGAGCACAGCACAGGTGACAAAACAGCAGACAAGATTATTTTTTATAAATTTATATGTTGTTCAAATAAACAAGTTTTCTGTACAAAAACGACGCGCCTCAAAATTATCTATAACTTTTGTGTTCAACCAAAATTCATCCCAAAAACAGAAGACCTCGAAAATGACGAATTACCGAGGACGGTGCCGTCGGTCCTAAAGCAGGTAGCGAAGAAAATAATTTTTATAAATTCATACGTTGCTCAAATAAAAAAGTTGTCTTCATGAAAAAGCTGCATCTCGAAATTATCTACAACTTTTATGTTGAACAAAAATTTGTTTAAGTAACGGAAGATCATGAAAAACGCAAACTACTGACTCGTGGTTCATTTCGGACCGTGTCGACCCAAGCACTATCGGACAGTCGGGCCGGGCTGAGCGGCCCGTCGTGCCTGGTTTTTAGACCTGATAGTCTAGCACGACACGTCATTCAGGCCGTGCCGACCCAGCCCATTTTTTCGTGTGCTGTGCCATGCTTCAGGCCGTGCCCGGGCCAGCCTGCTCAACATGCTTTTAGACCATGGCGAAGTGCTGACCGCGGCCCAGCACAAACTCACAGTACTACTGTTCGATGTAGGATTTGGCAGGTCACCCAGGAAGTTTCTGGGCTCGGTTCAGACTGCTGTTCTGAAAGTCTGCATGCGTTTGTAACCAAATTGCAGATATGTAATTTGGAATTATAAAAAAAATCAGAGCAACATATAAAATTATAAAGGGTGACGAGGTAAGACATGACAATTTAAGATAGCAGTTGTGAAATCTTTTAAAAAATAATTAGTACGATGTCCATACGTTGAAATGGAATACAAAGGGATGAAAGAAACATATAAATTAGGATAACAAAAAATTATAAAAATTTATAAAATTTGGTGAATGATGACATTTGACTAATGGTGCAATAAAAGTAGCATAAATATAAGATAAAGTTAATTCTATGAGAATTCCACCATTCATAGCAGCTGCCAGATGCTAAACATAAAGGCAACAAGATGCTAAAGCAATTGAATTGTGATGACTTACTCCCTACGTCCCAAAAAGAATGTTGTTTTAGCTTTGTCCTAAGTCAAACATTTCTATCTTTGACCATCAATTACCAGAAATCCGTTTAGTTTAACAATATGTGAATTACATATTATGAAAATATTTCTCATGGTGAATCTAAAAACATAAATCTTATGTTGTTAAACTATACCGGCCCAGCCCGGCATTTGATCAGGTCTACATTTGACTAATGGTGCAATGAAAGTAGCATAAATATAAGATAAAGTTAAAAGCGAAACTTAATTCTATGAGAATTTCACCATTCATAGCACCTGCAAGATGCTAAACATAAAGGCAACAAGATGCTAAAGCTATTGAATTGTGATGACTTACTCCCTACGTCCCAAAAAGAATGTCGTTCTAGCTTTGTCCTAAGTCAAACATTTTTATCTTTGACCATCAATTACCAGAAATCCGTTTAGTTTAACAATATGTGAATTATATATTATGAAAGTTTTTCTCATGGTGAATCTAAAAACATAAATCTTATGTTGTTAAACTATACGAATTTGGTAATTGATGGTCAAAGATAGACATGTTTTGACTTAGGACAAAATTAGAACGACATTCTTTTTGGGATGGAGGGAGTACATGGCAGTTACAGTACATACGAATTAATCAATAGCAAAAATTGACAGGTTGAAATTTCGTGAAATTTATTAGCATGATGCAAAACATGATGATATGAGCCAATGCTAAAAACATATACAAAGTATATGGATTCGGATAGAGCCTTGATCCAAAAATATAAAAATTTATTTATTGATACATAGTACATTCCAAGGATTTGAACACAAAGAGGGGTAAAGATAATCAAACCGATACATACGCCAAGAGGTAAGAACCTCCCTATACACAATGTCTTTGTGAATGTTCCACAGGCATTCCTTGACCTCTTATGCTTTCATTAGTGCTTCTCTGAAATAGCGAGTATCTCAATATTGCTTCTCGATGTAGCTCTAGACAACATGACATATAGTTGACCTTGAGAGAACACTAGGTCCGATAGATATATATCAACATTCAGGATGGTTTGCCCTTGGGCCTTCTTTATCATCATCGTGAAGCAAGCCTAATTGGGATTTGTTTCCTCTTGAAACAAAATGAGAACATCTCGTTGTCAGAGGGGCACAATTGTATTCGAAGAAGGAACACTGTCTTCCTAGCGTGTTGGCTAACCACGATCTGTGTTCATAGTATTTATTTGAAAGCCCTGAATCATCAGCCTTGTCTCATTATACAGTCCATTCATGGGGTCGATTCCGAAGAAGGATCACCAGGCAATTGATCTGCAACTTTAGCACATGGGGAGGAAGCCAGTTGGGGGTGAGGGAGTTCAAAAACTGGGATAGTATCCATATGAATCATCCTCCACATGATCAAAGCTATGATAAAGCATCTCCTCCCAACAAAGTTGTTCAATCATCTTCATGTTTATCCTATCGACATACTCGTTTCAAATCGACAGTATGGCACGTGAAGTGATGTAGCTCGAATCCATTAAATTGTCATCAATCTATGGGAAAACACTACTCGATCGATCAACCTATTGAGGTTAGCCTCCTCCCTAGTAGATGGAATACATATCTCATCAGGAAGCCTTATGTAACCCTTGTCATCTACCTCCTCGATTGTCGTTAGGTACTCCGCAAACTTAGGATCGCTCTGGGTTCTCATGTTGCGGACGAGTTTGAGTTGTTTCAAGCTTTGTCCATAGATACGATCTACACAGGGTCATGCTTATTATGTGAGGTCATGTTCCTTTTCGCACAATGGGAAGCATCTGCCTGAAGTCTGCTCTGAACATGACGGTTTTCCCCCAAACGGCAGGCCACAATCCCTCGTGATGTCACGCATGCTATTGTCAAGGTTCTCAATTGTTTACCTTTTCTGTCATCGAGGCTTCGTCCCATATGATAAGGGATAATCTTTGGAGTAGTGTAGCAATCTCACTTTTTTTTTTGTGAAGTTGCACGCCCACCTTCTTGGACGTTAAGTGGGATCTTAAACCTTGAGTGTGCGGTCCTTCCTCTCGGCATGAATGCATGATGCATGTGGCAACTCTGGATGTTGCGGTTGTGATGGCTATACGTGTCGTAAAGAAAAGTTTTTCCTATTCCTCTAGGCCATCCATGAAGGATACACCTCTCAAATCGCTTTCGATCCCTGCAAGTATTCGATTGCATGCAAATCTTTGTTTAATGTTGGGAGACTCAGAAATAGAGATGTGCTCTTGCTCCACCCCAATGATGGTCTCATCGATTATCTCATGTGGCTCTCCTCCCATGTAGTCGTACCATTCATCAATTTCAGGAGGGGAAATGTTGCTATGTCATCCTTTCCCAGTGACCGGAGCATACGTCTAATATAAAGAAGGACCATGCTCGACTGTATGGGAAGAGGAGTGGGAACTGTGATAGTCCTCTGACATTCTATCTAAATGATTGTTCCATAGTCCACGGACGTTGCTGGGCTCACAAAATACCAATATGGTGGCAACCTCCATAGGGAAGATGGCATCTGGAACAACTCTACTTCAGTTGGACACTCTCATCTATGGTGTCGTTGTCTGCCGCAATGAGGCTTCTCCTTTCTATAGCTTTGCATAAGGAAGGGCATATCACACCATGAACTGTCCTTAGGTATTCGAACAAGATTGTGCCGACAACATGGTTTAGCTGGATTCTTAGGTAGTATTGTTCCCCTTCAGCAGGACTGGCTAGCACAATCCTCCCAATTTGTGTGCCCCTCTGTATTGGCTTCTAGATCTCGTCACTTGTGTGATAGGTAAAGTTCATAGGTAAAGTATGCGGTCAACATGGTCCTCTCAGCATTTTGCCTATCAACAATGTTATGGAGATCATGTCCTACATGGGACGAGACCATGTGCATATTAGGGAGGTGGAGTTGCATCTACTTCACATGCAGGTGATATGTTGATCAGATTGAACCCATATATTCTCCAAAGCTCCTCCGGCCGGGTAACCCACCTAGCATCCCTGTACGACCTAATTTCATTGTCTTCAGCTTCATTGAAAGAGATAGAAGCCCAATCATGCCCCTTGTATATGTACTTAAATAGATATTTGATGGCCTTAATGCTTGAACATACGTCTACGTTGATGTGGCAATCAAATATCCTTAGGAGGTAAGGATTGTAGAGCACCACCCATCTATTTGTAAGGTCTTTTTTTCGAACCCTTACTTCATACCCATCGTCCTGCCTTCTATACAAGGGGTAAGAGTGTTTGCCTTGGATGGTTTCATGATTAAAAGAGCGAGAATAGCAACATTTGCACACACCATCTTTCATGCAGACATGAAAACCAAAAATTAAAGTTTCTTGGCTCTTTTCACACTTTCTCACAAACGGATTAAGAAATATATTGCATTATTTATTTGTTGAAGTTTGGATAAACCATTGCTTCGTCTGGTGTCTATAATACATATGACTCATATAGTTGTAACATTTTTTTACTAGATCGAAATTTTTTATGTTGAAAAGGAAAATTTAAAGATTTAGTGTCACATTTTGTAAAAATTGATGATGCATGTATAGGATGCACTCAATGTGTATGAGCTTGTCCAATAGATGTATTAGAAATAATACCCTGGGATGGGTGTAAAGCCAAGCAAATTGTTTCACAAGGGTTGTGCATTATGTGCCTCATGATCATCTTTTACTTTTTCTCGTTCGGTAGTTCAGTCGAGATAATGTAGTCATATTGCTCTGGACATATCAGTTTGTATTTGTCATTCATGATAAAGAAGGAAGTGCATGTGTGAAAAACTCTTCTTATGAAACTTGGCTACATACACATAGGCAACAACCTTTCTAAGGTTTTTCAAGGAGATGCTTCTTGAGCTCCTCCAGCTTCGTTCTGAAAACGCGTACGATGAAATCAGGGTAATCCTACGTGGTCTGATCAGGCAAATTGGCATTATCTCCTTCCAGCATGGGTTGCATGTCATCATGAGAAAAATATGTCTAGCTTGATGTATCTCTGTACTAAGGCCCTATTTATTTGAGCTGCAGCTTCTCTAAAAACTGCTTCCGGCTTTGATCATGAGACGCTAGCTTTTACAAACCACAAAAGGTAGACAAGTCACCCAGAACTTGCTTCTCAGGTCACATTACAATTTGGGCTTTTGAGGGCTTTTGACTTCTTGGAAGGGGTTGCAAATGCTAGTTGTTTGTTTGGACTTCTGACTTCTGTGGGCTAAAAGTTGGCTAGAACCTCAAACAAACAGGGCCTAAGTCCATCACATCTAGGAATCGACAATTCATTTTGCGGACTCACCCCAACGAACAACGGCCGGATCACAATCCTTTTTCCAATAGCGTCGTCACTCGCCTACACCGAGGCAATCCAGCAATCCCTAATACAGGTCGACCCATATGTTCTTTTGATTATATTTGATGTAGTCAAGTGGTGTGTCTCTATCTTGATGTACATATCAACTGCGTGCTACTACAAGAGACACAAGTGACAGATGCAAATAATTGAATCTATTGTCATTGGCTTTTATATAAGAAATACTAATGATTCGTATAGCCTAATTGAAAATTCAGATATAAACATGGGAGAAATACCAACTTTTAGACTGAATTGATTATCCAATTCATGGAACAAAATTGAAATTGCAGAGGTAACTTCAAAATTTAGAGTACTATATAAAACTATTTAGAGAACTAATTTAAATGTTTGGAGGTGTATCTGAGAGAACCAAATTAAAAGGAGAACTAACTTGAAAATTAATGGCACTACATAGAAAATTCAGAGTACTACATATAAAATATACATATGAAAGCAAATGTTGAAGACTTATGTGCAGCAAAAAATGCACCACGTCATGCTCTGAATTTTGCCGACTTAAACAAATGCCCAGACTTGAACAAATGCCCGGTCTGGATGTGAGGACTGAGAATGTGGACATGATTGAATGATCAATAAACAATGAAGTTTTGACTTTAGGCATGGAGCATGAACCTGTGGATATATCTTCAATTTGTGGGTGTATACATGCCAGTTGTAAATAGACTTGCATGAATCCTTACATGTCATCTCTAGATTGTAAAAAAAAAAACCGCACGAATAAATAGCTATGTTCAATTCCATTATGCAGCCTAGAATAAATTTCATCGGAGAACTAACTTGAATGAATGTTCGAAGGTGCAATTCAGAGAACTAAATGTAAAATAGATCTAACTTTAAAATTAACAGCACTAAATATAAAACTATGAGATGAAATCAAATGCGGAAGACTTGTGTTTCTTGATAGGGAACCCTAGATTTCAGGTTGGCTAACATGCAGCCTAGACCGTCTTAAAATGCAGGAAAAGATCAATATATGTAATTACAAACTGGTGGTTACTGAGACATGTCATCGCAAAACAATTTATTCGATATATGCCATTATGGCCATTTAAGTCTTTTTTCAGTTAAATACCCCCCAAGATATGTATTTTGCATCGTATTTACCTCCAAAATACGCCTAAAATACATGGGTCCCACATGTCATCTCTATCTCCTTCTTCCTCCCCTCTCCTCTCTCTTCTAATCTCTCCCTTCTTCACAACACCGCGGGTCGGGACCTTCTCCTCTGTGGCGTCGTGACCTGTCACGGTGCGACCAACGACCCGTTTTCAGCCACCTCCTCTGTTGGCCGGCCTCCTCCATCTCGTCCTCTCCCTCATCTCCAGCCGCCTCCTCTATCGGCCCGACCTCCTCCTTCCCATCCTCTCCCCCGTCTTCGGTCGCCTCCTCTATCGCCCGACCTCCTCCTTCCCATCCTCCCGCCCATCTCCGACCACCTCCTCCGTCGGCTTGGCCTCCTCCTTCCCATCCTCTCCCCCATTCCCATCCTCTCCCCCATCTCCGATCGCCTCCTCTGTCGGCTCCTCCTTCACATCCTCTTCCCCCTCTCTGGCCACCTCCTCTCCGGCCTAGCATCCTCCTTCCCATCCTCTCCCCCATCTCCGGCGACTTCATCCACCGTCATGACCTACTCCTTGAGCTCCCCATCCTCTATCTACTCCTTATGGTCCTATATCCGAAGGGGGCTTGGTGTGGCGGTAGCGGCACGAGACTCCGTCTACGCTTCCATCTTCCCCAACTTCACGCGTGTGAGCAGCAGGGGCGATGATCAGCTATTGCGGCGGGGAGCAGCCGAAGGTGCAGCCTCCAAGTGCACACTGGAGTTGGGGGAGAGAGGGAGCTAGAGGTTGAAGAAAGAGAAAGGAGTAGTTTGGTAAATACGGTGCAAAATACATATTTTTTTTGGAGGGGGTTTCACGAAGAAAAGACTTAAAATGGCCATAATGGCATATCGAAGAAGCGCAATTTTATAATGATATTTACCGAATAAATTGTTTTGTGATGGTATTTCCGAAAACTGCCACTTTTTAATCGCATAAATCGATTTTTTTTTTTCTAAAATGTGATCAGGATACCATGTGCTTTATTTGCGTGATCGTAGGCGTGTTTGTGCTATGGAACATCAGACATTGCCCTTTATCACGCAACGGACCAACGAACTACACTACTCAACCAACGCGTTTCTAGGCTCGAAGGTGGACATTGGTGGTTAATTAACCGGCTAAGCTGACGGTGGGAGGCGGTGACGAAGCATTACGGGTGGGGCATGGACAACGAGACGTGTAGACAGACGGCAGGAGGAGGCGCACGAAGGAGGTGATGCGCGCATGCAACGCGGCGATGCAGCCATACAGGCGACGTCGCAGCAACAATACAGCCAGTGGCGGAGTATCAGGCATGGAGGGGATGGTGATGGCGAGAGAGATGGATCAGCGTGCAGTGGAGGAATGCGCCATACCGGGTGCATGGTACGTGGCGGAGGAAATCACAAACGGCCAGAGGCACGGGTGCTGTGTTTGTGTTGGAAGGAGATGGCGGCAGAGCGAGCGAAGAGAGAAGATGGGAACAGGGCGGTTGGACGAGAGCGTACATGGTGCGGCGCAGTGGCTAGGTCGGGAACGGAGGCGCAGAGAAACAGTAGGATGGAGAGATGTCGAGAAGGAGGACAGCATGGATTGGGTGTTGCGACTAGGGATGCAAATGGGTTGGTCCTAGGGCCACCTATGACCCTCCCTAGTTCATTTATTTGTACCCTTTTGGGTCGGCCCATTTGCATCCCTGGTTGCGACGGCGCCCGGTGAGATTGGCACGAGGCTCTTTTAAATAGTAGTAAAAGTTTTTATAATGTACTGACTTGGGAGAGGAGAGGGACAAAACCTCATGAGGTGGCCGCCCATGGCATAGGGACAAGACAACTAGTGTGGTCAGTAGTAGACCAGTTTTTTTATTTTTTATTGTGTGATATTCTTTTTATTGGGATGATTTACTTAACCTTTAAAAAAATAATGTTTAATACAAGGAAACTAATTTTATCTAACAAAAATCAATTTCTACTAACTCACAACGGATAGCAGAACGACGTGCTGTGGAGTAGCTCTACTAGAAAATTTGTTGCTTTTGGCTGATATACTGATGGATATACGAGTATTGGAGCATATACCTCCAGACGACCAAAAGAAAGTTTGGTACTTCCAGCCGCCAAGAAAGCTCCAACTATTGAGGTTAGGTGATGGAATTAGTCAAACTGTGGTCTACTAGAGCGGTGGGGAGGAGCCATTGACGACCGCAACAGGGAAAGGAGGCAGTGACTGCGACGGGAAAGGAGGCAGCGCCAGCGGTGTGGAAAGAAGGTGGTGGTTGCAGTGGCCGCCAGGGAGAGGAGACGTCACCTACGGCGTGGAGTGGAGGTGACCACCGTGGTAGCAGCGTGGAGAGGAGGAGGAGGCTAGCAGGTTGGGAGAGAAGGCAGCGCCCGCTGTGTGGATTGGAGGCGGACGCCATGTGGCCGGTGTGGATCGGGTGAGGAAGTTCTAGATACGCTATGGAGATGAACAACAATGAGCTAACAGGAAAAATGGCGTCCGCGGACGAGGCTTTGGTCCAGTGGTAGAGGTTGCAATGGCAGTGCTACCCACCAGAATTCAAACCACATGTTTGGCTCTGTGTGTCACATTTTTCTAGGATTTTCCTAGAATTGTAGGGTATGCACACACACATGTGCGTTGATGCCTAATTGATGTCCCTTGGAATAGACGCTATTTCTGCGTGTGTTAGGGTGCACGCGTGTGCGTGCGTGTTTAGTTTAGGGGTTATGAGTTAGGGAGTGAGTTGTGTGCGACTTCTTTGTACCCTCTCAAAAGAAAAAAGAAATAATGGTGTCCATGGGCTAAATGGGAATGCCATTTACTGCTTTGGGATGAAAAATGGAAGCCCATTTAACGTTTTAAATGGATGGCTATTGATTGGTTCACGGGCTGAAGGTAGCCATTTTCATCCCTTCGCAAACTTTCCATAGCTCACCATACAAAGCTTGGTGGCTCGTAGGTGACACCTAGCCATCTAGCAATCCTCAACCTCCAAAAGTAACACGAAGAACAAACTTGGAGACAAACTCAAGTGCTCAAAATCAATTTTTCTCACTTGGCACTCATAACCTCTCCCAACTCTTCTCACAAAAATGATCACTTAAATTAAGGATGGAGAGATGCTTTGGGCACAAAAGAATGACAAGATGCTCAATGTCCTAGCAAAATAACTACCACTTTTGCAAGTGGGAGAGAGGAGGCTTTAAATTGGCGGCCCTCAAAATTTAGCCATTGGGGCAAACTTTACTGCTCACATCGGACAGTCCGATGTAAAACACCGAATAGTCCAATGCAAAGATGCTGAATAGACAGGGAGATCAAAATCTCGAAAAATTGGATAATCTGATTTGAAAGGTATGAGACGTTTCAGTCCAAATCACCGGATACTCCGATGTCAATAAAATAAATCAGGGAATGAAAGAGAGAACCATATCTCAAATTTTCAGACATTATAATCTAGCAGGCACCGGATACTCTGTTACTTGGGCTAGATAAGATACTCCAATGATTTTCAAGTAAATCAAACAGAGAGATCAGAATCTCTAAAATTTGGATAGTTTGGTGTGCCACATATCAGATACTCCGGTACTTAACACCAGATAGTATGACCCTAACTGTGCAAAATCTATGTTTTGAGGATGTGACGCGACAATTGTCTCTCTTATAAGCTAAGCTTCCAATGAGCACTTGAGACATCTAAAGTTGGTTATTATTGCATCACTCTTAAAAGTACGGTTGTCCTCAAACTCAAGCTAAAAACCTATAAAATTACAAGTATAGGAATAACCGAGCCTCTTAGCCTCTTTTACTTTTTTTCATTTGAGGGATATGGCAATCAAACCTGATCATAACCTTATTTAAACTGTTAGTCCTCTAATCGTTTTATCATTAATCACCAAAATCAACGTACAACCCTAGATGCGCTTTCAATCGACGATATCCACCTATTACCTCCAACCTAAAACACGACAATACCCATGATATACTCAACCTTGGCACTTGACGTATGATACCCTTGCTACTTTTGATACCCAATACTCGATGATACCCCTCATTACTCAACCCAATGCTTAACCTAATAACTGGAGAGTCGGCGATATTCCAGATATTTTTTTTACGAAGGGCAGGAGAACTGCCGATGTATATTAAAAGAAGAAGAAGAAGACAATACAAAGTGTTGGAGGTGGACTTAACGCCCCCCCTTCGCGGCGGACATTGTAGCTTAATTAATTACAAAATAGGCCCCTGCCGCCACCCAAAGGCGCAGGTCATCTAAAAGATTTACAAGAAGAACCAAAGCTGGGTGCTCGGACCGCTGGAAAATCCTATTGTTGCGCTCAAGCCACAGGTGCCAGAGGGTTCCTAAAATGACTGAGAAACATCCAGCACAATCGGTCAACGCCGCAATGTCGTTATCCCACCAATCTTGGAAAAGACTTGAGTGTGTCCACGAGGAGGGTTGGAGGGCCTAGAAATCGAGGACAGCAGCCACGCCCGACCAGATGCTTGAACTGTACTCGCATTCGAGGAGAAGGTGAGTCGGCGTCTCAAGGTTCCGGCGGCAAAAAGGGCAGAAATAGTCGTTAATAAGCTCGCGACGGAGAAGGGCGTCAGCCGTTAGCACCCGGTTATGCATCAACAACCAGGAAAAGAACTTGCACGTGGTGGGGCCCATGAAGACCAGATACGACGGTTTATAGCTGAATAGGTACCACCGACAAACTGAACTTTGTAAGCTGAACGGACTGAAAACACCCCATCGGAGTTGAATCGCCAAACTGAAGTGTCCAAAGTGTCAGGGTCAGTGGCGACCGTGGAGAGCAATCTGCAAAGATACACCAGTTCTAAGGAGGCCGTTGGGTCAAAGTTGCGGCGGAGATCTGCAATCCAGTTGAGGTTGTGCAGGGCATCCAACACTGTCCGATTCTTTCTGGATGCCAGGCGGAAAAGCCTGGGCGCTAAGAGCTTGGGGGTGAAACCTTGCAGCCAATTGTCATGCCAGAAGGAAAAGGTTGTGCCATTGCCAACCGAAAGCGTAGTGTCCGCCTGGAAGAGTGCAATATCTATGTGATGAGGGCAGTCAAGACTTCGGGCCCATGACCGGGACGGAGATGTTTTTTTGATCCACAACCAACGGAGGCACAGAGCACGGGCGAATTTACGAAGGTCAAGGACGCCAAGGCCTCCCTACGAGGTAGGGCGGCAGACCATCTTCCAATTCACCCAGCAATGGCCACTAGAGGAAGCGCTAGAACCTCTCCAAAGCCAAGAGCGGCGGATCTTGTCGATGTTGTAGAGCACAAAGGCTGGCGGCAAAATGATTGATAGGAGGTAAATGGGAAGGGCCGAGAGCACTGCTTTAACAAGGGTTAGGCGACCTCCTTTGGACATGCAGGTACCCCTCCAGCCAGCAAGCCTACCGGCAACCTTATCAATGAGAGGTTGAAAGTGGACGTGACGCAGCCTCTTAATGTGAAGGGCAAGGCCCATATAGTTGTTGGGAAAGGTGGAGAGCCAGGCAGGGAGATCTTGAAGAATGTGATTGAAATTCATGCCATCGCACCGAATGGGCACAACCTGACTCTTGGAGAAGTTGGTATGGAGTCCAGTGATTTGGCCGAAACATTGAAGGATGAGGGCGAGCGCAGATACGTCCTCTTTGCTTGGTGCAATGAAAATGGCAGCATCATCCACATAAAGCGAGGTACGCAGGTCAGTCGGAACTCCTGGTACAGGTGAAAGGACCCTCCCCGAGGTGGCAAGCGAGATCAGCCTATGGAGGGGTTCGATGGCCAGGTCAAAAAGAAAGGTACGTATGCTAGTGATTTGGCCGAAATGCTGAAGGATGAGGGCGAGCGCGGATACGTCCTCTTTGCTTGGTGCAATGAAAATGGCAGCATCATCCGTGTAAAGCGAGGTACGCAGGTCAGCTGAAACTCCCAGTATAGGTGAAAGGACCCTCCCCGAGGTGGCAAGCGAGATCAGCCTATGGAGGGATTCGATGGCCAGGTCAAAAAGAAAAGGCGAAAGGGAATCTCCCTGGCGAAGTCCGCGGTTGTGTTTGATTGGAGTGCCAAGGCGCCCGTTGAGGAGAACACGAGAGGAAGAAGAGGCTAGAACGAGGGAAATCCAGTTTCGCCATTTGGGGCCAAAACCACGCGCGCGTAGGTTGTCAAGCAGATAAGGCAAGGAGACCGAGTCGAAGGCCTTCTTAAGGTCTAGCTTGAGCAGCAGAGCTGGAGTTCTTGAACGATGGAGACGTTTAGCTTTGCACTGAAAAGGGAATTATCTTGGATGTGACGTCGTTTGATGAAAGCACTCTGGGTGGGAGAGATGAGGTAGTCCATGCGAGGTGCGAGGCGGGTGGAAATGATCTTGGTGAAGATCTTCCCCAAACTATGAATTAGACTGATAGGTCTGAAACTAGAGGCTGTGGTAGGAGGATTCTTTTTTGGCAGAAGAACAATATTGGGACCATTCAAAGCTGGGAAGCCAGGAGAGTTAAGATCCCAAAGGTGACGCATAGCGGTAAGGAGGTCCAGGTGCAGGAAGTCCCAACAAGATTTGAAGAACTCCCATGTGAAACCATCAGGACCAGGGGCCTTACCACTAGGCATACTGAAAACGATACTGCGAAGCTCATCCAACTCAAGGGGTGCCTCAAGGGAGGACAGGTCAAAGGATGGGAGATCAAGAAATTCCCAGTTGAAGCATGGAGTCGACTGGTCATTAGATGAGGTTGAATGCAATATGTCCGAGAAGTGGCGATGGAGCACAGAAGCCAAGTCCTCATGCTCTGTGTGGGTTCCAGATGCACTTTGGAGAGAGTGTATGAAGGTTTTTACGCCGCCTGGAATTTGCCTTAAGGTGGAAATATCTGGTGTTGGCATCACCAAGCTTAAGCCATGTGAGCCTCGAACGCTGGCGCTACTTAATCTTGTCAAGAACAGCAAGACCTTGTACACGGAGCTTGAGAGCATGACGCAAGGCCAACTAGGCAGGAGAGACGGCGAGCGCCTCCATTGCCAAGTCGAACAAGCGAGTAACCTCCAAGGAAAGGAGCAATTGAAGCTTGATGTCTCCGATATAAGAGCAATTCCAGGTGGTGAGGGCTTTGGCTGTGCGGCGGAGCTTGCAATTGAACCTAACTAAAGGATTAGTAGGGGCAGAAGCCACATTTTCATTCCAAGCTTGTTGGGAGACTTCAAGAAAGCCGAGGAGGTGCAGCCAGAAATTCTCAAAAAGGAAACACCTGGGAGGAGGGCTAAAACGTTCGACCGACAACAGAATGGGGCAATGATCAGAGGAAGCAGTGGAAAGCGGTAACAAGGAGTAACTAGGAAACAACTGTTCCCAGGAGGCAGAGCAGAACATGCGATCAAGTTTGACGAGGGTGGGGCATGCCTGCTCATTGCTCCAGGTGAAACGCCGGCTAGAGAGGTGGAGTTCCATGAGGTTGCACTCGTTGAGGGTGGATCTGAAACGAGCCATCAGGTGGCGGTTGAAATTGAGATTGTTTTTGTCTGAAGCTTTATAGATGATGTTGAAGTCACACATGACAAGCCAATGAATGGAGAAATGGTTGGCAATGGTGGATAGCTCTAGCAGGAAGGCCTCTTTCTCAGCATCGGAGTGCGGGGGGCCATAGACGTTAGAGATCGCCCACACCTCACCTGAGCTAAGGGAGATGACTCGAGCAGAGATGGAATGTGGTAGGATGAGAGGGTCTACCACCTGTACTAGGTTCTCATTCCAAAGCAGCTAGAGGTTGCCCCTTAGCCCTTAGGCGATGTGAGGAGATCTCGCCTAAGACTTGGGGGGGAAGGAGCGGAAAGCTTGGACTCTTGGATACCGAGAATAGCCGGGTTATGCGAACGGACCAAACTGGCAACGACGTCACACTTTGCGGCAGAGTTGAGGCCACGAACGTTCCAACTGATAATCTTCATAGACTGACTAGAAGACACCTGAGGGAAACCCACACAGGGGTTGACAGAGGGGAGGTGGACGTGGCCCACATAGGGGTGAGAAACCAGGAAAAGAAAAACAAGGTCCCACGCAGGGGACAAATGGATAAAAGATGCCCACATGCAGGCGGGACCGACACACACTGCAGACTAATCATGAAAACAGGACACAACAGCAAGCGCGATGGGGCAAAGCACTAGGCGGGTCCAGCAGCAAGCTCCTCAATCACGGCCGGGCTAGACGAGGAGAGAAGTAGGGTTGGCCTATCTAGGCCGCAGATATCTACCACCGCGTCGAGGGTAGTCGCATCCAGAGGCGATGAGAAAAGGACGCGGAGGTACTTAGCCAGGTCTTCGACAGTATGAGTGGAGGAAAGAGGCTAGAGGCCTAGCTTGTGAGCTAGGACTCCTTGGGCCCAACGGACCGAAGGCACCGGCGAAGCACCCGCGGGAGAGGGTAGGAGCGAAGACGACGAGAGCTACAACGGACATGGGCCAACGACGGAGGTGGCCCAACAGCCGGGGGGCTCTCACCAAGGGTGGCGGGGCGATCACAGAGGCTCTGGCAACGAAGGAGTGAATCACAGGAGGAGGCCGCGGTGATGTCAAAGTGGCTTCAATGAGCATTGGGTCAACAGAGAGGGGTGGTGGAGTATGGTGGAGCGCCGGAGAGGGACGGTAGGCCTCAGGAGTGAGTGTGGCATCTGCGAATAGGGTGCAGGGGTGGCCTACGTCCAATCCTGAGCACACCAAAGAGGTAGGTGACTGGGCCATAGGAAGACCGGAGGGAACAGGGGAGGAGGTGCTTGCTGCCTCCCCAAGTGGAGAGCCCAGTGCCCAGGTCGGCCGAGAGGCAGCAGGTGGAAAATGTTATAACCCTAGGTGATTTATGGGCCGGAAGCCCATCCCAAACCCTAGGGGTATTATGGGCAAAACCGAATTTAGGCTAGGCTATAAATATGAACCCCTTGTAACAAAGAGAGATATATCAATAAAGATTATTGTGCCTGGCTTTGTCTCTCTAGATTTGTCTCTTGTCCATTGTGATTGTGCTTGCGTGCGTGCGTACGACGACCGATTTACAACTCGTTATCAGCACGAATCGCTCTCAGGTTTGTGATCATCGGTATGTCACTATCTGCAATAGATCTATTATTTCGATCTACTGTTTCTCGTTTTGTCGATCTAGTAGATCGCTTTGTGTCTTGTACCTCGAAGGACATGGCACCGCACGTCGGCTGTTGCACAGCACCGTCATGCCGAACGCGCACCGCGCGAGCACGTCGGCCGCGCCGCTCCGCCTCGCCGGCCGAGCCGCGCCGTGCCTGCGCGGCCGTCGCGCCGCCCTGCAGGCCGCGCCCGCGCCGTGTCCGCCGTCGCCGCGCCGCCCTGCAGCCCAGCATTTGTGTCGAGTAGATTGATCTTGCTCGATGAACCGCGCCGGCCGTGCCGCCCCAGCGTCGGCCGTGCACACCACTGCGTCGGCCGCGCCGCCGCCCCACAGTGCGCGCCGCTGCCGCGCCGGCCGTATTGCCGTGTCGCCGTGGCACGCGCCGCCGACGTGCACGCCGCGTCGGCCTCGGTCGCATCGGCCGCGCCTCCCGTGCTCCGGACCGGCCGCGCCGCCCGTGCCCCGCGCCGACCGCGCCGCCCTGCAGGCCGCCGCCCCGGAGTGCGCGCCACCGCGCTGGCCGTGCCTCTGCCCCGCCGTGCGCGTCGTCGCACCGCCCACCACGCCCCGACCGCGCGCCCAGCCTTGCCCGCTGCGCATGCCGCGTCGGGCACACCCGCCGCCGCGCCACGCGCATCGCGCCCAGGCCGCCCCACGCCCGCCACCGAGCCCCGCCTGCCGCGCCCGCCCGCCGGCTGCACCCTGCGCCGGCCAGCGCCGCCGCCGCAGCCGCCTCTCCCAGTGGCGGCGCCGCCACAGAGGTGGGAGCAGGAGGGGAAACCCTAGGGTGGCCGGGGCAGATGGGCCGGCCAAGTAGTTGGGCTGGCTTGGCCCAATCCGGCAGGGGGAGAGGAAGGAATTGAACTCTTTGGGGACCGGCTGGGCCGTCCTTTTTCGTGGGCCTTTGTGGCTTATTATTTATTTGTTTTCTCGAAATCAAGTATTAAATCCCGTCGATTTAATTTTTTGTATAAGGCTGTTTATGCCCTATTAATTAAGTATTAATTCACTGTTTTTGCATTAATCTGCAATTAAAGCCTGTAGTCTTTTAATTATGCAAATTAATTGTGAATTATTTATTCGCCTTTTGCAATTTATCCTATTTAGACCTGTTGTCTTATTTAATATTGCAAATTGGTAAATTATTACCCGCGCCGCTGTGCGTCGGCCACGTCCCGCACCGTACGCGCTCGTGCCCCTACGGCACCGCACTGGCTCTTCGCCCCGGCCCCGTTGCACGCGCCGCGCCCCGAAGGCGTCGCCCCACCGTGCCGGTCCCGCGCCACGCCACACCGACCACCTCGCCGTGCCGCCGCGTTGTGGGTCGCAGCCTTGAAGGCTGGCCGCTGCGCCGTGGGCTGCCGCCCCTTAGGCGGCCGTGCCCCCCGCGCCGCTCCATGGAAAAAAATTTATTTTTTAACCTTTTTTAAAAAATTATTTTAATTTTAATCCCCGGACTGAAGAATTTGCAAATCTAACCCTTTTGGCCGCGCCACCCCGCCTGGCGCGGCAAATTCATGCTGCCACGCTGTCGGCCCCGGCGGGCTACCGATAGAATGCCAAGTGGGGCGGTCTTGCCGCGCCATCCCGCTTGGCGCGGCAGCATGTACTTGCCGCGCCATCCCGCTTGGCGCGGCAGCATGAATTTGCCACGCCGGGCGGCTTGGCGCGGCTAAAAGGGTTAGATTTGAAAACACTTTTGACCCGGGGTTAAAAATAAAATATCTATTTCAAAAGGGTTAAAAATAAAAAATTATTCAAGGCCCTAGCCTTAACTCGGGATTTTCTACCCAGATTCTTCCTTCACTTTGAATGAATAGGCAGCCCGCCAGTTCCTGGGGAAAAAATTTCTGCCCGTATTCATCAACAGCGCTGAAAGTTGCCATTGCTTGTGGTTGAGGATATGATGTGCCTAGGGTGTGGTTAGATGAGGGGGCAGGTCCCAGGTCTTCCCTTCTCAATCCTACACAAGTCTAGTAGGCGGAAGCAATCAAAACACAAGTGTAGGAGGCACGAAGGCACTCGCAGGCAGTGGATATCAAGATGCGGTAAGTAAATGAGACAGAGAGGCGCAAACCGATCTTTTTACCGAAGTTCGGTGCTCAACACATGAACACCTACGTCTCCGTTGAGGAAACTTCTCACACAGAGAAGTCGGGACTCTCTCGTCCCTAACCCTCAATCCACTCGTGGTAGCTCTTCACCAACACATGGTAGGCGAGCTCCAAACCTTCACACGAATCGGCAGCCTCCACACGCGAAGGACCCCGAAACACCGACTTCACAAACGAAGCCGACCTCGAGCACACCGAGGATTTAGCACATCTTCGACGCAATGGAGAAGAGCACCTTGGGAAGCAAGGTGGCCGCCGACGCGATGGCGGGCTTTGCACATCCCGACGAACGGAGAGAAAGCACCGTGGGAAGCACGATGACCTTCACAAAGAAGGGTTTGCTTGTGGTACGGTTGATGGAGCTTGGCGATGACGACGTCTCCCGATAGCAAGAATCCCAAGAGCACAAGACCGGAGACACCACAACTCACTCAACCCTCATCCCATCATGGAGGATGGCAAGACAACCATGGGAGAGGCCACAAACCTTGGGGATGACGAGGAGGAGACTAGGGAGTGCTCTCTTCTTCTTCCTCACTCCTTCTCCACCTCAATCTCTCATGAACATGGAACCCTAGGTTGAGGGGGAACCATGGGAGGAGCTCTCTCACTTTGGGAAAGGTGGCTAGGATTACAAATGAGCCTCTCCAGTCTCTCCAACGAAATCCCACCTATTTATAGTGCTAGGGTTCAGGCTGGGCCAATGGACGGATGAGATTAACTTGGAACAAGATCAGACGGCTGGCAGTAATTCGACTCGGGTTGGAACGGTTCATCGGACGCCGTCCGATAGGTTCATCGGACGTGTCCGATGAAGTGCTGGCGCGCGCATAAAAAATGCACGCCATGTGTTTGCTCGCGGTGCTCTCTCCTCCCTCTTGCACATGGCATGGTCTAGGACGCTTCTAGAGGGTTCTAGGGGGTTCTTCTAGGGCCTTTGACACTTGGTCATAATAGGGTGCACTTAGGTCATTGTCTTGTCTTGTCTTATCTTGATCTTGTAGCTTGTCTTGTCTTGTCTTGATCTTGTCTTGTCTTGTCTTCTCTTGTCTTGTCTTGTCTTGTCTTGTTTTGTCTTGTCTTGTCTTGATTTTGTCTTGTCTTGTAGCTTGTCTTGTCTTGTCTTGTCTTATATTGTCTTGTCTTGTCTTGTAACTTGTCTTGTCTTGTCTTGTAGCTTGATGCTTGACGTAGATGTAGCAGGCTTGAGTAGAAACGAAGACTCACGCAAAGAGTATAAGAGAGAAACTATGAAACACAAGAGCCTTAATCTTGCAGTCCCTGTTTGAAACCATTTATCTCGTACCCCTGCCATCTGACAATTTTAACGGATGGTCCCCGAGCCAGGTGTTGCAACTGTTCATTATTGGACTTGCTCATGTGTCTCAGTGTTATCCACGTATCAGTCTTCTCTGGGAACTGGAGACGTAGAGCATTCTTGTGTTGGAGGACATACGGGGCGGCCACTGCCGATTGCTTCAACACAGTGAAATGTGCTTGCTTAAATGTCTGAAGATCGTTGCATGCAACTACTTTTCTTCCAAGTGTCCCTTTACCTCGTAGCCTGCCCTCATGGCGTGATATAGGGACGCCGATGGGGTCTAGATCATCAATGTAGTCCACACAGAACTCGACCACCTCCTCTGTCACATAACCCTCGGCAATGCATGCTTCTGGCCGAGAACGGTTACGTACATACTTCTTTAGTACGCTCATGTACCTCTCGAAAGGGAACATGCTGTGGAGATAAACGGGCCCAAGAATACCTATCTCTTTGCTTAGATGAACAGTGAGATGAACCTTGATATCAAAAAAGGTAGGAGGAAAGATCATCTCGAGGCTAACCACACTTTGTACCACGTCAGCCTGCAGCTCACCCAGTTTCTTTGGATCGAGGACCTTCTGGGAAACAGCGTTGAAAAACGAACACAACTTTGTGATTGTCCCCCTTACCCACTCGGACAGTACACCTCTCAAAATCACCAGGAGCAACTGTGTCATCAGCACAAGGCAGTCATGAGATTTTAGGTGTACAATTTTGTTCTCTTTCATATTTACGAATCTCTTTACGTTCGATGAGTATCCGGAAGGGACCTTCACACTGCTAAGACACTCTATCACGCTTTTTTTCTCTTCTTTGTTTAGAGTATAACTCGCTGGCCGTAGATACAGTTGTTCCGTATCTCTTTTTTCAGGGTGTAGATCCTTCCTGATACTCATGACTTCAAGGTCGTTCCGAGCACTCACTATATCTTTCGATTTCCCGAACAGATCTATATAGCCAAGAAAGCTCACACAGACGTTCTTGGTGATGTGCATGAAGTCCAGTGAGTGGCGAACATCCAAATCTTTCCAGTAAGTCATGTCCCAAAATATTGACTTCTTCTTCCATATGGGTGCATGGCCATCCTCATCATTCAGCACAGATTTGCTTCCCGGACCCTTTCCAAATACTAGCTTCAGATCCTTCACCATAGCAAACATCTGCTTGCCACTTCGATGCCTCGGCTGGGAACGATGTTCTTCCTCCCCGTTAAATTCCCTACGTTTCTTCCGCAACGCGTGGCACCGAACAAGAAACCTGCGATGCCCCATGTACACCACCTTCCGAGAGCCTTTCATGTACGTGCCATCGATTTGATCCAAACATTGCACACACGCTTTGAAGCCTTTGCCAGCTAGGCCAGACAAGTTACCAAACGCTGGCCAATCATTGATTGTTACAAATAACATTGCACGAAGGTTGAAATACTCCCTTTTATATTAGTCCCAGACCATTACACCGTTCCATAACGTCTGAAGATCTTCAACCAAAGGTTTCAGGTAGACATTGATATCATTTCCGGGTTGTTTGGGGCCTTGGATCAACAATGGCATCATTATGTACTTTCTCTTCATGCATAACCATGGAGGAATATTATACACACATAGTGTGACTGGCCAGGTGCTATGGCTGCTGCTCATGTCTCCGAAAGGATTCATCCCATCGGTACTCAAACCGAACCTTATGTTTCTCACCTCGTCTGCGAAGTCTTTGTACTTCCGATCGACCATCCTCCACTGCGAGCCATCTGCCGGATGCCTAAGCATTCCGTCGACCTTACGCTCTTCTTTGTGCCAACGCATCATCTTCGCATGCGCTTTGTTTGCAAACATACGCTCCAGCCTTGGAATCAGTGAAAAATACCACAACGTTTTTGCCGGTGCTCTCTCCTTCACAAACACCCCATCTACTTCACCTATATCGTCACGCTTCGTCTTATACCGAGGTTCCTTGCACACTGGACAGGCATCCAAGTCGGCATATTCACCGCGATATAGGACACAGTCGTTGCGACATGCATGTATCTTCCGTACTTTCAATCCTAAGGGACATAGGACCAGTTTGGTTTGATACGTGGATTCTGACAGGGTGTTATCTTCTGGGAGCAACTTCTTTATGAGCGACGATAACTCATCGAAACCCTTATCTGACACACCATTCACAGCCTTCCATTACATGAGCTCCAGTGTAGTGCGTAGCTTCTTGTGCCCCTGACCATAATTTGGGTACAAAAGAGTTCTCTGGTCCTCCAACAAACCCTGGTACTTCCTATATTGTTTGTCCTCTGTGATATCTCCCTCTGCGTCACGCAGCATTTGGTCCAGGTCATCATCCACACCAAACTGATCGCCTTGTGTATCTTCTACGTCCTCGTATGTCGTCGCGTCCGGCATACCATCATATGTCACTTCCTCTTCATCGGCTTCTTCTTCGTCTTCTATGCTGGTATGCTCTGCATACCACCATATGTCACTTCCTCTTCGTCGGCTTCTTCTTCGTCTTCTATGCTGGTATGCTCTACTTCGCCGTGGTGAGTCATTTTCAGTCAGGTTTAGTCAAGAAATCATAGTGCTGTCATTTTCAGGTATAGGCAAGCATCTGACCCTTGACCTGAAATGTTGGTAAATATATTTAAGTTTAAGAGACGTGTACACTAGAATACTGCCACTTTATTGAATTGAAACATACGCACTACATGGATAGCACCGAACCACGAACAACACACACACATACCAAGCACCGAACCAGAAACAACACCCACACACACATAGCAAGCACCGAACCGGAAACAACACACACACATACCAAGCTTCGTACATCGCACATCTACTGGTAGCCATGGTGAAGCCACATGTGATCCACGAGATCTTCCCTCAATTGGTGGTGCTTCTGCTTGTCACGTACCTCAACATACCTATTAATGTATTCCTCAACGCTGGCTATGCCACCTCTTGAATGCGAGACCAGGCCATCGAAGCCTTTGTAGTTCCAATCTGGGTCAGTGATATCCCTTTCATCCTCGACAATCATGTTATGCATGATGATGCATGTCGTCATGATATCGTTCAGCACAGATGGCTCCCAGAAGTTAGTTGGACCCTTAACAATGTGGAAACAACCCTGCAGAACGCCGAAAGCTCGTTCGACGTCCTTACGGGCGCTCATTTGTTTTTGCGTCCAAAACTTCCTTTTGTTACCTTGAGGCCCTCCTATGCCCTTCACGAAAGCAGCCCAGTCGGGGTATATGCCATCAGCTAAGTAATACCCCATGTTGTAGGTCCGACCGTTGACAACGTATGTGGCCTCTGGGGTTTCTCCATTAGCAAACCTGGAAAACAAAGGTGAGCGTTGCAACACATTGATGTCGTTGTTAGATCCAGCCATTCCGAAGAAGGAATGCCATATCTACAGGTCATGCGAAGCTACAGCCTCTAGGATAAGAGCAGGGGCATTGGCATGACCGGTATAAGCTCCATGCCAAGCCACCGGGCAATTCTTCCATTCCCAATGCATGCAATCGATGCTTCCGAGCATTCCTGGGAAACCTTCTCTTTCTCCGATGGCAAGGAGCCGAGCGGTATGATCCTCATTCGGCGCCCGGAGGTACTCAGGGCCGAAGACTTGAACCATGGTTTCAGCAAACTTTTTTGTGCTCTCAAGGATGGTTGGACCGGCCAGGCGAACATACTCATCAATTGCATCCGCCGAAACCCCATAGGAAATCATTCGTAGTGCTGTCGTCACCTTCTGTAGTGCGGACGCTCCAAGAGTACCTGCATTATTCCTCTTCTGCCTAAAATAGTCACAGTTTTGTTCCACCGCATTTACAATGCGGAGGAACAACGCCTTACTCATGATAAACCTAAAATAGCAAAGCAAATTCAATTAAATCAAACGTGGTCAAATATGTACCCAAATATGATAACATTTATACGCACCTTCTTCGAAATATGTACTCAGGGTAAACAGGGTTGTCAGTGAAGTAATCATTGAAGAGACGTTCATGACCCTCCAATCTATTACGATCGATGGACCTCCTTCCCGGAACAGAACCTCCATGGCGAGTAGCTCTCGAGTCTTCTTCTTCCTGCTGGGCAGCAAGGGCACGTGTCGTAGCGCCCGCAAACTTCTTCGCCCTCCTACCACACAGAGAAGGAAGTCCATAATGAATTGCCTCTTCGCCATGCTCTACGAACTGGATTTCGGAATGGACTCTTTCAGAGGGATGCAGACTAGAACCAACACCTTCCTCCCATTTATAGATAGAAGCCAGCTTGTGCTGGAAGAATCCGCACCTAGCTTCCTCAGTAAGGCTCAATGATGCAACTGTAGTCAAATCTTCCGGCGGAAGGAACTGCTCGAATAATTTTTCTTATATCAATAATTACAAATATTATTTCCATTGCGTAAACAAATTATTTATAGTACCATACGCAAATCAAAAAAGTCATATTAACAATTTTTTTCCCATAAAAAACACCGTGTGCATACACGTATTATACGTCCGTATAGCGGTTGGAGTTAGTTGAGGTTTGGGATTAAAATATGGGATATGAAATATAGAGACCCTGATAAAGGGAACCTGCCGTATATGCCTGTATTTAGAGAACCTGTTAATTTTAGGGGGGGTAGTATTTGAGGATATAGGGAACCGGATATAGAGAACCTGGTAGAGTTGCTCTAACAGATCCGACGGCGATGGCATGTAGGACACGAAAAAAAATTTCAGTGGCACCGAAGGCGCGACCATTTTTTCGGTGGCATAGGGAGAAGGTGAATTTTTTCTGGTGGTCTGTGGGGAGTTTGACCATTGATGTCGGGTCTTCTCTCCAACTAGGTATTGCAATCGACAAGTCAGGCATAGGTAACATACTCACGGACCCATACCAACCGTGTGTATGGGAGACTACCCATGCCCGTGAACATCAGGTATCACCATATTGGTACCCGATCATGTTTGTAGGAATCCTATGCCATTTTCCACTCTACACTGGCAATATCAAAAGGTATAAAAGTCAAACTCCAAATTCAACAGGATGAAATATTAATTCCATTGCGTTAACAAAATATTTATAGTAACGTACGCAAATCAATAAAGTCATATTAACTTTTTTCCCCATAAAAAACACCGTATGCATACACGTATTATACGACCGTACAGCGGTTGGAGTTAGTTGAGGTTTGGGATTAAAATATGGGATATGAAATATAGAGACTCTGATATAGGGAACCTGTTGGAGTAGCCTGTATTTAAAGAACCTGTTAATTTTAGGGGGGGTAGTATTTGAGGATATGGAGAACCAGATATAGAGAACCTGGTAGAGGTGCTCTAATACTCTCAATAATCAGTGATACCCTGTCTTTATACCTTGATACTCGACAATGCCTTTAATAGTAAACCTGATAGTCGACACAGTTCTCAAATACTATTTCGGATACCGATACTTTATGATTCACCTGATATTCAACTCAGTACCACCGTTTCGATACATGATATCCGATACTTCACGGTACCCCTTGCTATATGATGCCCAAGACTCAACAATACGCTCAATACTCAACGGGATGCTTCCTTGCATGCACACAGGCACACAGCCATGACTACGCGAGACAATGTTGCACGCATATATGGGTGGCCAGGTTCTTCTGTCTCATACCTACACAGTTTTTATCATAGCCAATGATATCCCATCTTATCTCAGCCTAACCCAAATAAAGTTTTTTTTGGATTTTAGTTTTTTTATTGTTTTCATTAAAAATATATGATTATTCTGCTTTTTTTGCGGATCTGGACACCCGTTGCTCGGGCCACAGGCGATAGGCACCCTTTCTATCAACGCTAGGGCGTGGCACCTATCACCTATGTCATGGACGAGCGCTCCCTAAAAGCGACAGGTGTACGTGCAATCCCATAAGTTGCAACATTAGCGACTTTAATAACATATAATATAGGTGCTCGTTGCCTGTAGTTCGAACGACCACCCCGGCCTGGACGACAGAATTCTAGACCTGCAAAAAAGTGGACGGCCATATATTTTTAGTAAAAGAAGGTAAAATAAAAAAAAATCCCTAAACTTATAGACGTCTTGTTTAGCCAAAATGATGGGCTGGCTCAATTTTCAGCGTTTCAAGTGAGCATTGGCTCAGTCATATTTCGATGGCCAGGTTGGGCCTAATCCTCTGGTCGCTGGCCGAAGCCTACTGGCCAGGGCCGAATGTTTTCTTCGTCCTACCGTAACATCTGAGTTTAACATGTCATTTCAATTTTTAAGTAGGGTTTGTTTATCTATCTATCTACTATCTATATAAAGCAGAGTTAAACAAAGCCACCACATTAATCCTAAAATTCTAGAAATTCCCACGTTAATCGAAAAATAGTAGAAATTCTCACGTTATTCATAGAAAAAAGAAAAATCTACATCGTTGAATATGGATATTATTACGTAAATCTAGCGGTCAATATTAATCTCTATAACAAACTACTAAAGCTGGTCTATATATTAGAGATAAACACTAAATCTAATCTAATATATTATCTATATCTTAACACAAATCTAGCCACGCAAACGCGTAGGTCACCTTGCTC
Source organism: Raddia distichophylla (assembly GCA_005191435.1). Lineage (NCBI taxonomy): Eukaryota > Viridiplantae > Streptophyta > Magnoliopsida > Poales > Poaceae > Raddia > Raddia distichophylla. Next base: position 363,424 of record SPJY01003583.1, read on the forward strand.
ATTGCTATAACGGCCGACATTTTCTCTATCGCGCTCGACCAAATCGCGCTTAATAGTATGTTTTTCCACATTTTTTTATTTTAAAGCAAACATTGCAATGTTGGAAAAAAAAATGTTTGGCTAAATTTAGATGGCTTCAGCGAGACCGTGCTCATGCTCTGGGCTGCGGCGGCTCGCTGTTTCCGTACAATTTTCATACCCTTTTCAGTTTCACATGTTTTTCTAAAAAATTTGCTTCTAAAACAATTCTATTGCTATATTGATCAAACGATTAGATGGTTGTGTTCAACCTCCACCCGATGTTAGTGGCAGCAGTGACAGCGGCTTGTCGATGACGAACGTACGCCGGCCTCCGTGCACGGTGGCGATGGGCGACGGCCTACTACTCGTTGAGCTTGTTTGCAGGCGACCACGTATAAGTAAGGGTGAAAACAGGTCGGATCGGATCGGATAATGGCTAAACCATATCCTTATCCTACAGTTTTTCTCGGAACCGGATACGGATATGGATAGCACGGTTACAGATACGGATACGGAAAATACCGGACACAAATACAGAGCGGATTCGGGTCGAATCAAATACGAACACGGATATTTGACGGAACATATAACCCCTCAAACTATACGTCCGAGTTCAATTAAAGCAATCAACAAATAGGCCATACCACATAAGTATATCAGTTATCACCAATTAACCTTGACATTACGTGATTCATGTAATCATGCATTTATGCATAAGCATACAAGTGATACAACACACATAAGCTCATTAACACATAATTATTAGCATTACCAAATACCAATGAGCATTGACATAGTTCATGTCTCGCGAAAAAAGTTATATTTTAAATTTTCAAAGAATTTCTTTATTTTTGAGAATTTTTAAAACCCCATTCCTATTTTGTTCATTCCAAGGAAAAGATTCTTTTATTTTTTAAGGAAGATTTATCCTATCATATGTAAAGTATTATTTCATATTTGGACTCTACTCATTTTTCTGGATTTTAGAAATTATTTCACATTTTTCTGAGCCATATATTTTCTACAAATTTAACCATTTTCTGATAATATTAAATATGAAAACAAAAAAGAAACTCTACTTTGGGCTCGGGGACTTGGGCTGGTGGGCTGGTGCTAGTGGGATGGGCTCGAATATCCGATTAACTTTCTTCTCGGATATCCAAGTCTGAATCCAAGTCCGACGGATATGGTCATCCCGTATCCGAATCCATATCCGACAAAAAATATCCGAGTTCCGATCCGTACCCAAAAATATTCAAAAAATATCCGATCCGAAGATATCCGAATCCGTATCCGATCAGTCCGGTTCGAGCATTATCCGACCCGTTTTCACCCCCACGTATAAGCGGATCCCATTTTCTAAAGCTCATTCCACATTGTTATCCGTTTTCCTATTTTTTAGTACCACGAAATTCTTTTATCTCAGATTGGGCGGCAAAGAACAAAACAGATGGTATTCATCACCTGTTTAGAGCATGTCGATTGGTACCCTAGTTTAGGCCTTTTTGTTTCGGCCAGAAGTTGCTAAAACTTTTAGTCAGAAAAAGTTTTCATTTAATTTAATTTAATTTAATTTAATTTAACAAGACCTTAGAGTGGACTTAGCACTATTTGACACTATTCATCAGTTTTTTCACTTTTGTTTTTTATTGTTACGGTGCTAAGTTCAATCTAAACTAGTGTTATTGAACTTGCCCTTATGTGGCCAGTTATGAAGGGAACTATCTTAAAACATCGTACTTGTTCTTGTAAAACATCCCATTTGATTTTTCTAAAACATTCTTCTTTTTCTCTAATACTTTATCATTACTAGTAATCGTGCACATGCAAGGCATGTTTCGAAAAGATGTTAATAATAAAATAGGTAGATCAATCTGGACTCAAAACTTTTTATGCAAAATTCAGACAGAAAAGATGTAAAATTTCACCACGGCATCATGTATGGAGATGCCATATAAACGACATATTACCTTTTGATGCAAAGTTTGTTGCTAAGCAGATGAGGCTACTTTCAATTTTGTCCAGAAAATATTGTGTTTAAAATTCAATATTCAATAAAAGATACGCAGTATACATTGTCATACATGTCAAACTTCCCTGAAATCATGCATCATAGTTTGTTATTTAAAAAAACCTCTATTTTCTGGAAATATGTGAATGAAAATATATAAGAAAAGGTGATGGAGACCTCATCGATCTCCCAGTGAAGGTCGACGGAGGCTAGGTGATAAAAAGCAGAGCCAGCCAAGGCATAGCACAGGTAGAAGAATAGGGATGGCCCGGGAAGACACTAACCGAGTTTGCAGAGGAGGACATCGAGGAGAGAGCGGCACCGTTGAGAGGAAGCGTGAGTCAACCGTTGTTGTCGAAGAGATCACCGTCGCGGATCAGACTAGGTCCCGCAGAGGGTGACGACAGTGGTGACCAACAGTGGCCGACGTGGAGGAGCGGTGACAGGTGGCGTGGGTAGATCCGGCTCACCTGGCACTACGCAGGTGCGACGGCTGGCGTGGAGCGGTGGCTAGCGAAAGCATGGTGAGATCTGGCTCGGCATGGCGTTGCGCATGGGCTGTCGGCGGCGACGCACTGGAGAGGTGTCCGATGAGTTCTCGAAGAGGCTAGGAAGCGGCGGCAGTGGTGACGGCAAGTTGGGCGGTGAGGACAAGGTTAGGTCGTTGGCTGCAGAGGCGGCGCAGTGAGGTCGTTGGGCAAATCGCTGAAGGTGACGGTGAGGTGGTTAGCGATGTGATGTCAGTGGGCAGCAAGATAATTTCATCATGATTAACCAAGCGATTAATTTCATATGAAGGCTTGTGGCGAAATTAAAGTACATCGAAAGGAATACTACCTTGATTAAGCAAGTGCTTAAGTAATAGGGTGACTTTAACGTGTTTGGCAACAATGTAACATAAGTGACCTAGTTAAACATGATTAGTTAGAGTCCAACTTAAATACGATTGTTTTAGGGTATAATCCGATTTTGTTAGCAACTTGCGTGTCCATTTCTAATATGTTCTATGCCGCAAGATTATGATTGGTAGGGGTGGAAAGAACAAATTGTGAAAACATAACTAGAGTGTCCATAATTAATATGTTAGGTTTAGATAGATGGAGTGGCAAAGGTGGATAATTTAAGCAAAGTTTAAGTGATCCAACTCGCAATTATGGTTGTTGGATGAAGGGAATGGACGGATGAGATCTATAGTTGGATCTAGGCCAACTGCTCAATTATATAGTAGTTTAGATTTATTCCTATTTGCTATCGTGAAACATTTTATTTTCCCTTGTTAAACATCTTGTACACATCCGTTCTTCAATATTGCGGTGCTTACTTTTCAATGATTTAGGCCTTTATTCAAATATTTCAATACATTATTTCAATTGTTTCATCGATTACTTTTCAATTTTCAATTCTTGCTTTCCAATGTTTTAGATTTTTATTTCAAGGGTTTCAAGAGTTACTTTTCAATGTTTCAATACTTTTGACTCAGATATTTTTAGCATGATGATTTAAATATTTCAACAGCTACTTTTTATTGTTTTAATTCAAATATTTTTGTAATTTAGCTTTTAAGGTTTCGATGATTCAATTGAAATGTTTTAGTAGCTTAAATGCCAATGTTTTAACACTATTTGGGTTATGTTTAGTGTTTTATAATTCAAATGATTTAGTATTTTATTTTTAATGCTTCAATGCTTTAAATTTTTTTATATGTTTTAATTCAAATGTTTCAGCATCTTACTTTCAATATTCAAGTGAGGCATTATATTCTAAGACATTGATTTCTTTCTAATGAAACATTTGGTTCTACTTGCGGAATAAACGTTTGATTTTATATTTCTATTTTTTGTGGGTTGAAGCATGTGTTTTAGCTATTTGATACATCTAAGTTTATCTGGTGAAGCATCTTTGCGTATCTGTCCAAAGACTTTGCACTTAGTTGTTTGAACTGAAAGTTGTTTAAAACTTTAATATGAAAATTTGTGACCCCTCCAAACATGTCTTAAAGAGTTCGAAAAATTATAAAAAAATATTTTATGAATTGTAAGAAGAGTTATTTAAAATCCTACAAAAATGACTAAAAAAATATTACATCATTTGGCTTGTATAAAAATAATAAATTTAATTTAATTTAATGTAAGCTGAATCAAAAGCCATATCCATGGCAATGATGTCCGCCTTATGAGGCTGTCTAATGGGGCGCTTCTCCCCTTTATATTTACTGCATGTTTTGACATTTTACAACTTTTTTTTGAAACATTTGATCTCGCAGCTCGCAACAACATTGTTTATTTTTTTGGTCAAACATTCGATTCGTTAACTGGGCGTGACGAGCCCAAGTGTGAGGCCCCGCGGTACGAACAGCGAAAACCAGCGAACCACCGACGCCGCTAGAGCCTACCACCGGCACGACGCCAAACGACGACGGGTGCGACGACGCAGCCCGCGCCACCCAACTGGCTCCCCGGAGAGCTATCCGCCTCAGCACCGGCGCCTTCTGGATCGTACGAGAAGGAGAGGACAAGACAAACTCACCTGCTCAATCGCGAAGCCACCGGAGAGATCCAGCGAGACGATCCGATCAGTCTCAAATCGCGGCCAAAATTTTCAGGGGCCGAGGCGCGAGGACTCAGACACGCGGCAAGCTCTTGTGGATGCAAAAAAGGGTGAGTTTTTAGGTTCTCCTTTTTGTTTCGCCGTCCCATCAAATTTCATTTTGATCGCGTCAAAAATCAAGAGTATTTAAACAGAGTTACAAAAAAAATTAGAAGATATTAATTTTTTTGATATCTGTAGAAAATTCACATAAAGTTATAAAAAATTGGTATAGAATATTAAATTGAGTGATCTGTATGAAAATAATAATTTAGTTCAATAGAACAAAATAGAACCAAACAGCGAATCAAAAGTGCTGTTCGGGTTTTCTTGGCTAGCCCATCGGTTCTTCGGTTTTGGAGGATAAAACAGTTCGGTAAACCCTCCACTGTTGTTGCTGCGACCCCAAGCTATTTAAACCAGAGCTCGCCGTCCGTTCCCTCCAAATTCCAAAATTACAGAGACGCCGCCGCGATTGCGCTGCTGAGTTCACGAGCTAGCGGTTACTTGGGCGATTACTGATTAGTTAGCTTAGGTAGGCATGTCGCCGACGGCCATGTCGCTGACGACGACGAGCCGCCTGCCGGTGTGCAAGGCGCAGGACGTCTCCAGGCAGGCGCAGCAGCGGCGGACGCCGACGCCTGCGAAGATCGCCTCTGCTTCCTCAGACGCCGCCGTCCACGGTAGCAGGAGGAGGTTGCTCCAGTCTCTCGGCCTCGGGCTTGCCGTGGCGAAGCCGGCGATGGCGGAGCCGCCGCCGGCGCTTGCGCCGGATGAGGTGGTCTCGAACCGGATGTCGTACTCCCGGTTCCTGGAGTACCTCAACGCCGGCGCCGTCAAGAAGGTGGACTTCTTCGAGAACGGCACGGTGGCCATCGCCGAGCTGGACGACCAGGCGGCGCTGGGGAGCGTCCACCGCGTCAGGGTCCAGCTCCCGGGGCTCCCCGGCGAGCTGGTCCGGAAGCTCCGGGACAAGGGCGTCGACTTCGCGGAGCACCCCGTCGAGCCCAACCAAGGGCTGATGCTGCTCAACCTCCTCCTCAACTTCGGCTTCCCGCTTCTCTTCCTCGCTTTGCTCTTCCTCCGGTCGTCGGCGAGGAACAACCCCGGCGGAGGGCCGAACCTGCCGTTCGGGCTCGGCCAGTCGAAGGCCAAGTTCCAGATGGAGCCCAACACCGGCGTCACGTTCGACGACATCGCCGGCGTGGACGAGGCTAAGCAGGACTTCCAGGAGATCGTGCAGTTCCTGAGGTTCCCGGAGAAGTTCAAGGCGGTGGGCGCGAAGATCCCTAAGGGGGTGCTGCTGGTCGGCCCACCGGGGACGGGGAAGACGCTACTGGCGAGGGCCATCGCCGGGGAGGCCGGCGTGCCCTTCTTCTCGCTCTCCGGGTCGGAGTTCATCGAGATGTTCGTCGGCGTGGGCGCGTCGCGGGTGCGGGACCTGTTCAGCAAAGCGAAGGAGAACGCGCCGTGCCTCGTGTTCATCGATGAGATCGACGCAGTCGGGCGGCAGCGCGGCACGGGCATCGGCGGCGGGAACGACGAGCGGGAGCAGACGCTGAACCAGCTGCTCACCGAGATGGACGGCTTCAGCGGCGACACCGGTGTCATCGTCATCGGCGCCACCAACCGGCCGGAGATCCTCGACGGCGCGCTGCCCCGCCCCGGCCGCTTCGACCGGCAGGTCTCCGTGGCGCTCCCCGACGTGCGCGGCCGGGAGGAGATCCTCCGGGTGCACGCCGCTAACAAGAGGCTGGACGCCGGCGTGTCCCTCGGCGTGGTGGCCATGCGCACCCCGGGGTTCAGCGGGGCCGACCTCGCCAACCTCATGAATGAGGCCGCCATCCTCGCCGGCCGCCGCGGCAAGGACCGCGTCACCGTCAAGGAGATCGACGACTCCATCGACCGCATCGTCGCCGGCCTCGAGGGCGCCACCATGACCGACGGCAAGAGCAAGACCCTCGTCGCCTACCACGAGATCGGCCACGCCGTCTGCGCGTAAGTACATCTTCTTCGCCACGATCGCATCCAGGGTAATGTTTTTGGGTTAACGAAAAAAAATGAGAGCCAGCCACACTGAAAATAAAAAAATTCCGATCATTTTTACGGTCTAATTTTTTTAAGGACATAACCCCTTATGGGTCGATTGAAATGAAGCAAATTTCAGCCAAATGTCTTTTATACTAATTAATAACAAAATTTATAAATATATTAATGTTGTACAAACGTAACAAGCAGCGGATATATGGGGTAGCAATTTCTTTTTTTTTCAAATTTCAAATCAATTTGACCAAAAAATTAACATAATAATAGGGAGTGATTGCAGCCCAGGCGACTGCGCACACACGCGCACGCGTCGGGCTCACCCGTCGGCGGACGCGGCGGCGAGCCCAGTCATCTGGGTTTAAGCAAAACCGTAAAATAACTACTGCAGCCTCTATGCTTCTTCTCTGACGTACAAAACAGCCACTAAGCTATGCATGTTTTGCTTTGTAGGATTGCTTTTAACTTTTTTAATATGTTTCCTCAAATACTATTAAAACATTTTTTTTCTGACCGAGATTATAATAAAAGATCGGTCCACTCTGAGAAACGCAATTTTCACGGGGACTCGGTTTTCTCGGACCGAAAAACATTCCCATCACGGTGAAGAAGAATCGAGCTTTGATTCATGGTGGTGAATTTGCAGGACGCTGACGCCGGGGCACGACGAGGTGCAGAAGGTGACGCTGATCCCGCGAGGGCAGGCGCGGGGGCTGACGTGGTTCCTCCCCGGCGAGGACCCGGCGCTGATGTCGAAGCGGCAGCTGTTCGCGCGGATCGTCGGCGGGCTCGGCGGCCGCGCCGCCGAGGAGGTGATCTTCGGCGAGCCGGAGGTGACGACCGGCGCGGCGGGGGACCTGCAGCAGGTGACGCAGGTGGCGCGGCAGATGGTGACCGCGTTCGGCATGTCGGAGATCGGGCCGTGGGCGCTGACGGAGCCGGCGGCGCAGAGCGGCGACGTCGTGCTCCGGATGCTGGCCAGGAACTCCGTCTCCGAGAAGCTCGCCGCTGACATCGACGGCGCCGTGAGGGCCATCGTCGACGAGGCGTACGAGGTGGCTAGGGCGCACGTCAGGAGGAACCGCGCGGCCATCGACCAGCTGGTGGACGTGCTCATGGAGAAGGAGACGCTCAGCGGCGACGAGTTCAGGGCCGTCTTGTCGGAGTACGTCGACATCGGCAGGGAGCAGCGGGAAACGGCTGCTCGCACAGAAGAGCTCGTTACGGCTTAAAACTTCACGACAATAGGCAGTAGGTAAACTGTCTAGTCATAGAGTAGAAAGATGGGAGAGAGCATAGTGTGATGTAAATATGCAATGTAAAAGGCCCTTCACATGCTTGATAGTTGATACAAGGTTTTCTCGTATGCAAGGATAAATTCTGCTATTTTTTAAACATTTTTATTTATTTATGATGGATTTCTCTTTGAATGTCATGTGTTCCTCTCCCTTTTTTTGGAAAGGGGCCACAACCCCACCTTCATTTCCATTAGCTAGAAACGAAAGCAACAGAGTTTACCGAGCGTAACAAAGAAACAACACCAACAAACAGCAAAGAGGAGAAGACGCAACACAAGGCTCTAAGCTGACAGCAATAACAAAACCACCAGTTTATAAGCACCAGAGCAGTGCACCTAACAACAGAAAGAACCAACAGGAAACAAGGGAAAAGCGTAATCCAACAACTTGAATATCCACCCAGCCGTTCCAAGTGACTCCACACCCATCTACTGCTGCAGGTTGCTGACAGAGGGCATGTTTGGTTCAATGCCAAATAACACTGCACTTGGCTACAATCATGTCATTGAGGTGATGCCAAACAATTTCGCAATAGGATATTGTCGAGGATAAAATTACGGCCCATTGCCACGGCCCACTCCCTGACGGCCCAATCGAACAGCCTACCAGGGCCTAGCTCCCTGGAAGGTTCTATCTGGCCCATATGCATCCTGCCGAACAGCTCCTTAGCTGGCACGGTGCGTAACGGCCTAGGATTTCTGTTTGAGTCCTACTCGAACAAGAGTTCTGCACGGCTACGTGAAGACCCGGACGTGGTTTCCCGGATTGGATTAGGAGTCGTGATCCCTAAGAATTGGAGTCTACCTTATCTACCTCGGGACGTATTTGGCATGTACGAAGTTCGTTACGATCTCGTAGTTAGCCCGGCCCGATATTCCTCGGTAGGTTGGTTCATCTACACTATATAAACAGGGCCCCTACGGCGTGTAGAGGGGACTTGATCTAGCTTTTAGCATCTGTTAGACACCTGATCATAGCACTTTGCTCCCTGAACACCACAATCTCGCCGAGACTTGTTCGTCTCGTCGAGCCACCTCTTGTAATCATCTTTGATATATAAGAAAGGCTGGACGTAGGGCTATTATCTCTCCCGAGAGGCCTGAACCAGGATAAAAACCCTGTCTCCCTGTTCGCTGTTGTTCGTTCTGTTCGGCGTGTCTCCTATCTCACTCTTGAAGAACCTTAGTTGACTTGGGTCAATATCCCAACCGTCGACAAGTGTGCTCTCATCGGCGAGAGCCTGGATGGACTGATCACCGGTTTCAGCCTGGCCGGTTGGATCACCGGCTTGAGCATGGATTGCGTGATCACTGGCTTGAGCCGGGGCGGCCTGATCACCCATTGGATCTACCGGGTTGGCCTCATCGTAGCTTATGAGAATGCCCATCGCGATTTCGTTAAGTAGAAAATCATTTCCCGCATCGAAATCAAGATCATCGTTTCCGGAGTGCACCATCTATCACTGTGCATGCACACGAAATAATAGAACATTTAATACAACATATATATCTCTTTTTATTTGAGTACAACATTTGAATACAATATTTTAATACAACATATAGCACGGTGCGTAATGGCTTAGGATTCCTGTTTGAGTCCGGCTCGAACAGAGTTCTGCACGGCTACGTGAAGACCCGGACGTGGTTTCCCGGATTGGATTGGAGGTCATGATCCCCAAGACTAGGAGATTACCTTATCTACTGTAAGACATATTTGGCATGTACTGAGTTCGTTACGATCTCGTAGTTAGCCCGGCCCGATATTCCTCGGTAGGTTGGTTCATCTACACTATATAAACAGGGCCCCTACGGCGTGTAGAGGGGACTTGATCTAGCTTTTAGCATCTGTTAGACACCTGATCATAGCACTTTGCTCCCTGAACACCACAATCTCGCCGAGACTTGTTAGTCTCGTCGAGCCACCTCTTGTAATCATCTTTGATATATAAGAAAGGCTGGACGTAGGGCTATTATCTCTCCCGTGAACCAGGATAAAAACCCTGTCTCCCTGTTCGCTGTTGTTCGCGTTGTTCGGCATGTCTCCTATCTCATTCTGAAAGAACCTTAGTTGACTTGGGTTGATATCCCAACCGTCGACAGATATATAATTCTTAGCCGCCTCATCTATCCACATTTCCGGTAACATAAGAATGCATTATAAAGCGTCCACCTAAACATGAGCAGAACTGATCACACACTATAGACCATCTAGTCCAAGGAAATGCGAGACAGAAAGATTCAAAATGTGCTGTTGAAGAGCTGGCTGGTCGGATTATGCTATTTGTCATACACTCATACTGCAAATTGAGAAAAGAGGTCTCAAATTACTAGAACTAAGCACAAAATTAGCCATGCACCACAAGCAAGAGGTTGATCATATGATATAATACTGCCTAAAACATTGTTGATCGCCACAAAAAGCGTACTTTAGGTTGATCGCCACAAAAAACAACCTGTTGGAAGTTGGAGGAATCACATGTCAAACCTCATGATTATACGAAAATTGCTCCTTTCCAATGATGCATAGTGGTTAAGGGTAAAAGAGGAGGCAAAGACGCAAAAGGAACATACTTGCGTTTGCCCCATCCCAGTTAGATTACTTCACTACTAGTATATTTGGTTTTTAAGTGAACCTGATCGATCGGACTGAACTACAGCAGACATGAGCAAGGCACGCAAGGTTCCATGTTTAAACACCCGCAAAAGGGCTCTGCACCATGTTCAGTCATATCAAAATGTGAGTTGCTCGGCGTCAGTGCTTTCTGATTCAGCTTGACGCGTCCCCAGCTTCGAGAGCCAGGAGCCGCCTCTTCTTGTAGTTGGCCTTGAAGCAGGCCTGCCTCAGCCTCTTCGTCTTCTCCTCGAGCTGAACGTACGGCTTCTGCTCCAGCAGCTTCCTCTCCTGCTGCAGCATCTCCACCACCGCCCTCAGCTGCTCCTGATCCCCGCCGGCGCCGCCTTCCTCCTGCAGGACCTGCACCGCAACGATGCATCATCAGATATATACGAGATTAACAATTTGAAAAACAGACGCAAAAACTGCGGATCTTTAGTTAGCTGATGCATGATCAGATAAACGAGATTGACAATTTGAACACACACGCAAAAAATGGAAATCTCTAGCTAGCTGATGCATGATCAGATACACCGGATTGTGAAGAGAGAGGGGACCTGGACGTTATTGATGAGGGTCTGCAAGCTCTTCATCTTGCGGTGCGGCCACCTGGGGATGCCCAGCTCCCTGCACTTCCTCTTCAGGTAGGTGAGCCCGACGTCCAGCTCTCGAGCCGCCTGCGTGATCGGCATGTAGAAGTACCGCGACACGAGCTCGAACGTCAGCTCCTTCTCCTCCGATCTGACACTGCCTGCTCCCGTGATCTTGGAGGTCGCCGTCGATCCCTGGTCATAGTAGCACAGCAGCGGCAACCTCTTCTCGCTTTCTAATTCCATCTTGTTCTCAGGTTGCTCCATCTCATGGTTCTCATCCCAGTATCTCAGAACATCGTCGTCAAGAATTGCGCCAACCTCGCCTGCGTCGCAAGAAACAAGATGCCGATCGATGGAGCTCTGCAGTGTCTGGAAAGCACTGCTCTAACATGCATCCAAAGTAGATAAGAAGATGAACCAACATACCATGCAGAACGTCGCCTTGCGTAATGCTCGAGCAGAATGGCTGGGACTGGAAGCCAGTGAAGGAGAGGCTCGAGAGAAGCATGTCCTCCTCAAGCAGGTAACTATCAGGCCAAACAATTGGCCAATATGGCCACAAGCTGGTGCATGAAAAAAGAAGCAAGATCAACTTAACACATATAAACAAAAGGTGCTAGATGATGTCCTCTTATCTTGCTGCAAAAATCTAGTACTTCTACAGTTCTACTACTAGTATGGCCAACCATTGGATACGCATGACGCAAGAACAAATGAGCTTACCTGCGCTCTGGGTTAGGAGGCTCCATTCTTAGCTTAGAGACTAGAGAGATCAGAAATGGTGGACGGCCGCAAATATATGGAGTGGATGGAAGGCATCGCCGCATCGGGCACAATGAAACGGCTACTATTAAAAATCATGCAGTGGATTAATGCAAAGGGTGGCTAAATGGATCAGGAGTTACAGAAAAGGAGTAATGCTGTGATTGGCTTCCTGGTAATAATTAGTTTTGGTAATTGCAGAGCTTGGGGTTTGTGCATTGGAGAGTATGAACAGTGGGAATAGTGGCCATCAAAACATTTCGGCTAGATTCTACACAATTTTTGGGAAAATGTAGGGACAAGATGCAGGGGTACAGTACAGGGCTATGGTCACCAATCCATGTCATCTTTTTATTGCGACTGCCAAATGGCCAGTGCACGTTCCCCTGTAGATTAGGTTCACCGGGATGGATATATTTCTTGAAACTTCATTTTTCTTCACTTCTCTATATTTGTTTGGAGCGATGAATTTTTTTCATTGGTGTCAAAACTGAATTTTTCCATAGAAAAAAAACCGCATTCCAATCAGGCCTTGATTTGAGTGGCGTTCTATATGTCATTCCGTCTAAAATTATACTCCCTCCGTTCCAAATTGTAGTTCACTGTTAACTTTTGGATATATTTTTTGAAACTTCATTTTTCTTCACTTCTCTTTATTTGTTTGGAGCGATGAATTTTTTTCATTGGTGTCAAAACTGAATTTTTCCCACAAAAAAAACTGCATTCCAAACAGGCCTTGATTTGAGTGGCGTTCTATATGTCATTCTGTCTAAAATTATACTCCCTCCGTTCCAAATTGTAGTTCACTGTTAACTTTTGGATATTCTATTCGTCCATTCATCTTATTTAAAAAAATATATGTAAATATTATTTATTTTGTTGTGATTTGTTTTATCATTAAACATACTTTAATCATGACTTATATTTTTGCATGTTTGCACTAATTTTCTAAACAAGACGAATGGTCAAAAGGAGTGTTCAAAAATCAACAGCGAACTACAATTTGAAACGGAGTATAAGGTTTATTTCTTGCATGATTTTGTTCATACTACTATAAGGCACGGTCTCAAAAAAAAAAAAAAGTGAATTGTTCCCACTATGTTGATAATAAATAACAAACTTTATTTTATGCTCATTCAAGAGGCATAAAATGGAATGATGATAGGAAAGAAACTTACCGAAAGGCTTTGAATGCACCTGTCGTGGGTTCTGAACTCGAGAATATCTGATCAACTCTCAACTCTGCCGCTCGCGCGCGCGCGTGCGGATGAGAGAGAGAGAGAGCATCGCAATGTCTGTGTGATTAGACGCGAAACAACAATTAAACAGTAGAAACAGGAGGGAGTATCCAATAGACCACAAAACGCAGGTGCACCAAACAAGGAAAACACAAACTTGCCTGGATTGGACACTACTAGATTTACCCAAAACTGGCCAAATCACTGCTGCCTGCTTTTGCTGTTCAGTGATCAAGGACAAATGTTGCATGTGATTCCAAAAATGCTCTGTAGATTTTAGTAAGCACAAATGTGAAGTGAATGAGATATGTACAGGTTAAGAAGAACTGAAGACAGCACATCTTTGTTTCTACACTGCAAAACTTTTTTCACAGTTCTATATAAATATTACAACGATTTTTGCCATGCCGTCTAGCCCCAATCTCTACATGACCTGTCAATGCATTCTAGGACTGAAAATATCTCCTGGGTAAGGGGATGAGAGGTATCCCCTGAGATGAAGGCATGCACCTTGTCGTGCAGATCAATCCAGCTGTACCCGGGCCACTTGTGAAGGCCTTGCCGTTCCATCTCTTCCCTTACCACAGATGCAGTTCCCCACCTCCCCTCATGGGCATGCAAGTTATGCATCAGAACATATGGAGCAGAACTCTCAGGATCAATCTTGGATAATGCCCTTGCAGCCATTTCAGCCAGTGGTGCATTTTTCTTTGCTGTGCAGGCTCCAAGGAAAGCTCCCCACACAGATTGATCTGGAGCAATCGGCATTCTATTGATGACCTCCAGTGCATCCTCAAGACGTCCATGTCGCCCTATGAGATTGACGAGTGCAGCGTAGTGCTCAACTCTAGCAGCAATGCCATACTCGTGGATCATGGTATCAAACACCATCCGTCCTTCAGAAATGAGGCCAGCATTTCCACATGCACTCAGGAGACAAATAAAGGTTATATGAGTTGGCATAACCTTGGAGCTCCTCATTTCTTCAAATAGCTGCAAGGCTTCTTTAGTACGGCCATGGTGTACATAACCTCCTATCAAAGCATTCCAAGACACAAAATCTTTTTGCGTCTGCATATGCTTGAAGATGGTCTCTGCATTCATCAATGCCCCACATTTGGAGTACATTGTCATTAGTGCATTGCAGACTGCAGTATCTGGCAGAAATGATTTTTCAATAAGTTGGTGCAGCTGAGCGCCAAGGCACAACGTAGGGAGCGATGCACATGCTGCTAGAACTGAAGTGAAGGTGTGCCTATCAGGTGACTGACCAACTTTTAGCATCCTTAAAAATAGCTCAATTGTACCATCATAGTCCCCATTTTGCTCATAACCTGATATCATCGTATTCCAGGAGATGATTCCACACTCAGGCATCCTATCAAAAAATCCCCGGGCATGCTCAACCTCTCCTTTCTGCACGAATCCTCGAATGATTAAATTCCATGATACTGCATCAGGGTTTGGCATTTCCCAAAACAGATTCTCTGCTTCCTTCATATCTGACACTTGAGTATACCCAGCAATCATAGTGTTCCATGATACCAAGTCCTTTTCTGGCATCTCATCAAACAGTGCCTTAGCTGAGCAAACATCTCTGGTCCTTATATAGCACATCATCATTGAGTTCCACGACACAACATTCCTCTCAAACACCATACTGTTGTTAATCTGGCACTGGTGTTGTGCTTTGGGTATCATATCAAATAATCTCCTGGCGTCACTCACCCTCTCAGCTTGTCCATATGCAGCAATCAACGTATTGTAAGCACCGACAGCCTTGTCCATGCCAACCACCTTCATGTGCTTTGTCAACAGCTCCTCAGCCTGATTCAACCAGCCATTCTTGGTAAGCCCAGACACCAGTGAACAGAGCGACACTGAGTCCTTGACAGGCATTGCATCGAACAAGTCAAGGGCCTTCTTCAACTGGCCAGCAGCAAAGAACCCAGTGAGCATCGTGTTCCAAGAGATGATATTGCTCAGCGGCATCTTGTCGAACAGTTTCTGCGCCTCGGACATGAGCCCGCGGCGCGCGTATGCACCGAGGAGGGTGTTCCACGTGACGGCGCTGCGCTGGGGCATTTCGTCGAACAGCCGGCGCGCGGCGGCGAGGTGGTCGGCGCGCGGCGAGCAGGCGTAGGCGGCAAGGAGCGTATTCCACGAAACGGCGTCGCGCACGGGCATGGAGTCGAAGAAGGCGCGCACGGCGTGGACGTCGCGGCGGCGGGCGAGCGCCGCGAGGAACGAGTTCCAGGTGACGACATTGCGGGCCGGGAGTGCGTCGAACAGGCGCCGGGCAGCGGCAAATTGGCCGCGGTGGAGGAGGGCCGCGAGGGAGCGGTTGTGCTGCCGGATGAGGTCGTCGGTGCGGGACGCCGCTGCGGCAGCCGTGGCGCGGAGGTGACCGGCGGCTCGGATGGGAGGCGACCATCTCCGCATCAGGGACCAGGCCGTACTGACGAGCTTGTTGCCTGACCGGGTGATGCGCGGGTCAGTGTGTTTAGACTAGACCTGTTCAAATCTCGGACAGGGCCGGGCTCGGAAAAGCCTGGTCCTGTGGGACCAGGCATGAGCCCGGTCTAGCCTAGTACGTTGGGCCTCAACTTTGGGTCCGAGCTGATGCCTTTCTGTGTAGAGGGCTACCAAATAATTACTTATGCGTCATTTTTCTCAGATGTCTAAAGACCCCGGAATACTTTTTCCTCGAGTGCCCCTTCTCCTCCCATATTTAGGACCTTCTGGCTCAATGCCCACGCCTTCTTCGCTCTGCGTGGACCCACACTGAGGATCTCAGCGCCTGGTGGGCCGAGAACATCCTGCAACCCAACCTTGCCCCTAGCCTAGGATTCGTCGTGCTAGCAACCTTATGTCATATCTGGATCAAAAGGAACAATCGTATTTTCAACTCGAAAGAGTGCTCGTTTTGTAATAAGTTAGCTCACTTGTAGCGTGGTCTCAGGGAAAATGAATCTAAACCTCCCCCTAAATTTTGACCATGTAACTTTCCTACTAAATTAATATAAGACAGTTCTCCTACCTTTTTCTAAAAGAACTTTGGGTCCAAGCCCGACCCGAAGCCCGAAAGCCAAACCCCTAATACAAGGCATTTTGTCGAGCCCAAGCCCGGCTCGACTATCGGGCTCCGAATCAAGGCCCAAGCCAAGTCCGATGCGCTGGTCGGGCCGGCCCATGCTTCCCATAATCAAGTCTAGACTTTAGAGGAAGGACGTGATGTGATGTCCTAGTTAGCATTATTCTAAAAAATCATAGAAAATTTAGAAAAAATAAAAATACAAGTGCCTATAAAATCAAAAATTGTGTAGAATTCAAATATACAATAAAAATATAATGTTATGCGTATATTTTCTGCACAAAATATTTTGCCTTATGATGTCTTTATTTATCGAATAAATCAAGTTTTTAGCAATTTTTTGTTTGGGTTCTAGAAAAATGGTAAAAATATTTAACTTTTGGATTGATGAAGGAATTAATAAAAATTTAAGAGTGTTATTTCAGTGTTATTTCTACCTTTTAATTTGAACCTTTTAAATTACAATTTAAAGGCAAAACTAACTGAGTTGGAATTTAAAATTTCAAATTGAAATGTAAAACTAACATCATTCTAGGCGGGAGTCGCTGTAGTACCAGCCCAGAGGACAGTTTTGAGAGGAAGATGCCAAGGGAATCCACATCCTAGGCGGCGGACCGGCTGCTTGAGGCAAGAACGCAAGGAAAAACTATGAGGAAGAGGGGTGACAACGAAGGAGGCAGGGGAGGTAGCAACAGAGCGAAGCTGGGGGGATTATAGAAAACCATGCTCACTAGGATACCACGTCATTCAAAACCATGTGGTTTTGGATTAGGGGGGAGGGGTATTTTTATAATATTAATAGTACATGGAGGTTGGTCATCTGGTTATAAAGTTAAAAGGACAAAATTGAACTTTGACTATTGAAGCAAGCAAAGTGGACTTTTGGAATGGCAAACCAGCCCAAACGATTTAAGCTTTGTTCTTTTCAGTGTATCGTTGCGTTGACGTAAAACTGTAGCAAATTTGAGAGCCCTAAAAAAAATCTAAAGATTATAAAAAAATAATTAAAAATAGTTTTAAAATCATTGGAAGGACTACTAAAAGTCACAAAAAATCGTTACAAATTATCACAATAAATAGGCTATATAAAAATAACAAACTTTACTACAGTAATACGCAACGGCACGATACACTGAAAAGAACGAGGCCTTAATTTCTTCGGCCCAGTATGGTGTGGGCCTTATTTCACTGTGCGAAAGCCTAAAGCGTAATAAGATAGGATATCTGATCATTTGCCAAAATGGGCTTAATTACTTGCCCGTCGTCTATTCATGCCATCGTGTGTCTTGGATGATCTACACGTTGACGCAAATCATCAATTATTCCGTAGAAAAAAGAGTGGAGATTAATGCCCATCTCCATGTTCGGAACTAAAAGCATCATGATGAATACTTTGTTTTTTTTTTAAGGCAGCAGTGGAGGGCTAGAGGCTTGTTCCATATTATTTTTCTCATGTTAGAGTACCGCTTATAACAATCTTCCTAAAGAATATAGCAGGCCCTATACTGTAGCAGATATAGATGTGCTGGTGGAGAAAGAAATATTTTAGAGGGTAGTATAAATTGTGAAGGAGTTTTTAAAAATGGACAGAGAGGACGCCAATAGTGTTTGGAGGGGAGAGATATAGTGGGGTTGTTGGTGATGATCTAAGAAGATTATGAAGAAGAAAGATATAATCAATTAGGAATGATGATAGGAAGCAACTCCAAATCAATAGCAAACTAGCAAGGTGTCCCACGCATTCGCGTGGCTAGATCTCGTATTTGATATAGATTTCTTTTATAACATCGTATTTGATATGAATTTCTTTTAAATTGCCTTTTATTTTATCATTGTAGTTCTTTTAATCTAAGCCATTATGACAGTCAGGTCGTCAACAACATGGTTTGCTCAGCCGGCATCTCCTCCTAGGAGGCAGGAGTTGTAAGCATCAACTCCTGATCAGCTTGGGTCTCTGTCACCGACGTTGCAGAGGAATCCACCACAGAAGCGAAGAAGACGACAAGTTTCGCTGAGGGGACATCACGTTAGATTGTGGTGTCGAAAGCCAACGCCGCTATCATCATTGGCAACCCGAGTGGCGATTCATCCACAGTGGCTATCTAGGGCAGGGTAAGATCCGGCGCGGCGGCCGAGCGAACACAGGAGATCTTGTGAAGTTCATCAGACACCAGGTGCGGGAAGACACGATGGGAGGGGAATGGTGGTGGCTGAGACTGACCACCCAATCCACGCTCCCAGCCACCCACCATGGCCCCTCTTACAGTAATCGGACCCCGCTTCATTGTGCCGGTTGCTGTAGAGGCCCCAACCCACAGCGGGAACACGATGAATAACGCTGCACACCACCTCTGTGGCACGGGAGTGCGAGCGGCCACTGCGATAGTTCCTGAACTCCCTAGCGTCGTCGTTGGAGTCGGAGTCGTGTTGGTGTCAACGGTGCGGAATAGCAAATGTGGTAGGCTTGGTCGAGGACTTCGTCCCCGTCCACCAGGCTCGAGTGCCAGTCCAAGGTGGTTGGCCACGCCGCATAGGAACCAATTTCTCTGACTTACGGCAGAGGGCAGTGGGTCACTAACATATGGGCCATGTGCATGTGGGGCCCATAAGTCAATGACACAATTGTAGAGGACAGTAAGTCAGAGGATCCCATTCCCGCTGCACAACACTCTCGTGCAGTCTTCTATGACATCCAGGTTGATGAGTACTCAGGACGTATCCGCTAGCTTTGACGGGGCGGCACCTTCCACCGGGTTGGGGGCAGTGACCAACAGGTAGTGGATCTTTGGGATATCTATTGGCTCGGTTGTCCACGCCCACACATTCAGTGTGGCCAAGACTTTTCGGCATCATGACGACTCCTCGATGTACTGGAGAGCGTAGGCCGTGGCTGATATCGGTCTGGACAGTCTCCTCGTTCCAAGTGTGCAACAAAACATTATCCAAGTAGAGGTGAATGCAGAAGCGAAACGAAATAGGATCCTCTGCAAGCCTAGGACGCCACAGATGGGGCTCTAGGTGATGGTTCCATGTTGAAACGTCCCACGCTGCATCACCCAGTCTCGATGGCGCTGCGATGAGAAGCGGATGAGGTAGTGCTCCTGTCGGGGATAAAATTACTGCCCATTGCCATGGCCCACTCCCTGACGGCCCAATCGAACAGCCTACCAGGGCCCAACTCCCTGGAAGGTTCTATCTGACCCATATGCATCCTGCCGAACAGCCTCTTGGCTGGTATGATGCGTAACGACCAAGGAATCGTGTTTGAGTCCGCCTTGAACAGGAGTTCTGCACGGCTACGTGAAGACCCGGACGTGGTTTCCCAGATTGGAATAGGAGTCATGATCTCCAAGACTAGGAGAATACCTTATCTACTATGGGCGTATTTGGCATGGTACGAGTTTGTTACGATTTCGTAGTTAGCCCGGCCCGATAGTCCTTTGGTAGGTCGGTTGTTTACCACTATATAAATGAGGCCCCTACGGTGTGTTGAGGGGTCAAGCCATCATCTGATAGCGCATCCGATATACTACTCGCCGAGATTTGTTCATCTCGTCGAGCCACCTCTTGTAATCATCTTCGATATATAAGAAAGGCTGGACGTAGAGCTATTATCTCTCCCGAGAGGCCTGAACCAGGATAAAAACCCCTGTCTCCTGTTCGTTGTTGTTCGTCGTTGTTCGGCGTGTCTCCTATCTCACTCCTAAAGAACCTGAGTTGACTTGGGTCAATATCCCAACCGTCGACAGCTCCGAGATGCGGCGCGTGACAAAGATGCTCTCCTATGGAGCCTCCGACGCTTCGACCGCCGCCGCTATATGCACAACGTCAGTGCCCCGACTGGGGTCACGGTGGTCGTGGATGCGGCACAACATAAAACGGGAGGATAGGTCGCTGAGGGCGGCCTCCATCTCTGCGGTAGAGTGAATAAGGCTCATTGAGTGGCAAGGGCAGCGGGTCGGATCACCAGGGACCACCATGGCTGGGTGAGGTGGGGAAGAGCGGTGGAGGCGGCTAGGGTTTGGGGTTGTAAAGGCGACAAGCATGATAGGATGGGGATTTATGCCTGGTACCACCGCAGAGGCGGCGTTTCACCAGGTTGTGGCAACTCACTGCCAAGTGGCCCGACCCAGGCACCGAAAGTAGCAAGCGTGGTGGTGGAAGTGGTTGGTCCTGCCATGAATGCGAGCTCTACTGCGGTTGGTGTTGGAGTGATGGCGCTGACCTTGGGAAGACGAGCCTACGCATAACTGTGTCACGACAAATCATCCAGAGTAGAGGTCAAGCTCCTTTGCTCCCTACTACGAGGACATTTTGCATAGACTAAAGTCCACTCTTGCTCATCACCAACTGGAGGAGCAGTTAAGGCTGTCAAGGTGTGGTAGGTCGCAAGGGAAGTTAAGGCGAAGATGATGCTATGTAGGCGTGGTGGATTCGGCACAGGGTTCAACGGATTTGCATCGGAGAAGCTTGGGGTCACTGTAGTATGTGCCCGAAGGACAGTTTTGAGAGGAAGATGCCAAGGGGATCAACGTCTTAGGTGGCGGATCGGCTACTTGA
Organism: Raddia distichophylla; assembly: GCA_005191435.1. Classification (NCBI taxonomy): domain Eukaryota; kingdom Viridiplantae; phylum Streptophyta; class Magnoliopsida; order Poales; family Poaceae; genus Raddia; species Raddia distichophylla. The sequence continues at coordinate 384,243 of SPJY01003583.1, forward strand.
GGCAAGAACGTAAGGGGAAACTACGGGGAGTGGGCGACAACGAAGGAGGCAAGGGAGGCAGCAACGGAGCGAAGCTGGAAGGGGGTGAGGCGATAATAGAGGTGGGCAGGTCAGGGCTAGGGGAGATGAAGTACTAAAAGTGAGGGAAATTAAAAATTCGGACACATGTGGTCCCACATGCGATTGATATGGACAGTATAAGAATTTTGAAGAGTGATTCTCCCCTAGAAGGCAAACTGAGATTTGCGCATGGTGTATTTTGTAGACAATGAAGGAAGGAGCGGGAGATTGGCCATGTTGTGGAACGAAGGGGTACATGTCGTTCTCAGAACTTTTCCGAAGTCGCACATTGATGTAACTGTCTCAAAAATGAAATCAGGAGAGGGGTTTGTGGCGTGGCGTTTAAAGTTCAGAGGACCAGTTCAGAGGAGAGGAGTCAGGAGATAGCTAGTATCTTGTGAAGTTCCTGAGCAAGCAGTTCAAACTTCCATGGGTATAAAGTTCAGAGTGATTTTGGGGGAGGAGAAAGAGATGAGTAGCAAATGGAAAATTTTAGAGAAGCCGTCAGTTATTATGGACGTATGGATGTTGGCTTGAAAGGGCTGGCTTACATGGGATAATCGGCAAAAAGAGTATAAATACATCAAGCTACGAGTAGACAGGGCACTACCCGATGGGGAATTTGCAACATGTACTATGGAACCAAGGTGCTACACATGCATATTATATGTTCAGACCATTGTGCTGTTGTGGAAATTAAAAGGATTTTTTTCGTATATGCCATTATAAAGTTTAATTTTTTTGGTTTTATCATTACAAAACGTATACTGTTATTGATGCCATTATTTTTGCAATAATATATCAGGAATGCCATTCTCGGGTATTTCGAACTTTTTTGCCATATACGAAATCCGAATACGTGAGAAATACGCACCTGACAACCAGGTCTCACATGTCATCCTCTAACTCCTTCCTTCCCTCCTCCTCCTGTCGGGGATAAAATTACGATCCATTGGCATGGCCCACTCCCTGACGGCCCAGTCGAACAGCCTCCTAGGGCCTAACTCCCTAGAGGGCTCTATACGGCCCATATGCATCCTGCTGAACAACTTCCTAGTCGGCATGGTGTGTAACAGCCTAGGATTCCTGTTTGAGTCCGATTTGAACAAGAGTTCTGCACAGCTACGTGAAGACACGGACGTAGTTTTCCGGATTAGAGCAGACGTCGTGATCCCCAAAAATTGGAGTATACCTTATCTACCTCGGGATGTATTTGGCATGTATACGAGTTCGTTACGATCTTGTAGTCAGCTCGGCCCGTTTATCCCTTGGTATGTCGGTTGTTCAACACTATATAAACCGAGCCCCTACGGCGTATAGAGGGGCCAAGCATCATCACATTGATGCATATTACTTCTTGTACACCCATAATCTCGCCGAGACTTGTTCGTCTCGCCGGGTTCTACCTTGTAATCCTCTTTGATATAAAGAAAGGCTAGACGTAGGGCTATTATCTCTTCGAGAGGCCTGAACCAGGATAAAAACTCTGTGTCTCCTTGTTACTCGTTGATTGCTGTTCACTCTGTTCGGCGTGTCTCCTATCTCCCCTTCTCAAGAACCTTAGTTGACTTGGGACCGATATCCCAACCGTCGACAGTTGGCGCTGTCCGTAGGGAATTAGTAGATCGAGCATGTCGAACTCCATCAGCGACCAGGGATCTCTTCCTGAGGGCTACGACTCAGAAGGGCAGGATGTCACGTCCCCTGCCGGATCGGATCGATCTGTTCGATCTCGATCACCTTTCAGATCTGGGACAGAAATCTCTGGATACGTTCCGGAGATATGGTCTTAGATCAAGCTCCCGTCATTGACGATGAATACGGAACCGACGATCTTTACGACGGTTTAGAGCTCTCGGATTTCAAGGCTATGTCGGTCGATTCTTCCTGTGGCGACACAGTGATGACACCGTCTAGCGCGCCAACGCATGGTCGTCGCAGCATCAACATGGCCGGCGCAGGAACCTCAGGGGATCCTGCATGGGCCGCGGCGGCCGAAGAGATCGAGCGGATCAATTCTGCTCGGCAATAAGATGGGGCTACGCCAGCTGCGCGCAAGCAAGAAATTGTTCGCCGTAGCCTAGACGCCTCCATCAGTCAAACCTTGACGCAGATTCGCGATCAGCGCAAGCGTCAGCGACGCGATCCGCCTCGCGCACCTAGTGGTGTATTTTGTAGACAGTGAAGGAAGGAGAGGGAGATTGGCCTTGTTGTGGAACGAAGGGGGACAAGTCGTTCTCGAAAACTTTTCCGGAGTCGCACATTGATGTAGCTGTCTCAAAAATGAAATCAGAAGAGGTGTTTGTGGTGTGGCGTTTAACAGGAATTTTTTGGTGAGTCGTGGAACCAGTTCAGAGGAGTCAGGAGATAGCTGGTCTCTTGTGAATTTCCTGAGCAAGCAGTTCAAACTTCCATGGGTATTGTAATACCTCTAAGGCCCAGCCCAGCCCGGCCCAGCTCGTGCCAATTTAGTGTATGGCTGGGGAGGCCGGTGCCCTTCTCCCGCACACCCTGCACTCCGCCGCCGCCGCGTGCATGGCCTCCACCCAGCAGCCGACGCTGTCGTGTCCGCGTGTGCAGCCGACGCCCCCACGTCGCGCAGCCGTCGTCGTGCCCGCGCTGTGCAGCCGACGCCGCTGTGCCGTGCAGCCGTCGCCGCTCTTCCCGTGGCATGGCTGCATGCTGTTGCTAGTTCTGCAAATGCTAGTGCAGTAGCAACCAGTTTACGAGCAGTCGTTCATGCATGCGTTGCAAATGGTGCTAGTAACTACCGATGCCATAGACACTGGGACAAGAGGATGATCAATAGGAGACTAGGAGTGCTCAACGGATCATCGTTCTCGTCGCTCTTAACATTTTCTTCTAGGTAATTATTTTAAGGGATTGACTTTACGGCAGTCGCTGGGCATAGGCGACTCTGCCCAGGCGATTTTTTCCCCGCGCCGCTCCGCCTCCTCACTCCCGCGACTGCTCCGCTCACCTCCCTCGCCTCCCCCGCCGCCTCCACCACCGCCCCGGCCGCCGGCGACCTCGCCGCCGGCCGCGCCGCCCCCAAATCCCCTGCCGCCGTGCTGCCCCGCCCACCCTAACCTGGCAGGCGCCTTGACCGCCGGCCACCACCGCCCCAACCGCCTTCACTCCCTCCCCCGGCTCCGACGGCGGCGCCGCCGCCTCCGCCACCGCCCTCACTCCACCCCCAACCAACCGCCGGGCCACCGCCTCCCATGGCCATCTCTCTAAGTCCGGCGGCAACCCCGAACCCTAACCCGACAGAGAGCTCGACGGAGAGGAGGAAGACGGCGGCGCCGGCGAGGAGGAAGACGGCCGGGCAGCGTAGGTGCTCTCCCCCACTCTCTCCCTCCGCTCGCTACCCCCTCCCCCCTTCCCCCCAGATCCGCTCGTCAGAGAAGTCGCCTGGGCGGCTGAGCTGCCGCCCAGGCGACTGCCAGAGAGCAGAACTGTTATTTTAAAGTTTTTCCTCTCAATGTTTAGATGGATTTGACCTGGGTATTAGTAGGTTTCTATCTACGTTAAATTGCAGACACACTAGCTACCTAATGGTTCCTACAACAGATTCTTATTTGAGGGTTTATATATCTTATTTGGTTTAATTGGTCTTTTGGTCCAGTAGAGGATTGTAGATAATTTTACTACATTTTAATGGAGTACTTAAGCATTTGACCTTGGTAGGTTCATGACGATATGATTGTTGCACAAATAGTGGTCGTGGGTTGGATACTATTATGGTAATATTGATACTAAAATTAGTAGATGGCCAAACCAGGGGATTTAATTAGATCTACGTGGCCTTAGGTATATCCTAGTTGATGAGTAGCTACGATGCTCGCTCCTAAGTTAAATGTGGAATTTTGTATTTTAGGGAGCTTTGCGTCGGGTTTAATATTCTCTATGCAACAAGCCACATCGTTTGGTAAAGAAGGCAAGTATATGTTAAACACATGTTTGTTTGATACTATATAACTATTTGGTTTGAATGCTTTGTGATTGTCTGTATCGTATGGTTGAAAGATGGGTTTATGTTATTTTGATGCAATTTGAATGTTTTGTTATTTATAGTTAAGTGATGAAGGTATAGATAGTTGTATGACAGAGAAGAGGCATTATTGCATCATGTGCATATGAGCCAGGTCGGTGAGAAAGTCGTATAACTATTCCGATGAGGTCGGAGAGAAAGTTATACGACTAGTCCGGAGTGCTCTAAAGTCCTACTCGGTAGGCACTTCACAGGAGTGGGGTAATTGGTCCTCGCCTGAAAAAGGACAGGCCAGGTGTGACATCGATGGGTGCTCACCTACCTATACCGGTATGAGCTCATAGTATAGACGCATGTGCATTGCATTGCATCGCATGAAATGGATGAGAAGTGAACAGTTTGGAGTATTGGATGGAAGAATGTTTTTGAGTGGATTCATGGTTAAAGTTTTATTGTTCTCTCTGTTTGTACATATACTTGTTTATACATATACTTTGTTGAGTATTTCTCGAATACTCACTTATGCTTTTATTTGGTTTTTAGGTAACAGATGGCATCATGGGAATTTAGGAAGTAGCACATTGTCTTGAGCACTCATTACCTCTCACATGATTTGGAGGAGAAAAAGATTATGTCAGGAGCAAAGCAATTTGAGGGAGGAGAAAGAGATGAGTAGCAAATGGAAAATTTTAGAGAAGCCGTCAGTTATTGTGGACGAGTGGATGTTGGCTTCAAAGGGCTGGCTTACATGGGATAATCAGCAACAAGAGTATAAATACATCAAGCTACGGGTATACAGGGCACTACCCGATGGGGAATTTGTCAACATGTACTATGGAACCAAGGTGCTGCACATGCATGTTATATATTCAGACCATTGTGTTGTTGTGGAAATTAATTAGATTTTTTTTTCATATATGCCATTATAAAGTTTCATGTTTTTGGTTTTGCCATTACAAAATACATATTATTATTGATGTCATTATTTTTGCAACAATCTATCAGGAATGCCATTCTCGGAGCTTTTCGGGCTTTTCTACCATATACGAAATCCGAATACGTGAGAAATACACACCTGACAGCTGGGTCCCACATGTCATCCTCTACCTCCTTCCTTCCCTCCTCCCTCTTCTCCATGGACGGCAACGAGCTGGGCGATGGCAAGCTCGCCAAAGGAGAAGAAGTTGGCGGAGCTTGAAGGCGAGGGCGGCCCGTAGCGATGAGTTCGCCAGAGGAGGAGGCGGAGGAGGAGCTCGCGAGCGTGCCAAAGGAGGAGGAGGTGGCCATCGGGAAGCTTGCCGCTGGTGAACTAGCCTGCAAGCTGCGCGGTGATGGAGGAGGAGGCGGTGACGGCGATTGGACGAAGGAAGAGGAGGTTCCTACAATATAATCCTCTGTCAACGTATGATTAAAATCGGGGATGTCATCAGCAATAATATATATAGGGTTATACACTGAATTCAAACTCGATGATAACACAAGACAAGGGATTATACAAGTTCAGATCCTCACGGTGGAGGTAATACCCTAGTCCCGTGTTCTGGAATTACGATGATGATATGATGATCTAGTTCTATCCATGGATTGATTGACCCCTTGAACCAGGGTCCCCTATCCTCCTTATATATGGGGGGTAGGGTTACACGATAGAGTCGAGATAGGATTCCTATTTCTATCATTTCCTTTGATATCTGGGATTACAATCACGCATTCCCTATTCGGGATAGACTTCTATCTTTAGCAATAGTGCTAAGGGCAATTCCAATGCAAAGTTTCTATACACCATTTCTATAACTGCCATGTCACCTAAAAACCATGGAAGAAACCAAGGCTCCATTGAATCGTATCTTCAGATTCTTCCCGCACACCGGCAACAACGCGATGGCGGCGCCCTATTTCTCTCCACAGCGCGACAGGGTGGCACCACACCCCTCCTATCCTCCATGCGGCGGTGCGGTCTCCCCAAGCAGCCAGCAGCGGTGCGCCCTTGTTTTCCAAGCGGCTGGAGGCGGCTGTGACGTCCTCATCTCCAGATCCATGCCGCTGGCCGAGGCGCCGCCCCTCTTTCTTCCCCAAGCTCAACGCGACACCCTGGTTCTTCACCGTCTCGACACGCACGGCGGCGCAACGGGTTTGCTCCATGGCGAGTGATGGCCAGACGAGCGGTCTCTCTTTCTACCCTGACTTCACTGAAGCTGGTCATCTGCAGTGGGACGCAAGGGAGGCGGAGTCGTAGAGGACCACTCGCCGGTGAAGGAGGCAGCGATGAGAACGAGCAGTAGCCGGTGGAGGAGGCAGCATGAGAAGGAGCAGTCGCCGATGAAGGGACAAAGGGAGGCAGGGCATCACTCATCGACAGAGGAGTTGGAGGTGGATGGGGACCGAAGAAACGACGACGCACCCTTAATGCGGGTTTCATGGTTGTTTCTTCAGCTTGGGCTGCGCGTAGAAACTGTTTCTCAAAAAAGAAACCATATCCTTCTCTCTCTGCATTAATTTTCTGCCATGCTATCATTTTATCCTAGCTGTCACATCAAGAAACCATCTAAGATACTGCATTGTAAGGGGCGAGTAGAGGCGGCGGCTAGGGTAGAGGCTAGGAGGCGGCGAAAATCTACATAGGGACAGCTAGGTTTTACGTGCTCCCTCCCATGGTCTCTTATGCCCATTTGTGAGCTGGGCTCCAATAGGCTCGATAGGCCCACACCGGGCATCACATTAATCACGCAAGGGTTACCTTGAACTTGCAACCACAATGCTTAATTGTAACATCAAGGGTTTTGAGACTAGGGTGTGCAAACGAATAAAGGTTTAAGGGGCAAAAAAATAAAGTTGAAGTTTTGGGCCCAGTGATATTCCATACAAGTTTATGGGGGCAATTGTGTGATTTTCTCATTGTTAAAATTAGGAAGCAGTTCCTCTGCAGTACTGCCCTCTGACTTTGGGCGACCCACCTGTCAGTGACCCAAGTCAGAGGGCAGTACTGCAGAGAAGCCCCGCCGTTAAAATTAGAGGTAACTTTTTTAGAACATCCAATAGGAAAAAAAAATAACATGAAGCAAGTGCATCAAGTAATTGCATATTCCAGCATAAAACTACATGTTTCTAGCAGAACAACAAGAACACAATAAGATTTCACTCAATATATAGAACAATTCATTTTACCTAAAAGAAAGCTATGCACCTTCTATGTTACAACCTACAAACAGACCAAGAATTGACATCAAGTATACACCCGGACTGTATTGTTTAAGCACAAGCATACAAGGGAGTTCGAATAGCACTGGGTTAATGGCTTATATGTTTACTTGACCTTACATCCAGACATCCAGTCACTTTTTAAGATGCGATGGAACATATAATCAAGCACGTTAGTGTCTTCCGTTAATTGAATGGCATCCTAGCTGTAACTTAAAAACGAAATTTTTACGGTTTCACATAAAACCTTTATAAAACTCAACCTTTAAAACTCGGTTAAAACATGCTTAGACTTGATCAAACCAAAACTTCTTTAAACTCTGTTCAAACATGCTTAAACTTGCTTTACATCTTGTAACCTTATGTTGAAATTCACGACTGAAACTAGGATTAGGAAGTTCCAATTTTTGGAACACAAATAGCCATTTCAAATTCAGGGATCAGATTTCCCAATTAGAAACTAAGCTCAAGAATCGGTTATTTCCAAACTTGAAGCCTACAAGAAACTTGGATTTTCAGCAAATTTATCAGTTTTGAAACTTCGAAGTTGAGTGAGACAAAGTTTCAGTTTTCAGACAAGTGTCAGATTTCACTCAAAAGTTCTCAATTTCCAAAAAAATGAAACTCGCATCTGACTATCAAAGCGAACCAACCTGCGGTGCAATGTAGCTCATGGTTCTCGGTCAGTACACAATTGAGAAATCTACTGTATTAGCCACCTCATGGTTCCTGCAATATAAATCCGGTAGGCACCTCACCTCTGCAAGCAGCAGCATAGTCTTCGGCAAGACGCGGCGCCGCCTCCATGTGAGGGCGGATGTACCTCTCCACGAAGAGCTCCTCCCTCATGAGCACTGCAGACAAGTAGCTCCGCTCACACTTTATCAGTCTGTTGGCCTTGAGAAACCTTACAACATGGTGCCGGGGCATGAGACGGCCCTCCAGGCTGCAACTGAGCACCACTGGTCTGTAAGCAATGTCCTTCGGCTCCATCCCGACTTCAGAGATCAGGAACTTCGACATGCGGCACAACCTGTCCGGGGAGTAGGTCAGCACCATCGGAAGCTTGGACAGAGCAACGCCAGCCTCAGCATCCGACCACCCGAACGTCTTCTTCATGAACTCCACCTTGGCGGCGATCTTCTCCTTGCTGAGGAATGCGACAGCCACCAGGGCGTGCCTGAACATCGGGGCGCCACGGCGCACACCGATTTCTTCGGCGTTCGCCACCATCGTTTGGACGAGCTCCGGGTTGCTGGTGATCAGCCTGGGCTGAGCGATTAACACCTTGGCAATTTCGCAAGCACCTAGCCCGCACTCTCGCAGGAGCGCGACTTTGGGCTTGACCACCTTCTCTATGTTGGAACTGAAGAGGTACGAATTCTTCTCGTGCACCTTCAAGAGCTTCTCGAAGGAGCCAAAGAGGGGGAGGTAGTACTGGATCTTGGGCATGATGTTGCAGGCACGGAAGCGGACGGGGTTGAGCAGGACGAGGCGCGCGATCTGGGGCAGGGAAAGCCCGAGTTGCCGCATCTCGGAAAGGCGCGGGGCGAGGGTCTTGTCGACTTGGGAGCAGAGGAGGAGCGGGTCGCGAGCGACGACGGCAGCGACATCGGCATTGGAGAGGCCGAGGCCGGAGAGGAAAGCGAGGACGGCGTCGGGGTTCGAGGGGGACTTGAGGTGGGAGAGGGCCTTGGATGCCTCGAGGGCCTGCGCCTGGGTGAGGTTGCAGGAGGCAACGAGATATTCCTGGACGGCGAAGGGGGCAGGATTAGCCGACGCTGCGGCCCCGGCAGTGGCGGCGAATCGTGTCATGGAGAGGAGGCATAGGTGGCGGAAGGAGAAGTCCGTGGTGCTGGCGGCGCGGAGAGGAAAGGAAAGAAGGTGGTGTTGGCTCCGGACGAGAATCATGGCTCACTGCGGCGGCGGCAGGGAGGCGGTGGGGCGCCGGCGGCGAGGGTGGAGGAGGCGAGGGGCTTTTTTTTTTTAGGGTAGGCGAAAGTCAGAGCTTGCCCTCGCCAGTCGCCGCTGCTCAGGAGTCAGGACTGGACAGGATGACGACTGACTGGGGCAAGTTCATAACGAAAAATTGGATACATGTGCTATTTGAAAAGCGACGATTTCTACTGCGTGCCATCGTAGAACGATTAATTCACGGTGTATATTATTATAAAATCGTTTTTTTATATGGACCGTCTATTTATTTCGACTGTTTTTTTCTTACCAATCAGTCGATTTTTTAGACCGTTGGATCTCAATCCAATGCCCAAATCAGCCCCCGCCTCCCCCACACTCTCTCTCTCTTACTTTCTCGTGTAACACCCGGTTCCTTGAGAACCTAGAATGCTACTAACTCTTCAAAACTATAAAATTTCGATAGCAACTCCTCTGTTTATAAGGACATCCACGATAGACAATTTGTATCCAAAAAACAAATAAACATTTCTATCAACCAGTAGCCAATTTAAAACCTACAGTAACTGCAACTCTTAATTATACACATGACTCAACTATTTAAGTAAAACTCATAAGAAACCAATGCACTAGTTTAACGTGATAGGTAGTGAGTGCTCAAGTCCAGGTTCTATTTTCTCATCCCATGCATAATTGACATCACCTGTACCTAAAAACAAATAAAAACAAGGGTGAGTATTCAACAATACTCAGCAAAGTATATGTATAAACTAGGAAAATCAAAATACAAGAGCAACAAAATCACTTTCATAAATTCATACCTTTCATTCTCAGAAACATAAACAACTGTTAGTCCAAATACTCCAAACAGATTACTTCACATCCATTCGATGCGATGCAATGCACATGCGTCTATACTGTGAGCTCATACCGGTATAGCTAGGTGCGCACCCGTCGATGCCACACCTTGCCCGTTCAGGCGTGGACCAATTACTCCACTCCCGTGGAGTGCCTACTGAGTAGGACTTTAGAGCACTCTGGACTAGTCACTTTTGACTTTCTCACCGATCTCACCGGACTAGTCAAAAGTGACTTTCTCACCGACCTGACTCATATGCACATGATGCAACAATGCCCTTCTGTCATACAGTTATCGGCACCATCACTTAGAGATAACAACATAATAACCAACTAGCCGAAGCACAACCACATACATCTAGGACATAGCCATTCATTCATAAGATAAAACTAGAACAACCATGCTCATCCAAACAGGCAATGTTTAACATATACTTGCCTCTTTTTACCAACAAGACGGAGGGACGGAACGACGACGCCGACCCCGAAAGAAAGCCGCCTGCATGAGACATGCCATTCAACCAAACTAGCATCGATATCCAACATCATGAGAAACTAATACAACTAGCTTAGCTTATAATTCTCTATACCAAAAAATCTACTATACCAATCATCTATCAATATCCATATAAAAATTTCATTATCTAGTCCAACATGACAAAGAATAATAATAAACCCCGTCGCGGCCTACACTGGACAGCAGCACGGAAACGGTCATAACTCCCAAACCGCTAGGCCAGATTACGTGTTCTTGGGTGCGTTAGAAAGCTAAGAGCATAACCTACAATTCTTTCCATAAGGCCGTGCTCAGATTCTGGACATAAGTACCACAAATTTAACTCACAAGCTGCTGCATAAACATCATGTAACTAAACTCTAAACATTTAGTTGATTTGCCTCCAAAATCTACCATCCCAAGCCTCAAATAAATCGATCCATCATACCCATGCAAGAATAACAAAGAAAATCACATCAATTAGTTACCCAAGAGTAGATCGCCGAAGATCGAGCAAAGCCCTGGCTTCTTTCCAATAGCCGGCTTCCACCTTCCTCATTTTCTCTAACTGGTCGACCCCATCCTTCTTCCTCCTTTTCTCTTCCCACCGCAACCCCCTTCTTCCTCTACTCCTCCCCACCTCCGGCTGCCACCTAACTGCCCCTAGGGCGGCCATGGCTAGGGCGAGGCAGAGCAACACAAGTAGCGAGGGGGAGGGGCGAGGAACAGCAGAGCGGCACCGGGCGACGGCGGTGACAGGCGGCTGCGCCGGTGATGGCAACAGGCAGCGGCGGCAGTTACTGCCTCCATGCCCGAAGAAAAACCACGCAGGGTTAAGGATCGTTCCCCTGGCAACTGCCCTTAGAAGGGGTCACGAGATGGGTTGGGCTGGCCACTTGGCCCAGCACAATTCTTTTTTTTTTTGGATATTACACCCCTTTTCCTCTCCTCTCCACCGCCCCTGACCCCCGATGTCTCTACTTCGTGCTCCTGCTCCTCCCCCACCGCCTCCGCAGCCCGACCTCCTACCGCCTACGCCGCTCCACAGCCCGACCTCCCGCCGCCTAAGCTGCCCCGCCCAACCTACCGCCCAACCTAACCCGGTCGTCGCCTTCACCCCCTGCCACCGCCGCCCCAACCGCCTTCCCCCCGTCCCCGGCTCCGGCGCCGCCGCCTTCGCCGCCGCCCTCACTCCATCCGCAACTTACCGCCGGGCCGCCTCCCCTGGCCATCCCTCTAAACCCGGCAGTGCCCCGAACCCGAACCCCACCGAAACCCTAACTTGAATCCATGGCGGCGCGGCGACAGGAGAGGAGGAGGACGCCGGAGGGAGGAAGACGACGGGAGGTCCCGGAGCGGATAAAGCCGGCGGCGCGCTGGTAAGTGGGAAGTCGACTGAAATCCCCTCGGATTTTAGCCGACTGATGATTAGCAATTCCCTTTTTATATATGTCAGTATCATCATGTTAAGTCCAAAATATCCCAAATTTTTCTTCTAATTCTTCTTCTTCTTCTTCCTCTTTAATCCCCTTCCGATCCTTCTTCCTCTCTCTCACGGTGGTCAGCGAACTCTGCCATGGTCGCCTTCATGGGGAGCTCCTCCATGGCACAGGATCCTTGGCGGGCGACGTGAGCACCCTCGGCGGCGACGAGGTACGTGAGGGCGAGAGCAGCACGGGGCACCAGCGGCATAAGCTCCCATAGCAGCGACGAGATCCGCGAGCACCTATGGTGCAAACTTCACGGGCGGTGAGGCAAGCTCCACCGGCGGCGACGAGATCCACGAGGGCGAGGGCCAGCGGTGCAGCTACTATCGGCGACGAGATCCACGAGGGAAACAATGGAAGTATGGGATCCACGAAGGTGATGGCGGGAGCTTCAAGAAGGTGGCACCATGGATCCCCTAAGCGCACATGTGGCATGAGCTCGGCGGCATAGACGAGCTCAACGAGGTAGGGCAGTGGGGAGAAGCTCGGCGAGGTAGGGCAGCGGGGACGAGCTCGTCGGGGTAAGACGGAGCCGGCCATGCCGTCACTGAGGAGGAGGACGAAGATGGGGAAGAAGAAAGAGAGGAGGGAGGCTAAGGTAGAAGAAGAATTAGGGTAATTAGACACAAATTAGCTCGTAATGGAAAATATCAAAGATTTGTAACTTTTCAGCGGCATATATCGGAGAGACCATTTTGTAATGGCAAATATCAGAACTCGCCACTTTGAAACGAGCTCGTCAAGGTAGGGCAGCGGGGACGAGCTCGTCGGGGTAAGACGGAGCCGGCCATGTCGTCACTGAGGAGGAGGACGAAGATGGGGAAGAAGAAAGAGAGAGGGGGAGGCTAATGTAGATGAAGGATTAGGGGTAGTTAGGCACAAATTGGCTCATAATGGAAAATATTAGAGGTTTGTAACTTTTCAGGGGCATTTATTGGAGAGACCATTTTGTAATGGAAAATATTAGAGTCGCCACTTTGTAATGGCGTGTATCCAATTAACAACTATAATTATCAAGTACGACGCTCACCTATCAAAAATTAATCACAATCACAAAAGAATAAACGGAACAGAAAACACACGACCACCCTATACTTTATCAAGCGGACTCTCTAGTGGCATGTATGCTTTTAACCCTTTTCTAATATATATAGGCATGGTACCTCTTGTATGATACTTAATTTACTTGATCGGGGTGTAATATTAGGACACATTCTGCTTGTGTACTTAGGCCTTTTTTGATACCACTTACTCGATACTGGAAGTACATCTATGTATGGGTTTTTTTGTACCACCATTTAGCCATAACACCCCTGTATGCATGATACCACATGGCCGAAACTTGGATTTTTTTTTTCATACTAAGGGGTTTTCGTAGTTTATATAGGCATGGTACCTCTTGTATGATACTTACTTCACTTTCGACTGGGGTGCAACAATAGCACACATTCTTTTGTGTAATTAGGCTTTTTCTGATACCACTTACCCGATACTGCAAGCACATCTATGCATGGGTTTTTTTTTGTACCACCATCTAGCCATGACACCACTGTATGAATGATACCACATGGCCGAAACTTTCATTTTTTTTCCCTATTGAGGGGTTTTTGTAGTATATATAGGCATGATACCTCTTGTATGATACTTCTCTTCGACTGGGGTGCAGTAATTTATCTATGTCGGGATTTTGTATGCATCTGCTAGTGGCCTATCATTTTTTTCTAATGCATGATACCACATTTTTCTAGGAACTACTACCGAAGTTGATTTTTTTGTTATAGGGGAGGGGGGAGGGGCCGATATGTGTGCATGAAACACATTTGTTGAGACTAATATTTACTGTCATACCCACTTAGGTGACACCCCAATTATTTTTTTTGATACTACTATTACTGTTTTATGCATCTGTGACTTTTTGTTTGGATGAGTATTTTTGTTTTTTGGGGATATTTTTTTATGTATGCTACTTATGTAGGACATGGTGATAATGAACGATGATGACTCTGATTTCATGTCTGTTGCTCCAAAGAGGGTTTCACCTCGCTCCAAAAAAAAGGACCTGCTGCTGCACCAAAAACAAACACATGGAAATCGACGGTGAAAAAACCTCCTCGTTGTAGCACATATACGGTGAAAGAAAAGGCCAAGAAAATTCCTCGCAAGGTAATATAACTTTTTTTGTCCAGTTATTATACCTCCTCAATCCCCCACTCCCATTTTCCTGTTCTCATTTATTTACCAACAATTATTATTTTATTTTTTTGGATTCCAGGGTACCACATATACCTTTAGGTGCTGTCCACATAGACTCCCCCAATCATGAAACTTGTCACCCACTCAAAACAGATTTGTCTGTAATATGGGTTTTGGTTTCCTACTATCAATTGAAGTTTGCAAACTACCCAAAAAGCTGACTCTGTGGTTGCTGCCTAAAGTTAACATTGAATACCGCATCTCTAGAGGTTGGGGGTGTTTCAATACCATTAAAATCCGTCATCTAGAAAGTGTTGGGAGTACCTTCTGGCAATATGGATGTGTGGCAAACCATCAATGGGCAGGATAGATGACCTGATGAAAGGGAAATTTTCTGATGCTGGAAGAGGGAAGTCACTAAAAGAGGCAATCCCCGAGATGGGCGCTGAAGAAGATGAGGAAAGTTTCTACATGGCATTTATGCTTGTTGTGTTGGGCTTGTACCTAGCGCCAAACACAACCATCTTCATTAATAGATGCTTTCTCCCAGCATTGAGCGAAGTCAACAAAATAAAAGACATGAATTGGTGTGACTTCATTGTAGATTTTCTGATGGAAGGTGTCAAGAAGTTTAATGAACGGAAAGTACACCAAATGTATACATACCAGGGTGTGTGCATATACTCCCTGTAAGTCCATATTTTTGCTTATCCCTTTTTAACATATATTTTTTTAATAATATGCCAACTATGATACTGCAGACATGATACCATTGGTTTTTAAGTACCTAACCATTATACATTTTTTGCCCAAAAAATAGATTATCTTTCTTGATTTTGTGCGCGTACCATCACTGTCAGTTTCACCAAGGATACCTCGTTTTCAGCATGTCACAACCCTTCACATCAACACTCTAAAGCTGCATGAATATGATTAGTTAAAGGTATACCAATTTCCATTTTTTTGCACGGATATGATTTTTTTTGTCACACCATGGGTTTTTTTATTTTATTTCCTGGCTGCATCATTATCTTTTTGCCCCCACGTAGGTGCTGGAGTATGCAGACACATTATATGTTGATCAAGATGGGGATGACATGGATCCCCCTCCCAATCCCAATGCTAGAACGAATGTCAACACACCAGCCAAAAAAGATGTACCGAGCCTGTAGATATGGTTCTTTTTAATCTCTATGACCTGGCACCTATTTTTTCCCCGATATGATACTGCATCGAAATTAATTTGAAAAATGTCGAAAAAATTTATGTCTCTCTTTTTTTACAGATTGCTAAAGAGATTGGTGGTATTAATCAAGGAACAACTGCTCATGGGTCAACTGTTGAAATTGGTTCAACTAGCAAATAGGTTAAGCATTGTAAATTTTTCTATATCCCCAGATGTTATTTTTCCTTTTTTTATTATTTCACTTTTTTAGTAAAATCATTGTTTCCATAACTGGAGCCTTTTTTCCCATGAATATGATGTGCAGTCTAATACCACTTCTTCCATCATCAAAAAGGTCACATCCATGATGCAGTCTAGACGGGCAGAGCTAGTCAATGATGCCATAATCTACTTCAAGGGATAGCTTGCTCTGTCGGATGCAGAAATTATCAATGCGCTTCGTGAGGAGTTAGCGGGCAATCATGCTGGGGGATGTGATGCTCATGTTCATTCAGACCAAGCACCTGCAGCTAGTGATGCACACATAGAAGCAGCTACAGAGTTAGGGGCCAATCAAACTGGGGGACATGACGTTGATGTGCATTCAAACCAAGCACCAAAGATTGGTGTACAAACAAAACCAGGTGTAGACATGCACACAGACAACATTTGTGCTGAGGGTGTGCAATCTGAGCAAGCAAAGAGGGAACATGTGCCTACAGGAGTGGTAAACATAGTAGCCGATGCAGCAAATGAGGTTGGTCTGACAACCAAGAAGCTTCTAAGGACACCTTGTTCGCACAAGTGGCCGACCTAGGCGTCGACGCAGCAAAAGAGGAAGCTATAATTGCGCAAGAGGCTGGCACAGGCGCTGATGTGGCAAAAGATGTTGCAAATTCGAGGAACACAATTGGTCGGGGTGTCGTTACAGCACATGATGCATGGAAAGACGCAACCGCAAACGTGTGTAGGGGTGGCCTTCCTTCCAGGGGCGGTCTTGCTAACACGACACCATTTTTATCATACTATTCATCCTTTTTTCTGAAATCAGAGCCTGATGACCGTCCCATATGTGAATTCTGAAACCGGCAAGACCAAGGCAGCATTAAGAAAGTTTGAGTGCAATGCAATTCAGAGGGTAAATATCTGTTGCATTTATTTTCTTTTTTTGTCTATTTTTTTTCGCCAGTGCATAGTTTTTAATCCCAGCCTTGTTTCTGCCCTTTTTGTTACACTGTGTGTAGCTATACATTCCTCTACTCATTGATAATCACTGGATTCTATATTATGTCAATTTTGAAAACTCAAGTATTGAAATTTTTTATTCCCGCAACCGCCCAAGCATATGTAGAGAGAAGTACATGCATGTGGTGGAAAGTGTGGTCAGTATATGCTATTCTTTTTCCACCCCACAGTAATGCCATTCTTTTTTTTCAAAATACTTATGGTCATGCTGATCATTTTTTTGTAGACTGACAATGCAAGTCAAATTCTGAGTGAACTGAGACAAGAACACCATGGCATGAGCTGCTCTTTTGATGTTTTATTCCCTGAAACACCTTCCCAGGAAGGATTGTAGATCAACCATGTCACTTTTGTTCTTTGTAATTTTTTATGCACATTTGTTCAACTTGCTTTTTTAAATTCTTGTTTCTTATGTGATAGCCACTCATGCGGCTTCTGCGTTATCAAGATGCTTGAGTGTCATAACGGTCGAGATTTGGTCCATTACAGCATGGTATTTATGTCAAACCCTTTTTTTTTCAACCCCAAATGTGCTGTCCATTTCAATTTTTTCATCCCCCCTACTTTTTCGTTTTGATATATTTTTGTTGTCTAAAAACAAATGTGCAGAATGACATCGAGGTGTACAAGAAGGAGCTAGCGCATCGCCTGTTGTACCACCGTTACAACGCAGTCCACCCTACCCATTTCATGTGGTCCCTTTTCTTTTTTTGTACACATACGTGCTGTGATAGCGTGCCGCCATGTGTTTTTGGTGTAATGTTGGTTAGAAAGGACATTACCACTAGTAACATAGAGATTTGGTTCTTTTCTTATCCTATGATGTACTGCTCCTATGCTGCTTTGTAATATTAAGTACCGCACCATTGAGACCCCAAGGTTCACTAGGGGTGGGGCACGGCAATCGACTGTGTTTATGATGGGGTACGGGGTCCCGATCTTCCGACAGGTATGGACTAACACAATTGGTGGAGAACTCGACGTTGACGATCCGGCTTCCAATCAGAACAGATCTAAGCCTGCAATCGCTACACCACTGTCTCCGTTTGTTATCAACCACGCCAAGACGCGGTTGACCTCACCACGAAGGCTAATTCCTGCAAGCGAATCGAGAACACAAGCAAGAACATGGTAGATGCAATCTCAATATTATAGATTACCGATTAAGCACACGAGTTGGGGTTCCGCAAACCGGTAAACGGCGAAACTGCAACGGCAGAACAATCTAAGCAAAACCCAAGTTTAAACTAGTGACGGCTACTGAATTTATAGTGACGGCTAGGGTTTTGGGTGCAGCCCTAGGAGGTACATGGGCCATGGGCCCAAAGTGGAGTGTCACAGCGCCCGGCAGATTCTGGTCGCAATCTTGTTTCGACGATTCCCGTTGATTCATAACGAATTTGGAGGTGGGACTAGGTCTGTTGGAAAGATCTCATCGAGAGCTTGTCCGTGCATACCAAGAACGTTCAAAACAGTGTTCGTATGCATCCGGGGCATCCGTTTTAAGTTGACTGCGCGGAGATGGTCGAAACTGACTCGTGGACAAATTGGGCTCTCTCTTGGGCCGGCCTTTTAACGACGTGGCTTGTGGGACCAGAATGCGTCGAAGTGGTCGAGATGCGCCTTTATTGAATACATCTTGAGCTTGGGGAGGTGGCCACGGTGGAGGCCGAACTGCTGGCGGTGACAACGCAATATCAGCATGATGAGCTTGCCGGCTGTGCGCGCGACCTGACCATGGCTCGGGTCGGTGATGCCATATAGTTGATAACGATACCATAGTTGATGTAGATGATGTAGAGGATGCCGTGAAGTGTTGCCAGTTTGACGTAGATGAAGATGTCGAAGATGAAATAGTCGATCGAAAACTCGTCGACGTGCATGCTGGCGAAGTAATCGATGAAAATCTTGATGACCACCACATTGACATAGTGTTGGTCACACCTGTGATGGATATGGTCACATCAGTTTCACTGCTATGCACACATTTTTGTTCTAATGTACCCCTCCACACAACACACACTAATCATTTTTTTTACTCATAACAAACTATGATACTGCTAACATGATACCGCGAAAGAAATTGCTACTAACATATTTGTACCGACCCTCACACAAATTAAATATGATAATGTCAATCTGATACCTTTTTTAATCAGGTTATTTCCGATAGCGCAGATCTTATACTTTTTCTTAAAATCATGATGTTTTTGATTGGTATACCCACTAAAATGACCATGATACCACAAATATAATACCCACAAAAAAATCATAGTAACATACTGCACTCCTCCCCAAGCACAAATTTGATCACGCACAAATATGCCTTTTTTGATAGTACCATACTATAGTATGATACTGTCATCATGATACCACAAAATAACAAACTATAATACCTATCTTTTGATATTACCACACATTAATCATATTTTTTTACACATAACCAACTATGATACTACAAACATGATACCTAAAAAAAATAATACTAACACACTATAAATCCCCTATTCCACACATGGATACAATCACCATACTACAGATTTGATACCTCTTTTTTGAAAAATGATACTGTAAATATCATACTACAAAAAAAATGATACATACTGCACATCTCCCCACACCACACATGGATACAATAATTATGTTGTTTGCTCTGATACCATTAATCATCCATATTTTTGATACTGCAGATCTGATACCTCTTTTTTGCAAATATGATATTGCAAAAAAAAAACATATTGTACCCCTTCCCACCACACATGGATAAAATCATGATGTTGTTTACTCTGATACCATTAATCACCCATTTTTTGGATACTGCAAATTTGATACCTATTTTTTGCAAATATGATACTGCCAATATGATACTGCAAAAAAATGATACATACTGCACCCCTCCCCACCACACATGGATACAATCATGATACTGTTTTTTGATACTGCAGATCTGATACCTCTTTTTATAAATATGATACTGCAAAGAAATGTATCCCCACCCACACATGGATCAATCATGATGTTGTTTGTTTTGATACCATTAATCAATTTTTTTATACTGTAGATCTGATACCTCCTTTTGCAAATATGATACTGCAAAGAAAAGATACATAATGCACTGCTCCCCACCTACACATGGATCAATCATGATTTTGTTTGCTCTGGTACCATTAATCATCCATTTTTTGATACTGCAGATCTGATACCTCTTTTTGCAAATATGATACTGCATATAAAAGATACATACTGCACCCCTCCCAACCCACACATGGATACAATCATGATGTTTGTTTAAACATGATACGGCAAAAATATACTAATGATTCTTAACAAATCTGTGTTCGTCACCACACCGTCACAAGTTCGATTTGATATTCAAAATCTGTTTTAAACATTCAAATGATACCTACAACATTGATACTCCAAAAAGAGACAAGATATACTTCATTTCAAACATGCAGTAATTTAATACATCACATAGACAAGGAATACTTCAAATACAGAGAAAAACAAGCTCATCATTATTTGCGCTCTTGTATTCGAAGGAAAGAGTCAACAAATCTCTCCATTTTTGATTGCTTGTCACCATCGTCTTCCTATGGTTGTGAGGGTTTGACACCATCATCTCCCTGTGCTCGTGAGGTTCCAACCATCCTCTGTTTCTTACCTCTCTTCTTCTCCATTGCTGCATCGTTGTCAAATATTGATGAGCGTATTCTTGTATAATTTTTTGGCCGACCTTTCGTTGTCTTCTTCTCAGGATCTTTGTACAAAACCACATTGCTTTCCCCAACAGACAACCCAACCCCTCTGCTATTTTGTGAGGCATCGCCTTTGCGCACACTAATGTTGAGAGCATCTAGCCGTCCTTGCACATCCTCCAGCGAATCCATGAAAATATCGAAGCCTTCATCTGTCCTGCACACATCATTAGAAATTGATATTGACTTTCTACATGCGCGAGCGTATTTCATTTTCCTATTGCTCAAAGCACCACACCCCCTAGGCACATATGTCGACCTTGATGTGACGGCAGCTGCCATTGTCCATCGCTCTTTCAGATACTTCTGGGGGATCTCATTTACATTAAGATGTATCATAACTCGCAGTGCGTGGTCGCACAACAAGCCATCCCTTGATACTTCTTGCACACACATTAGTATGTTGATGATTCCTTTTCTGCAACCACCCTGAATGATCTGTTTACACCCTGAGCTGTACATACGCATTATCAACACCTCCATCTACAACACTGTACGCGGTTGTGTTCCTGATCTCTGCCTTGATCTTGTGGAACAACTTTCTTGTGTAAAATTTGAAAGCCTGCACTTCTATTTGGTACATTGACCAAAGAACCGGTTCAGTTTGAATGTTTATGAACCGTTCACGGTCATCTCTGTCCATGCACGACTGCACTAACTTTTCGTACTGAGAAATGAAGTTCCTTATCAAGCCATTAGGGTGCACAAAATTCTTAAACAAGGAATTCATGCCCTCACTCAGCTGTGTCGTGCTCATAAATGGGAAAAAGTCATCCATAAAGTAGCATGGGACCCACTTCTGCCTATTTTCAAACATGTGCTTCAGGTATGTTTTATCCGACAAGCCATGTGCAGAAACAATCTCGTGCCACCTCTGTTCAAAATCATCAACTGTTAGGGAGTGATCTATGCAAGCCCTCAGCTCCTCCTCCAACCCTGGTTTCGTTGACATGACGGTTCCAAGCTTCGTTTTTGCATTCCTATAGGCATGCCACAAGCAGCGTCTATGCACTGTTGTGGGCAGAATCTTTGCAATTGCAGCCTCCATAACCTTATCTTGATCTGTCATGACACACTTTGGATGTTTCTGTCGCATTGCCTTCAGGAAGCATCCATTTGAACGTCTCGGTGGTCTCATCCTTTAGGAAAACACAACCAAAGAGGATGGTCTGAGTGTGGTTGTTGACACCTATTATTGGACAAAAGGCCATGCGATACCTGTTCGTGCAATAGGTGGTGTCGAAAAGGATGCAGTCCCCGAACACCATATATGCCTCAATCGATGCGCCGTCGTCCATTCGCAGCTCATCAAAGTACTCAATCATTTTCTGCATGTCACTGCCTCCTCCCGTACGGCTCAGCACAAACTTCAGGTTGCTGACATCTTTCTTAATGCATGGCACATCCCTCACATTCCCACATGCTTCAGACAACAAAGACATGATTTGTCGGGTGGGTATGTTGTTGTTGTGCAGCATCTCAATCAACTCATAGTCGTTGTCCGAGATGTGCCTATGTGATCTATCAAAACGGACTGTTTCTGGGACCAGCAACTGGTGGTTGTGTTGCAAGTTGACAATGCTGACCACCCAGTTGTCTTTTCTCTTCAACACCACCATCTTTGCTTTACAGTTTGTTTTAATTTGCTTATTCTCTTTGCGGGTTGCATTCACAGAGCTCCCAACAGACTCATTTGCTCTTGTGCACCTTTCGAACCTGCACGCAAACTCAAAACGATTGTACTCCTTCGTAGCACTATTTTTTTTAGTGCTTGAAACCTTAATCCCAAATCCCACGTTACGAGCATATTTCTTATAGAAATCCTTTGCCTCGCCCTTAGCGTAGAACTCCAACCCAACATATGGAGCGATTGGTTGTGAACTGACACAGTCTTCTTCCTCGTTGCCATTGGAGCGGGCCAAATCCGCAGTTGATGTTGCCATTTGTCTAGAGTGAGCTTGATTAGCTTGCACCTCTATCGACTGTTCTTCTGCACTACAAGCTTCCACCTCAGTAGGGTAAATCGCCATGTCCGTACCCACACTCTTCTGGCTGCCTTTGGAGCTGTCATCTCTTCCAGGTGCCAATACATGAACATCATGCAACAACAACACAAGAAAAAGCTTTGTATAAGGGGGCCAACATAAATCATGTGTTTTTTGAAATGAAACATTGTTTTTTCTACATCACAATGAAACCCAACATCTCAGAAAGTTTGATATCAGACACATGAATAGGTGGAGACAACTAATATATATATTTTTTACATCACAGATAATGTCAAAGGGAAAGAACAAAAGTATGTTGTTACACTTCCATCACCCATCAACAGAGCAGCACCATGGGTTTTTTTTCTATCACATATTGGTGGATGAAAACTCACTAGTGGGTAATACTACTAATATAGCAAACATCTTCTTTTTCATTCATCAATAGCACAACACCATGTGATTTTTCAATGCACATACTGGGAAGGATCCAAAAACTACAATTTTTCTCAAGTAATATTGAAACCATCCTCAAATTCTCAGATTTTTCAGCAAGGGAATCAAACTCAATGGGGGATGACACTACTAATTGTGCTTTCTTCAGACAAATAGGGTTAGAGAGCACAAATATCGCTTTCTTAAGACAAGCCCCACTAAGGAATTTCCACAAACATCTTGCATGCACAACTGGAACAAGGCAACAGGGAGGGGAAAATCTAGGTGGGGCATGGGCGTGAGAGTTGGGAGGTTGCAGTACCTTATCCGATAGACGCGCATAACCGCCGGAGCAGGTTCTCGCTAGACGAATCAACGGCAGAGAGGGCATCTCATCAGGCCGGATTGCAGCCGCTTGTTCTCCTGGATGCGTGCGGATAGTGCCATGGTGGCTTGACGACGATGGTATCATGGCATCCCCCGGAGCACTCTGCGCTCGTTGGACATGCTCTGAGGTCGCCGAGAGGCTTTGATTTGTGAGGAGGCAGAGGTGGGGATTGGAGATGTACTCGTGGGCGTTGCCGGAGGCGGAGAAGGCCGAAGTGGGGCGAGGAGGCGGAGCCTCGCACGTGCGCTCCGCGCGCGGCGAAGGAGGCGTTCGCTGGCACGTGTGCTCCACGCGCGGGGATAGAAACTTCTAGAGTAGAGCGAACCGGTATGACCCGTCCTAGGAGCGCTCCACGCGCGATGGAAGAAGATGCATGTGGGAAGCGATCCCGTTGGGGTGGGCTCCCGACGGGATACCGTCGTGCAGTCACCCCCTAGGGCAATGTATCCAGTGAAAACTAGGAGGCCGGTGCAACCGTGCAAACTCTGGATTAAGGCCCTTGGATCAAAATCGTGTGGCACGGCATCACAAACATGACATTTATGCATTTTGACGCCCGCACCATGACTTAGTTTTTCGCAAAGGCCCCTGCAACCCTTCTTCTCCAATCTCTCCATCAATCCAATTTTGCCCCCATTCCCTTCTCACTCTCAAGCAGGAGCCCTGGCCACCACGACGCGAACACTGCTCCCTCGCCAGGCATCCACCACCGACGGCCTCCCTAGCGGCGACCCTCTCCCCCCGTGATGCCCCCATCCTCTCCAACGGCGCAATCTCTAGAGGCAACTATTTCATGTTGAAATTTCTTAAACACCTCATGTGTGTATAGTATGATGGGTCTTATACATATGCGAGGAAGGTAATCAAAAAAGAAAGAAGGCGAGTTCTTCTTTCTTTTTTCACTTAGGAGCCATGCGAGATGAAAGTCTCATGCACGGTTTTGCATGAGAGAAAGAAGCGAGAAACCTGGATCTGGAACTTACATGCTGATGCTCACGATTTCGATAGTCATACCAGTGATTTGGAGGAGTTTCTCCATGGCCCATGGTGTCAATAATTAATGGAGGAGTAGTATGTATAGTTGTGTTATCTGCTTTCAACTCTTCCTGGTGTTGGCTTTCCAAAGTTGTATCAAATCGAAGCCAAAACTCAACAAACGACAACCTGTGATGAATAAAACAAATGAATTTGTGCTCTCCGACCTTGATGTGGTTTTGAGAATGCCTGCTAGAGGTATGTCCATAAAGTAAGCGGGAATCCATGTTTCACGAATGCGATACCTTTTAGCTAGCCACTCATTTTCTCCTAGATGAAAATCAAAATGAAAGAATTACATTGTGCCTCAAATTCCTCTATAGTTTCAGAAGCCCACACACACGAGTTCAACCTAGGCCAGAAATTAGGATCATTTCTAACAGAAGGTCCAACCTTCTCTGAAACCTTTTCCATAATATGCCACATGCATAGCCTATGAGTTGTATTTGTAGTTTTATTAATTGCAGCTTTCATGCTAGCATCTTCATCGGTTATGATAAGATTAGGAGCTACTCCTCCAATTGCTCTAAGAAAGGTCTTAAACAACCATATATATGACTCGATCTTCTCATTTGCTAAGAATGCAACACCAAAAAACACACTTTGTAAATTATGGTTGACCCCAGTAAAGGGTGCAAAGATCATATTGTACTGGTAAGTGGTTAGTGGTGTATGTTGAATCAAATGATACAACATCCCCAAAATGACTGTAGTTTTTATAACTTGTAGCATCAGCCCAAAACACATGCACCAGCCTTCCTTGCTCATCCACAACAAAATCAAAGAAAAATGCTGAATTGACATCTTTCTTCCTCTTAAGTTGTGACACGAACATTTGTGCATCTGCATTCCTTAGTTTTTTTACTGAGGTCACGGTAGTAATTCTGTAAGTCCTTCTTTGTGCACCCAACATTCTCGAACCCTCATTCACTCACTTGGAGGAGCCTATACGCCTATGAGGTGCCAATGCTTGCTCTGTGACAAGTGTATAATGTCTTCTTCGCCCTCTCAGTAATTGTCTGGTTTGATCAAATTAAATGCAGCTTGTTAGGTGACACGAGTCCATGGTTATGTGCTCTACCAATGAAACTAGCTCATATTTCTTATCACTACCAAGTTTCACAACTATGTGTGCATCACATCCACATCTAGTTTCCTTTACATGCTTTCTTTTCAAGGGAACGACCAAGGAAATTTTTACCTTTGTGTTTCTTCACTCTATATCCTTGCCTTGAGCAATAATATCACTTCATCTAAACCACACCATTCAATAACTTTTGTTGCCCAATACGCACCAAGAAGCCAACAATGTGTGCATAAGACTTGTAGTACTCCACGGCCTCAATATTTTCAAAAGTCATCCCCAAATTAGGCTTCAACCCATCCTCACACTCAGGTGTAAATAAAGAACACTATAATGTTATGCCACACAAATTAATTAGGGGCAAGAAATGACATGCATATATACATTGTTCATCAAGTAATACAATGAGATAATACTTACGGTGAGAGGCAATCCTTGGTTTCTTTTGGGCGCACTAAATCCATCATGATGTGTAGGCAACATTGCTATAGCTTGTGTCGGCTATTTTGATGTGTTTGGCAGCTGCTCCAAGTCGATGCTTTGCTGAGCTACAGTAGGTGATCGAGAATTAGGGGCAGGGGCAGGTTGTCCTGCCATCATCGCACTAGGCATATCCATGAAGTCCATGTACTCTATGAATTGGTCATCCATCTCTCTGGAGAGCAAAGGCGCCGACTGTGGTGACCACAACACCATGTCCTCTCGGTTGCTGCTTTTGGACGGCGGCTTGGGCAGCACCAAGTCAATGCGATTGCTGTTGCTAGACGGTGGCAACGACGACTGACCGCTGCAGTTGTCAACAATGACCGATTGCAACTGCTGGAAGGTGGCGATGCCATGCCCCCTCGATCGTTGCAGGACATCGGGGGCGGATCGTGGCTTTGAGGTGATGGAAGGATAGGGCAAGCTTGATCTCGATCAGGAATTCCAAAAGATGGAGTGATCGAGAGAGGAAGCTGCAGGGACCTTTTTGCGAAAGACTAGGCGTCGGGCGGGCGGCAAAATGCAAAACGACCACGAGAGCTCTGGCGAGCCGCGCTATTTGGATCAGATGGCCGTCCGTTCACCGATTGCGGTTGCACTGAGAAGTTGGTTTGCACCGGATACGTTGCCATCTAACAGACCAAGTCGTATGATCCATGTTGCCCTACACACAGTGCTCTACAAATTTTTTGTTGAATCCCGAATATTTTTATTTTACATGTTGAAAAATATTTCGGTAGCATATTATTTTTATTTCATATGTCGTTGAAAAATACCACATGTTGTTGGAAAATATTTCAGTACCACATTTTTTTATTTCATATGTTGTTGGAAAAATGTTGCATCAAGAAATAATGCAACATTTTGGTACATAACTTTCATGCAATATTTTGGTTTAAATACTTCACCATTTGGTTTAGCATAGTAAAACATTTAATTTAACAAACTACAATAACGTTCGATTTGGTGTAGTAGTTGGTTTGAAATACCACAACATTTTGATTCGAAATAATGCAATATTTGGTTTAACATATTACAACATTTAATTTAAGATGCCACAATATTTGATGTAACATACTGTAACAATGTTCAATTTGGTGCAACATTTGGTTAAAATTATTGTAATATTTTGGTTCAAGATATTACAACACTTTGTTTAACATACTATAGCGTCTAATTTAACATAATGCAACATTTGAATTAGTATTTTGTAACAACGTCTGATTTGGTGCAACATTTGGTTTAAAATATTAGAACATTTTTGTTTAATAAATTGCAACATTTAATTTAATACACTGTAACATTTGATTTAACATACTGCAACAACGACGTTTTGATTTGGTAAATTATTTAATCTAAAATAATACAGTATTTTTGTTTGAAACAGGAACTTTATGTTGTAGAAGTTTCTTGCGACAAAACAATCTTCTTCAAGAAAACCGAAAATAATCCCCGTGATATATATCTTCCTCGTATGTCCGTATGTACACGCAGGTAACGAAGACAAAGGAACAGCTCACGCGGTGGTTGGGCCATGCTGGACCATCCAACATAGGGTTAAGGATGGAATAGATTGGTAATGCATGAAGTCATCCATATATTGGTGTTTGGTTGCGTTTTCCTCATCCAGGATCAACTAGAAGGCACATCACCACAACATATATAAACATCAAAGCATTTCAGCGCATTACACTGTGTGAAAGGGAAAAAAAATATGAACAGTCTAGGCTGTTACTATAAAAGAGCATCAGTAGAATTTCTAATCTGCGGGTCATCAGCCATGCCGACAATAGGAGTTTTTTGCTCTTGCTGGGAAGCCTGTGGTTTATCACCTGGGATGTTTGATGCCAGCAAAACCAACACAACAGCAGCTCCAACATAGTTCAATAGATGAGGAAGGTGGCCAGTGAGCGTGTCCACGATGGCAGCTTTTGGAACTTGGATTGTGAGACCAGCCGTAGCAATTGTGGTTGTTGTGAGAAGGATTGCTTTTGCCCACAAGTAATCCAAAACATTGTCTAACAAACCTGTAAGAAACACAAAAGTTCATACATCAGTGGCGATTCTCAGGTAGTGGGTTATTTTGCGATGATGTTTTTTCCAAGACATGCTGCCTTTTCATCAGAAGTAGAATATAATCTGTACAAGATGCATCGACCGACCTTATGCTTCTAACAAAAGCAACAATGCTTATCATTTAAGAGCAGATCTACCTTTCCCAACAATCAGACCAACTTGCTTCCATGTTAGCCCGTGGAACGGTTCTAGTTTGGCGAAATTCAGCACCAAATGCAACAGGAAGAAAAAACAACGTACTCGTTCCAGTCATAAAAACATGTCATTGTTGACTTTTTAAACACATCTTTGACCATTCGTTTTATTCAAAAAATTATGTAAGTTATCATTTATTTTATTTTGATTTGTTTATTATTAAAAGCATTTTAACCATAATTTATATTTACACATGTTTACACTAAATTTTTGAATAAAACAAAGGCGTAGACTTGGGGACGGACGTCCGACGCGCGCGCGTCGGACGCTGCCCCGGCCCAGCCCATCGCTAATCGCACATGCACGTTGCACGCTGCCGCCTGTCCTAATCGCATGCATGCACAGCTAGTCACGCATGAACGTTGTGTGCTGCTCCTTTCCTAATGGCCGGGACAAGAGGATCCTATTTGGACCAACCAAACAAAAAAATGGGATCGTGCTGGACGGGACTGTGCCGATCAGTGCTACCAAACACACCCTTAGTTCCTTGTTCCTTTCGTGACTGGTTTGAGAATAACTGATTCCTGGTGTGGTTGTAGTATTTCAGAAAAAACTATAACAAATTTGGGTATTTAGAGTTATGAAGGCGTAGCAGGTGCGTATATTATGTTTTCTAGCTAGCCTATTGTCGTTGGTCTGGGCCAGACAATAGATTTCTAAGGGGCTGCATCGTGGAGCAACTAGGCGAGGCTCGCGAAGTAGCTCAGAAAAGCTGAACGAACACAAAGTAGCTAGCCTGTAAACTATATCTTATCCTTTATTATTACGGGGCCCCTATATTTATAGTCGGGGGCCATTATTACATCTCATGATACAGCCCCTTTTTCGGGTATAAAGTGAGGGAAGGGAATTTTTTTCCCGAAAAAAGACTTCTTAGCCCTTGACCTGCTCCCTTTGACAGGGGCACTGAGGGGAAAACACCCTTGGAAGCGGAGCTAAAACCTAAGTACACTTGCTTTTCTATCTAAAGTAGGGATAAAAACGGGATTACAGGGGGACCCGATTGTTATGGCCGCTATCATATCCTCTGCCACACGATGCTGGTTGTTACGGTCAGCTAGCATATCCTCCTGACACGCGATATGATTCTTGTCGATTGCTGCAGACCGTACTTGCTGTCCCCATCCTTCTTGGCTCCCACAAAACTGTCTTCGTTTTGCGGATTCGACTTAGGCGCCGTTGGTTCCAGGCGAGGTCTCCGCAAGGCGGCTCCCGCTCGCTGGTCCTTGTCCCCTTCGCTCCGCCTTTGCCTCGCATCAAAGGGGCGAGGCTCCCTACAAGCAGGCATCTCCTTTGCTCGGCCTTTGCTTCGCGCCAGGGGGCGGGGCATCCTCCAGGTAGGCACCTTTTGTGCTCCTTCGGCCTAGGGTTGGTTTGTCTCTCTCTCCAATTCGTAGGGGGTGGGTGTCCCATAACACTTGTGTTTCTTGGCAACTATGTGGCATTGGGTATATTGGGACCCAGAAATATTTTATGATCTAGAAATATTTTATGATGAGCAGACGGAAAAACTCTCTTTGGATTTGCTCGAGATCTTTGAGCCCTAGGATTTGACGGAAGACTTGAAAAGCCACCTATATTTACGCCCAATCATTCTAAATAAAGCTTACATCCCCTATCTTACCGCGGCTGCTAGCACAAAGTTAGCGGATGCTTACTCTTCAGATATCGTCATTGCTTCTTCTCTGAGAAAAGAAGAAGCGACATGTAGGCCTTCCACCTCCATGCGACATTGCTCCGTTAGGCTTTCGCCCCTTGTGGAAAAGATGAGCTCGCGTCGGACGTCCGACGCTTAACAAAGAGGTGTCTCTCTCGAGTGTATATATATAGTGTCTATCCTAATTCAATTTTGTCCATAATACCACCGGAGGTAAACCATCTCAACTGATCACGGTTTACAACAAGTTGTCTATGATACATATTGTCTTTCCTAATCCAATTTTGTCCACGATACCCCTAAAGATTAACCCTAGTAGATCCGGTTTTCTCCTAGGATTACAACACTCTCCCTTTGGCTAAACTAATTTTTCATGAATACTTGATTTACGTAATCAATAGAAAAACCTATAAAACAAATATATTTTTTGGCATATAAGTTTCTATAGAAATGTAATATTTTTACTATATACTTGGATTCTATATAATTTTCTTGATTGTAGATTTTTTTTCTAAGATTCATATGATTTTCTACGATTTATAACATTTTATAGAATTTATTTTCTGAAAGATCTCCTGACTAGGATGCCACGTCCGCAAAAACTGAAGTGGTTGTAGCTTAGGGAAATTTGTTCAATTCGAAGAGTTTGAGGGTTTGATTGCTTGGTTTTATAGTTAAAGGAGGAATCTAAATTTACCTAATTGTTCAAGAAGAAAAATGAACCTTTTTTCTTTCTGGTATACACCAACCACCTGCAATGCAGTGGTGGCCGAAGAGGGAGGATGAGGATTAGGATCATGATTTCGTATCCATGGTTGTAGCTTCGTCGTCACCACCTTGGAGCTCAGCTCATCAGAGATGGGAGGTAGGGAGGAAGGAGCTAGGTGGCTGTCGGAGCTGGCGAGAGTAGGGGTAGAAAGAAGAGTTGGGGAATGAGGAGGAAGATGAGGGTAGGGGAAATTGAAACGTAAATTTAAAGAGTGCATAAGAATAGAAAAGCATGTTTCCAACAATGTGTGGTTTGTAATGGTAACTAAGATATTTCTCATTTTATAGTGCATTTCAGCCATATTGAAATAGTACTGGCGTAGATGCAATCCCTGCTAGATTGCTACAACAAAGAATGTTCTACAAGCATAGATTATCGCATTTGATAAAAATCGAGCCATCGGGCACAGAAAGAGAACACGATTCATCCTCCTTCAAAAAACCACATAATCTGCAGCTCCATTTATAGTCTTACCAGGCTCTGAACATGCTGAATTTGTATCGATAAGTTCTTTCCTTTTATTTTCGAGAATGCATAATTTATAAGCTCTCAACGATCTGTTTCAGTGAGCTGTAAGTGCCTACGACAATAACTCCTAACCCAACCAAGATAATACCCAGGCAAACCACCATCTCGAACCCCAGCTTCCTGGAAGTCCTTGAACTGATCTTCAGGTAGCAAACGCATGGCAGCAGCATGGTCGCCGTGATGCTCAGGAGGGAGCCTGTGAGTGCGACCACGTATGCGAAGAACGGCACGGCAAGAGCGACGATGGTCGTGCTGACGACCAGTGCAGTCCTGATGGAGACACTGACAGCCTTGTGCTTGCCAAAATGAAGGCTATCCTCGATGGCCTCTGCTATTGGAGCGACCAGTAACGCGAACTTGGTGAAGGGATTGATCAGGGTCGTGTAGATTGCAACATTGGAGCTCAGGTTTCGTGATGGAAGGTTGAGAGTGACTTGGGATTTTAACGATCCACCATACATCAAGTATCCAATGACGCCCATGAGCCCGTAGCCAAGAGTGCAGATGATGAAGCAGAAGAGCAGCACCTGAAATTGGAAAAGAGGTGTTATGCACGTGGTGATGTCAGCAGTATAGCGACTTTATGTAATCAAGAAAGTCTTGACAGAATTGCAGCTTCCATAAGTCAAAAAAGGTGCAGCACTTCGTAAAGCAAAATTATCCACAATAGTTTTGCGGACAAAGATCATTGGTAGTTCCGTACTTCCTGTTGCATTCGTTTTTAGATTTTGTTTTAGAATGGCTGAGACCAAGCCTTCAAAATATTGACCAGTATTTAAATTTATCAGATGGAAATGATATTATTAAAATCCGAATAATTTATAGGAACTTATAATACAAAAAAAGAATGGTCAAAACTATGTATCAGTGACCGTATAGTCTACAATGAAAAGTGAAAAAGAACGAAGATAGTAGTCTTCAACAAACAGCTAAAATTCTTTATAACTTTTTCTTACAAATAAATGAAGTGCTCCGTAAATTATCACTGCATTTTTTGAGCGAAAGTTATAACTACGTCATTTTTATCTTATTTCTTGGTCAAACAAACAGAATAGATCAGTGAAAGGGCTTCTGCTTTACTTACTGCTGGGAATCTTTTTCTGTCTCTCATGCCGGTGTATATCATGGGAAAAACAGCATGACCACTGAAACAGAACGCATATAAGCTCATAGAGGTTGGTATACTGGACCAGTTCACAAGCACACCTTTCTCATGAAAACCAACACCGCTAAATGCTCCTACCCACAGAACAGAGGCGATGAGAATGATGGAAGCCAAGACGCCTCCAAGAGAGACATATGCAAGCATGTTCAAGCTCCGAAACCATGTTGTTGGCATAACCAACAGACTGAAAATCAGAACAAAACCTTGCTTCCCTCCAATCTTGAGTCCAACAGCATGGAAGTTGACAGATGGAAATAATTTCTCCAAGTTGTCACCTTCTAATATCAAGAAATCAATTGCCACAAGGTACAGTTCCAGGTACATGAATATTGCTACCATGATTCTTCCTTTGCGGCCAAAGGCTAGCTCACCTATATCAGGATAGGTCTTAACAAGAGAGCTAGAATCTATACATCTCTGTAGGAGAATCCCAGTATAGAAGCAGATAACTGCTATGGTAATAAAGATAAGTAAGCTCAACCATCCTCCTTGAGACAATGCATAAGGAATGGACAATATTCCAACACCTGAAAACAAAAATAGCGTGAGGTGACGTTGCTAGGTTAAAGAGGAAACATGGGGCAACACAAGTAAATAGATACAACTTCACATCTCCATTCTCATGCTTGGCCAAGACGGAGACAGAAGGGAAGAAACCTGAGAGAGCGTTAACTCCATTGAAGCAAGTTTTGAAGAATCCTGTCCCGGACTTCGGAATGTTAGCGTCCATCGCAGAGCTCAAGCTTCCAGTGCTCTTGGACTACGCTGTGGGCACTGTCCTTGCCTTTTAAAGAGCAGGGAAGTGCATGCATGGAGTTAGAATTAGCAGAGCCACTGCGTACAACCATAATATATGGTAGTGCCTCGTGACAATTGTGTAGATGTCCATTCCTGAATAGAAAGCAGAAAAAGGAAAGCACTGAGTGGAGTTGCAAGGGCGGCAAAGCGGGTTCATCAAGTGCATGTCAGGTTTCTCTCTAGCAGATGCTCCCTCCGTTCCTTTTTATTTGATGCTTTTGACTTTTGGACACGCCTTTGACCATTCGTCTTATTCAAAAAATTTATGTAAATATCATTTGTTTTATCTTGATTTGTTTTATCAACAAAGGTATTTTAAACATAACTTACTTTTTTGCATGTTTGCACTAAAATTTTGAATAAGACGAATGATCAAAATTGTGTCCAAAAGTCAAAAGCGTCAAACAAAAAAAAAACAGAGAGAGTACGTATCACAGTCTGATGATCTCTGGAGATACGTATCCCAGAGGTTAGGAAAGGGAAGACGCCCATGCAAGATGCATGCAGCAGCCCATGCAAAATGCAGGGAAACAAGTGAAGCAGCCCGTAATTCCCATGTGCCTGATTTGGTTTAGTCCAGATTACGTGAATAACCAGGATCGATGTCCATGGGAGGAAAACTTTTGAACGCCTGATTTTCTGCATTCTGTCATCCTTTTCCTCGGAAAGGGCACATAGTGTGCGGCCACTTTATACAATTAATTTAAAGATATTTGAAAGTAGGCTAATAATTTGTTTCTTCTTAATTGCAGGCACCTAATGGATGTTCTGCCATGATGCGTGAAGAACGTTCTACATTTCTTGCCACTATGATGTAGGACATATCTGTCAATAGAATTTAAAGATTTAAGGGTATAACAATCAGTTAGCAAGTAATTAGATCCTTAATTGCCTCGCCCCTTTACTAAAATGAGCAGGTCCTCTGCTTCTGGACAGCCAAGCATATCCTAGAGGGAAAACTAAGTCTCTAACCTAGCAAATAATGTGGATAAAGCAGTAACAAATTAGGAACAGATTAATATAACTGACTAACCATAAGCAAAAGAATAAATATTTAGTCTACAAAAATTATTGATGATGCATAGTTAGCACACATGAGTGAAGTAATTAGAAACCAAGACCCTAGGCGAGTATTTTGCTCAAAAAAGACCATAGGCGAGTATGGAAGATCTGATAATGCTAACCGAAACCAACAACAAGCTTACCTTTTTAAGATCAGCTAGCATATACTGCACCTATCACACATTACATCCAATCACTTTTTAAGATGTATGGAACATATATAAAGAACATGAATGTCTGTTAATTAGATGTCATGACGTGATGGAGACACTAAAAGGGACAAAGGTTCACTGTCTTAGCATCCAACAAGACATAAGGGGAAAATAATTATTCTCCTAAAAGATAAGATTTAATAAGAAGCAGTTACCTGGTTAGAGAATAAAATGTCCTTCCTATTCAGAGAGAATAAAAACCTTTGTGAAGAAGTAAATTTTCTAAAAGAAAATAAAAACAAGAGACATAAATATGAAGGAATGTGAGCCTCCATAAGATTCAAAATGACTAAACCTGCATAAAAAAGAATTAGACCTGGAAACAATATGTGGCCAGCTTTGCTAAAAAACAATATGTAGCCAACATCTGCTCAGCTTCAATTGTATTTTACGACACTACAACCATGTGACGTCTCCTGGTATGGGCAGGCCCAACAAGGCCTAGGCCCATAAACAGTACCGCGTGAACAGTATCCGCGGATACTGTAGCACACGGTCCCGCTGTGATTGGGGTTATAGATATTACCTTATTAGTTTCTTTTTATTAGGAATGTATTCTTATGTCAAGTTAGGTATTTTCTTAGAGTTCAAGTCGGTCTTTTCCTTATGGTATAAGTCAGTGCTTCCTATAGAAGGGATGGTCATGTATCCTTTATTATCATTCAAACAATGAATCAAAATTAAGAGTAGATCTTATAGGCGGTGGTCCGATAATAGTTAAGGCATTGCCGGCGATAAACGGCTGTCTCTCCCGCGTCAAGGGCCTTACCCATTGCGTGCTTATTAAGCATGTAACAATTTGGTATCAGAGCCGAACGGTCCCTCGGGACGGTGTTCCGCTCCCGGTACTATGACAACAACCAACGTTCTTTCCATCAGCGAACCAACGAGGAGCGGCGTGCCTTCAATCCACCTCATTCGTACCTCTACTACGAGCGGCTCCGTGAGGAGTGTGGGCTCGTTGACGAGCATCACACGAAGGTTTCCATTGGTGACCTTGTGGATCTGAAACAAGGTCAAGGCTGCATCAGCGACTACGCACGCAAGTTCTAGCGGTTGCTCAGCCGAGCACCGCGGATGAGGAGAGAAGACGAAATCGATGCCTTCATCGCGGGTCTACCTACGACATCGGCGTCAGATATTCTTTGTGGTCGGCCGCGTGACCTTACAGATACGGTATACTTGGCGCGTGAGGCAGAGCGCCAGGAAGATGCCTAGATCATGAAGCCGGCATCAGCTCAACATCGATCGGCGTTTAGTCGCGCGGTTGCCGAGCAGACTGAGGCTAATACGGCGCAGCTGAAGACGGACATCTCCAACTTCGCGGTTAAGCTCGAGGCGCAGATCGACGACCTCGCCAAGAAGGTTGTGGACCACGTCATGGCGTTCGACAAAAACGATGGTGGCGCCCGTAGATCCAGCACAGGAGATGACTGGCGCCAGTGTGGCGCAAGCATTCACGAGCATGCGTCCTAGGATCCGAACCGACAACGATGACGTCGAGCAGCGCGAGGAGAACGATGACGATGGCGGAAACACTGACGTCATCAGCGACATCGAGCAGCAGGAAGATGGTCCCGCTGACAACGCCTTGCCGGTCTCTTCTCGTGAGATGGCTCCCAAAGCGACGAGTGTCCATCCAAAACAACATCATGACACCCAGCCTTGCGTCGCTCCTAGTCTTCCTTCATGCCGATCACACACGCAGCAACCACGACACCAAGCACACCATCGGCGACGCTACGCCGGGCGCATGGTGATGCTCTTCGACTTCAACATCGACATCAAGTTCTCAGGCGTTATCGCTTCAACCTTGAGGACAAGGTTGTTTCAAGGGGGAGTAATGATATGGCAGGCACAACAAGGTCTAGGCCCATGAACAGTACCTCGTGAATAGTAGTACCAACGGCTACTTTAGTACACGGCCCCGCTGCGATTTGGTTATAGATATTACCTTATTAGTTCCTCTTTATTACAAATATATTCTTATGGCAAGTTAGGTCTTTTCTTAGAGTTTAAGTTTGTTTTTTCCTTAGGCTCCAAGTCAATGCTCCGTATAGAAGGGAGGGTCATGTATCCTTTATTATCATTCAAACAATGAATCAAAATTGAGAGTAGATCTCATAGACGATGGCTCCGATAACAGCCAAGGCGTCATCGACGATAAACGGTAGTCTCGCCCGCGTCAAGAGCCTTACCTGCACGTAACATCTCCAGAGAGGTGATAAAGAAGAAAAACTTTGTTGTGCTCGGCATGGAACACACACAAGAATAGACTTTTCTGCTGTTTTGTAGCAGCTAGCCTCCATTGAAGACCAAAAACATCTAGTGCAATCATTTCACTATCTTTTTTGAACGAACGGGGCAGGAGCTCTGCCATTTCATTAAGAAGAGAAAAAAATTACAACACCAAAAAAGAACGGCAGCCACTAGCAAAACCGAAAGGGATGCATGGCCGAAAAAACGGACCGCCACCACCTAGGCCATACAAGGAGCCACCCACCACCACCACGACGCCAGACACGACCCACACATAGGATGCATGATGAACGTTACAAAGGAAGACGCA
The DNA here is from genome assembly GCA_005191435.1 of Raddia distichophylla. Classification (NCBI taxonomy): domain Eukaryota; kingdom Viridiplantae; phylum Streptophyta; class Magnoliopsida; order Poales; family Poaceae; genus Raddia; species Raddia distichophylla. The sequence continues at coordinate 421,055 of SPJY01003583.1, forward strand.
CCGCCGAATGCAGGCCTGAGGCAACCTCCAAACCCCACCTCCACAAGGGATGCACGGCCAGAGAGCATGGTGCCTAGAGCCAACTGAGCCATCACCACCTTGCGGGATGCACGGAGCATCGTCACCACCACAGGCCACCGCCATGCGGGATGCACGATGAACCGTCACCACCACAAGGGATGCACGACCAAAAGGCCGAAGGCAACACACAAACCAGAAGCCACCACCTCACATGATGCAAGCCTGAACGATTGTTGCCAGGCCCACCTACAACAGCACGAGCAAGAAGCTCGGCCGCCAGCCGCCACCACCGCACGAGGCGCAAAGTGAAGAACAGAACAAATGAAGGAAATCTTGTCGGCGCCGCCACCAAAAACCTAGGATGCTCAAGCCTCAAAGACGCCACCACGGCCTGGGATGCACGAGCAGCGCCATCGGCACGCCTGGAGCTTCGCAGAACGCTGGAGGCACGGCAAGGACCAAAGCCATCGTCACGCAGGATGCTTGGCAAGGAGCCGCCACCACCGCGCGGGAGGCAACAATCCGCAACACGGAAGATGACGCCTTCAGCACTCAGGGCAATGGGAGAAGGCAGCATGGTGATGCCTCCAGGAAGGAAAACGACGCCAGACGGTGACGCCATCACCAGCCCAAAAGGATGGGCGGGGCTTTCGCCCAAGAACCCCCACCAAGAGCCGAGGTCGCCACAGATCCAGATCCAAGCCGCCGCCGTAGAGGTGAGAGGCATCTCCCGCCGCCGCAGACGAAGTCGGAGACGACCACCAAGAAGAAGTATTGCCATCGAGCACCTCAACAGGGAATCCCCAACGCCGCCACGCGAAGGAGCAACGCCGGCATGCCGAGGTGGGGGAGGCAACGAGGAGGAGACGCAGCTGCCGCCCACGACCGGATCTGGCAGCCCCACATCGCAGGGCCATGAGGAGGAGCGGAAGGGGAGGCAGGGGCAGGGAGGCACCACGCCGCCGCTGTAGCTGCGCAAGTGCCGGCCACCGCCCGTGCAGAGGCAGAAGAGCAGGTGGGGGCAGCACCACGCCGCCCCCCATCCCCCCGGCGCCCATGCTGGAGAAGAGCAGGGGAAGGACCCTGCAACGAGTGGTTAGAGGATAAAATGTCCTTCCTATTCAGAGAGAATAAAAACCTTTGTGAAGAAGTAAATTTTCTAAAAGAAAATAAAAACAAGAGACATAAATATGAAGGAATGTGAGCCTCCATAAGATTCAAAATGACTAAACCTGCATAAAAAAGAATTAGACCTGGAAACAATATGTGGCCAGCTTTGCTAAAAAACAATATGTAGCCAACATCTGCTCAGCTTCAATTTTTTTTTTACGACACTACCACTGTCGGGGATAAAATCACAGCCCATTGCCATGACCCACTCCCTGATGGCCCAATCGAGCAGCCTACTAGGGCCTAGCTCCCTGGAAGGTTCTATCAGGCCCATGAACATCCTGCCGAACAGCCTCTGGGTTGGCACGGTGCGTAATGGCCTAGGATTCGTGTTTGAGTCCGACTCGAACAAGAGTTCTGCACGGCTATGTGAAGGTCCGGACGTGGTTTCCTGGATTGGAACAGACGTCGTGATCCCCAAGAATTGGAGTATACCTTATCTACCGTGGGATGTATTTGGCATGGTACGAGTTCGTTACGATCTCGTAGTTAGCCCGGCCCGATTATCTTCCGGTAGGTCGGTTGTTCAACACAATATAAACAAAGCCCCTATGGCGTTTAGGGGGCATCGAATCTGCCATCCAACACCAGATCATCGCATTGAAGTTAAGATCGCATATTGCTTCCTTGTACACCCATAATCTCGCCGAGACCTGTTCGTCTCGTCGAGTTCCATCTTGTAATTCTCTTTGACATAAAGAAAAGCTGGACGTAGGGCTATTATCTCTTCGAGAGGCCTGAACCAGGATAAAAACCCTGTGTCTTCTTGTTGCTTGTTGATTGCTGTTCACTCTGTTCGGCGTGTCTCCTATCTCCCCTTTCTCAAGAACCTTAGTTGACTTGAGATCGATATCTCAATCGTCGACAACCACCATGTGATGTCTCCTCGTATGGGCAGGCCCAACAAGGCCTAGGCCCATAAACAGTACAGCGTGAATAGTACACGTGGACACTGTAGCACACGGTCCCGCTGTGATTTGGGTTATAGATATTACCTCATTAGTTTCTTTTTATTAGGAATATATTCTTATGTCAAGTTAGGTATTTTCTTAGAGTTCAAGTCGGTCTTTTCCTTATGGTATAAGTCAGTGCTTCCTATATAAGGGAGGGTCATGTATCCTTTATTATCATTCAAATAATAAATCAAAATTGAGAGTAGATCTCATAGGCGGTGGCTTCGATAATAGTTAAGGTGTTGCTGGGGATAAACGGCTGTCTCGCCCGCGTCAAGGGCCTTACTCATTGCGTGCTTATCAAGCACGTAACAATTTGGTATCAGAGCCGGACGGTCCCTCAGGATGGTGTTCCGCTCCCGGTACTGCGACAACAACCAACGTTCTTTCCATCAGCGACGCCGAAAAAAGCGGCCAATCGATCGCTACCATCGGCGGATCGACGAGGAGCAGCGTGCCTTCAATCCACCTCGTTCGTACCTCTACTACAAGCGGCTCCGCGAGGAGTGTGGCCTCGTTGATGAACATCCCACGAAGGTTTCCATTGGTGACCTCGTGGATCTAAAATAAGGTCAAGGCTGCATCAGCAACTACGCACGCAAGTTCCAGCGATTGCTCCGCCGAGCACAGCGGATGAGGAGAGAAGACGAAATCGATGCCTTCATCGCGGGTCTACCTGCGACATCGGCGTCAGATGTTCTTTGTGGTCGGCCACGTGACCTTATAGATGCGGTATACTTGGCGCGTGAGGCAAAGCGCCAGGAAGATGCCTAGATCATGAAGGCAGCATCGGCTCGACATCGATCGGCTTTTAGTCGGGCGGTTGCCGAGCAGACCGACGCTAATGCGGTGCAGCTGAAGACGACCATCTCCAACTTCGCAGTGAAGCTCGAGGCACAAATCGACAACCTCGCCAAGAAGGTTGTCGACCTCGTCATGGCGTTCGACAAAAACAATCGCGGCGCCCGCAGATCCGGCGCAAGAGATGTCTGCCGCCAGTGTGGCGCAAGCATTCACGAGCATGCGTCCTAGGATCCGGACCGACGATGATGACGCCGAGCAACGCGAGGAGAACGATGACGATGGCGGAAACATTGACGTCATCAGCGACATCGAGCAACAGGAAGATGGTCCCGCTGACAACGCCTTGCTGGTCTCTTCTCGTGAGATGGCTCCCAAAGCGATGAGTGTCCATCCAAAGCAACATTATGACACCCAGCCTTGCGTCGCTCCTAGTCTTCCTTCATGCCGATCACACACGCAGCGACCACGACACCAAGCACACCATCGGCGACGCTACGCCAGGCGCATGGTGATGCGCTTCGACTTCAACATCGACATCAAGTTCTCAGGTCCATGAACAGTACCGCGTTTAGGGTTACTTTAGTACCGCGTGAACAGTACCACATGAACAGTACCTATAAACGTACCGTTTAGGGTTACTTTAGAACAACAAGGCCTAGGCCCATGAACAGTACCCACGGCTACTTTAGTACATGGCCCCGCTGCGGTTTGGTTATAGATATTACCTTATTAGTTTCTTTTTATTAGGAATATATTCTTGTGGCAAGTTAGGTCTTTTCTTAGAGTTCAAGTTGGTTTTTTTCCTTAGGCTCCAAGTCAGTGCTCCGTATAAAAGGGAGGGTCATGTATCTTTTATTATCATCTAAACAATGAATCAAAATTGAGAGTAGATCTCATAGGCGATGGCTTCGATAACAGCCAAGGTGTCGCCGACGATAAACGGCCGTCTCGCCCACGTCAAGAGCCTTACCTGTACGTAACATCTCCAGAGAGGTGATAAAGAAGAAATATTTTGTTGCGCTCGGCATGGAACACACACAAGAATAAACTTTTCTGCCGCTCTGTAGCAGCTAGCCCCCATTGAAGACCAAAAACATCTAGTGCAATCATTTCACTATCAATAATTAGTACATCAGCGTTTCACTAAATGATGCTTATTCTACATATTGTGCAATCATTCAAATAATTAGTACCAAAACGATGTATCATATTTTTTAATAAGAAAAAATCAGCTAAAATGCTGAAACAAATGGATTATTCAGATCAATGTAAATGAAATTAGGAACCACTTTATCAGATAGTATCACAGCCACACAGACGTGCTCTTGAAAGATGCTAGGCCAAGTATACAAAGCACAATGTTTGAAAGATTCCGAACGTAAGCACTCGACAGAACTATTCCCTCTTCTTTTTAGCAAGTTTACAAGATGTGTGCTAAAAGTAAAACACTGCAGGGCCATAGGTGTAGAATTAATCCTACATAAAATCCCAAGTAAAATGGAAAACAAATGAGCTTATCTGGTATTATACCAACACAATTCAGATCATTTTTTTCAACCATTTATCAGTTTAACAACTAACAAGCCATACATCAACTATCCCTATAACTCTCTAATCATTCAAAGGACACATAAAATAGACAGAGAGTTTTGAGCAAAGTTAGCATATGCACATCTGTTCTTAGAAATGAAGATGGGAGCGGCAGGTAAACCATATTCTAACCTGAAAGTTTTCCAATGCAGAGGTTTGAAATTAAAAGGCTGTGAATCACTTCACAAGAGATGACATAGCGGCCCACCTCACGTTATCCACTCGCGTTCTATAAAAGAATATCCAATGGTCTATGCATTAAAAATCACTCTAGTGATCACATTATATCCTCCAAGAAAACAAAAAAAATGAATAATACTGTCACCGTGTCCACAAGTATTTTCAAAACAATCAACTCTGTGCCGCTTTGACCATACATAAAAGCTAAAGTGCACTTTTGCTTGTACATAAAAGATCAAACAGATTAGTTTTGTGAAAAAGCAGCATGTGCTGACAGATACCAATTTAAACCTTTTTCATTTTTCAAGCTATCCCATTTATCATGTCCTTTGCAAAGGATACAATTTATTGTCTAATGATGGAAGATGAACTTAGTTAAGCCGTTAAATGGGTCATACTACAAGAACAACTCCTTTTCTCAAAGAAGGATGCAAACAACACTCTAATTGCCACATTGCTAATAAAACACCACAATCGTCACTATCAAAAATTGCCAACAGTTACAAATTTAGTGCTAAGTAAAAATGAAGTTCTAAGGAGATGGCAAATAAAGAGTGTCCCATTGAAGAAACAGCACAATTGACTAGACATGAAAATACCTGTTCAATTTCATAAAATTAATGTGCTAATAGAATAATGCAAAAGAAAAGGTAGTGAAAGCTAGCAAAAGTTGATAGAGGCTGTAGCAGCAAGGATGTGATCATGATTTGATATTCTTTAATGAATGAAAATTTACCAACCAGGTAGCACAAGATGCAAAGGGAGAGCACTAGAATATTACCTTTTTCTTTCTAGCAACTGGAACATGTTTCTAACGCATGAGCTCCACAGGAGTAAATAATGTAATTGAAGAATTCTCTAAAACTCACATATTCCAGAATATTATGTTTGGGCAGTATAATATCAAAATCAATATACTCCCTCCGTCCCAAAAAGAGCGCTCGTCTAGGTAAATTCGGACGAATTAAGGATGGAGAAAAGAATCCATGCGTGTCTGAAAAGGTAGCCATAAAGTACAGCTTTTCAGAAGCACTGACCAGGAACTTCTGTGCACAATTAATAAACTACTCCAAGCCAATGCAGCAGATTAATCAATGCCGCAGCACAATGGATCAGATTAAACAAAAGCAATTTAATGCAGCAAAGTGGACATCACCAGGCGGCAATTTTTTTAATACACCACATGGAAGGAAGCAAATTTTGTTAATACAGTAATCCAGGCCAAAAAAATAAGGCGCCAAAACATACAAGCGCCAAAACATTCTAATTTGTCAGAAAGCCTATAAGACACAGCAAATGACCAAATCAACCCCATTTCCATCTCTGCCTTTATCCACATGCTTCATGCAGATCAGTACAGCCCTGGATCACCAGAAAACCGTCAAAAACCTTGGGCATGGATTTGGATCCGAACTTTGCACCACAAGAACATGGAGAAGGCAGAGAATTACCTGATCTCAATAAAGCCTGTGCAGCTGAAGAAGGACCCCAGGAACATGGAGAAGGTTAGTGTTGTCTAGGTACCTCTTGGTGATTAGCTATTGTTTACTCCAGGTTGCCCAGGTTAGTGCAGCCTGATGCTATTGTTGCCTTGAGTACTTTATTTACTCGTCATCCAGATTGCCCAACTTATCCAAACTCCATAGTGGCATACAGAACCTATTCATTTTCGAAAAGAAATTTAAAGAAGAAGCATATTCATAATTATATCTTCTAAAAAGGTCAAAATTATATTGACTTCAGAGAAAATTAACACTCCAGATTTCCGCCACTATGCATTATTCATTTATTATTTATTGTAGATAAGCTGCAAGATGTATTACCTGATCTAAATGAAGCCTTGGATGAAGATGGAGTACAAGAACAGGTGCATCAAGGTACATGAACAGTTGTATGCCTGTATCACAACACAATTTACATTGTCCAACATGCAATTGTATGCAATTGTGAAATATACGATAATCAATGGTTCTGAAAAATGCATTACCTTTGTATGCAAGATATTGGGGCAGCCCTGCATGATTATGGCGTCTACACCGATGGTATTGATGTCGTCTTTGAGCAAGATGAGTTGGACGACTCAAGTGACGATGACGATCATCATGCACAAGAAGAAGACAGGAATCACAAAACAAATATCACAGACACACAAAGGCAACAAATATATGAAGCTTTGCTTGAGATGAGTACTCGTGGAAAGTTAAAAAAGAATAGCACAAAGATTGTTTCAGAAATGTTCGATGTAAGTATTTACATAGTCCGACGTGTGTAGAAAAGAGCGAAGCACTGCCGTGCTGAAGGGATTCCAGTTGATATAAGATCAAGGAAGCCCAAGAATTGTGGCCGCAGAAAAATTCAAGTTGATCTTACACAAGTTGGTAATGTGCCATTGAATCAAAGAAGTACAATACGGTCAACAGCACAAGCTATAGGTGTAACGAAAAGCACTCTTCATCGGTGCTTCAAGCAAGGGCGGCTACGACGGCACTCCAACTCACTCAAGCCAATGTTGAAGGAAGCAAACAAAAATGAGAGGCTAAGGTGGTGTGCTTCAATGATAGACCAAAGAACATTACCAAATGATCCCAAGTTCAGTGAAATGGAGAATATTGTTCATGTAGATGAGAAGTGGTTCAATGCAACAACAAAGAAGAAGAACTTTTATATGCTTCCAGAGGAGCAGGACCCTTATAGGACAGTGCACAACAAGAATTCCATTGAGAAAGTGATGTTCCTAGCAGCCGTTGCAAGGCCTAGGTTTGACAATGAAGGTAATTGCACTTTTGATGGCAAGATAGGCGTGTGGGTTTTTATTAGAAAAGCAAAAATTCCATTGAGAAAGTGATGTTCCTAGCAGCCGTTGCAAGGCCTAGGTTTGACAATGAAGGTAATTGCACTTTTGATGGCAAGATAGGCGTGTGGGCTTTTATTAGAAAGGTACCACAAATTCTAGATAAGTTATCATTGGTTTATATGCTTACTTGTTGTGCATATGACTTGATTTATGTAATTATAGGAACTAGCCCAAAGGAGAAGTGTAAACAGAGCAAGGGGGACTCTAGTTACAAAGCCAATCAATGTGGATCGAGATACTATGAGGTCCTACATGATTAATAAGCTGCTGCCAGCTATTGTAGCAAAGTGGCCACAAGGAGATGATAGTGAAACAATATGGATACAACAAGATAATGCAAGAACTCATGTGCCAACCAACGATGATCAATTTAGCGCTGCTGTGGCACTTACAGGGCTTGATATACGCATTATGAGCCAGCCTCCTAATTCACCAGACATGAATGCACTGGATCTAGGTTTCTTTGCTTCATTGCAGTCCTTAGCCAATAGCACCACCTCTAGAAACATGGATGAGCTAATACATAATGTTGAGGAAAAATACCGCGACTACAACCCACAAATCTTGAACAGGGAGTTCCTCACTTTACAGGGGTGTTTGGTTGAAGTCATGAAGGATAATGGAGGAAATAGGTACAAGGTGCCTCACATGAACAAGGCGAGACTAGAGGCACTTGGAAATCTTCCAAAGAGCCTTAGTTGCGAGCGTCAACTATATATTGATGTCATGGAGGCTTTGGGCAGCTAATTATGGTTCTATGGCAAACATATATAACTAAAAACCAGTTCATACATTAACATCACTTCTGGATATGTGTTATTGTAGCCAAAAGGAGGGCATCAGTTCATACATTCAACCAGCATCAGTTCATAGACTAAACTAGCATCAGTTCATAGACTAAACTAGCATCAATTCATAGACTAAACCAGCATCAGTTCATAGACTAAAAATGCATCAGTTGAGCCTCCTAAACTAGCATCAGTTCATAGACTAAACTAGCATATCTTCATTCGCTAAACTAGCATCAGTTGATAGACTAAACTACCATCAGTTCATATATTAAACCACCATCATCAGTTCATAGATCAAACCGCGGCGCCTTCAGCTTTGTCTTCGCACCGGCCGTACCACCCTTGGGGCACACCATGCTGCCTTCATCCTCGGAGTCCGGCACGATTTCGCCGGCAACGTCCCCTTCCACGCCTTTGACTGTTGGATCCGACTCGGGGTTGTTCTGCATCCAGCCACCGCGCATCTGGATTGCCGACCGCGGGCGTTTCCCACCATCGGGCTTGACGACGAACTCCACGCCGGCCGCAGCAACCGTGGCAGCCACCTCCATGCCAGACGTACCACCCTTGGGGTACACCACGTCGCCTTCATCCTCACAGTCCGGCACCATTTCGTCGGCGATGACCCCTACCACGCCTTTCACTTCTTCATCCGACTCGGGGGCGTCCCTCAAGATGGCCCCGCATCCGTGCTCTCGCCTGCGCACGACGGCCCAGCTGCGGCGCCTCGGCATCGGCGGCCGCACGCCTTTCCTGCCGCCGCGCATCTGGATTGGCGACCGCCGGCCTTTCCCGCCACCGTCGCCGCCCATCTTCACGCCGCGCAGGACGAGCAGGGGCGGTACGAGGAGTCCTGGAGGGCCGCGTCGTAGGAGATTGCCGCGGTGGAGTGGGATTGCGGCGAGGGGAGTGGGAGGAGGAGAGGATTGCGGCGAGGGATTGGGATTTGGGAGGAGGAGTCGAGGCGAGGGGACTGGAGGGGATCGAACTGTGTGGCTTACATGATGCGGCTGGGAGGGGAAAGTGGTGGGGGTGGGGTCCACGCTCTAGAAGAGCACTCTTTTTGGGACAAAGTATAGTTCATAGAAGAGCACTCTTTTTGGGATGGAGGGAGTACCTTTTAAGGTTTTATAAATTAATTCAAGTTAAAAAAGAAACTTTTGGCGTTTTTTGTAAGAGCATGGGTGGTGGTGTCAACCGTCAAATACAGTAGGAAAAGTATCTATCCGGTCCCTTAACTATAGCCCGCGAACCAATTTGGTCCCTTATGTGAAATACCGGACAATAGTCTTCCTCCAATTATCAAAACCAGATAAAAATGGTCCTTTGACCAGTCAAATAGCGGTTTTGGGAGATTTTCACTAACATGACAGCACATGTGGCTGGTTTTGCTGATGTGCCATTACACGTAGCGACTAAATTTGAGAAAGAGATAGATCCCCATGCAATGCCACATCAGTAAAACCAGCCACGTGCGCTGTCACATCAGTGAAAACCGCCCAAATTAGTTGTTTGACCGGTTAAGGGACCATTTTAGTCTGGTTTTGGTAATTGGAGGACCATTTTTGTCCGATATTCCATATTAGGAACAAAATTGGTTCACGGGCTATAGTTGAGGGACCAAATAGGTTTTTTTCAATACAATATGGCCTACATTCTTACCATGGTTTTTTTAAAAAACTAAATAAGACCTTCTACAAAGAAAAGAAAAAGAATAAGAAAATGCATAAGCTATTAAGACGCAATTACGTACCAGCAGAAATAAGTCACAAGTTAGGATTGAATGAGTCAGGCCTCATAAGGACCAAGTGAGGGTGCTACTGCGGCAACGCTTTTGTTTCTCCATCTAGGGTAATACGGGGGCGAACTAGTCCCCCTAGCGCCCCGGTGGCGGCGCCTCCCTTCCTTTCCTGCTCCTTCCTCCCCTTCCTTTCCTCCTCCTTCCTCCCCTTCCTTCCCTCCTACCTTCTCTTGGTGTCCCCCATCTCTTCGGCGATTTGGTGCCGATGAGGCAAGGGAGGAACCGGCGGCGCCCGGCTTACCCTCCTCTTTCCCTGCTCGCTGATGGCGCAGGGTTGGCTCCCCTACATCCACGGAACGGCGGCCGCCCTAGCCCTCTACCTCAAAAGTCGAAGGTAAGCTGTGGTCTCCCCCTTTCCACGATGCCGGTGGTGCGTATCCGGCAAATATCAAGCATTTTTTGGTATTTTAAATGAATAAATAAACTCGGATACCTCTCTGATACTTTATCGATACTTCATCGATACTTCTGAACCAAATAATACCACTCTCCACCCCACTCACACCCCGCAGACCATAGCCCGTGTGTGCCCATCTCTCAGCCCCCTCCTAACCCTAACCTGGCCGCTTGCTGTCGCCGCCGCTGGCGGCGGTGGCGCAGTCCTTGGCGGCAGCCCGTAGTAGCCGTCTCCCGTCACCGTAGTCCCCGCAAGTCGCGAGGCATCAACCGTAGTCCTTGCCGGCTGCCGTCCTCGGTGATCTCCATTCCCCGTCATCCCCTCCTGCCTCCACTCCCCGCAGTCACTGTGAACGTTGTTGTCTCCCTCAGCCGAGTCGGCAAGGCAGCAAGCAACAACAACAAGTTAGGAACTTAGGTAATATACGAACTACAGTTTTACTCCTTTGCAAATTGCAATGCTTCATGGTTTGGTCAGTACATAGTAACTCTAGGATCACTATCGCTATCTTTATTGGTAACTATAGAATCATTATTCCACTCCCTCTGATGGATCCGACAAGGGAAACCGGGATGGGGAGCTCCACTCCCTCTGTTGGTTCAACACCAACTGCTACATCGGGAGGATCATCATCATCAAATGTGTTGGTTAATTCCCTCGTCATTCCAGCAAATGACGATGAGAAGAAGCCTCTGTGGCGTTATGTTGAATTGATAGAAAATACTGGGAAAGGAACGGGGGAAATGCAAGGTTTAGATGTAGACTTTGCTATCGAAACTTTAGCAGAAGTTATTCAAGGATCAAGGCACACTTGCTAAGGATTTTTGGCTTAGGCAGTGGTGCTTGTCCTAAGGTCTTAGTTCCGGTGCTTGCACATTTTCGTAAAGAAATGGCTAGAGCCGAGGCGATCGTTTCTAGGAGCTTGCCAAGGGACATTCCATTGGCACCAGATGGTGTGAGCTCAAAGAAAAGGAAATCGGCTATTGAAGCAAGTTTAAATCAAGATGTTCGTGCAAAATTTGCTTGCATGATTGCTAGGATGTTCTACACAACAGGTATCATCAAGACATCAAATTTAGTTTGCTTGCATTTTTTTCTTACTTCTATACATACATGTATATGCTTATTTAGTTTATTTACATTTGTTTATCTATAGGTCTACTATTTATTGTTGTAAGAAACTCATTTTTTAGGAAGGCCTTCACCTTTGCTCCCAACAACAACATTGGTGGTTATGTTCCTCCTAACTACAACAAGCTTAGAACAACTCTGCTTGCCTAGGAAAAGACCCATGTTGATAGGATGTTGCAGCCTATCAAAACAATATGGAGCTCAAAAGGTGTGAATGTTGTGTCTGATGGGTGGTCAGATGCTCAAAGGCGCTCTCTCTTGACTTTTTAGCTGTGACAGAAGATGGCCCAATGTTTTTTAGAGCGATGAACACAAAAGGTGAAATCAAGAAAGAAGAGTACATTGCTGAGAAGATAATTGCTATTATTGAGGACATTAGGCCACAAAATGTGGTGCAAGTCATAACCGACAATGCAGCCAATTGCAAGGGAGTGGGAGGAATAATTGAGTATAAGTGGGATCACATTTTTGGGACCCCGTGTGTGATCCATACTTTGAATTTTGCTTTGAAGAACATATGTGCTGCAAAGAGCACAAATGGTGAAGCTTTTGATGGGTTAAATTGAATAAGTGAGGTTGCAAGTGATGCTTTGTTCATAAAGAACTTTATCATGAATCACTTATAGAGGCTCTATATGTTCAATTCATTTAGCAAGCTAAAATTTATTGCTATAGCCAATACAAGGTTTGCATCAACTGTGGTTATGTTGAAAAAGGTTTTGTGCCCTTAAAGAATCTCTAACTTTGATGGCTGTGAGTGATAAGTGGCCAGAATATAGGGAGGACAATCAAGAGCAAGCACAAATGGTGAAGAAAAAAAATTCTAAATGAAATGTGGTGGGACAAAGTTGTCTACATTCTTGATTTCACACAGTCTATCTACTCTATGATACGTGCAACTAATATCAACAAGCCATGCCTCCATTTGATCTATGAGATGTGGGATAGTATCATAGAGAATGTGAAGAAAGTAATTTATCGCTATGAAGGGAAATAATTGCATCATTTGTCTTGCTTTTACTCACTTGTGCATGAGATCATAGTCTCCTGATGGGCAAAGAGCAATACTCCCTTGCATTGCTTGGCGCACTCCCTAAATTCTAGGTAATGTTCTATTGCTTATTTTTGATTCTTATTGATCTTGTGCTATATTACTATGTGATGTGTTACTGATTTTAGTTCATAATAATAAATATGTACTATTCTGAAGCTTGGCTTACAGAGATTCCTGATCGAGTACCTCCCCATGAGGATAAGGAGATTTCAGATATGAGAAACAAAAGCTTTAGGAAAATGTTTGGGTAAGTTAACAAAGAGTTGGTCAAAACTAAAAAACAATCTGTTGATTTCTCTCTATTGGGCGCTGGTTTTAGTTCATTTGATTCCATTGATAGAGCCCATCTAGAGCCAAAATCAATGGCGGGGTATTCATGTTAACTGTGCTCCAGAATTGAGGACATTGGTGTTAAAGTTACTTGGACAGCCTGCTTCGTCTTCTTGTGCTGAAAGAAACTGGAGCACTTATGGTTTGATTCATAATTCAGTGAGGAACAAGTAACATACTATCTCTATTATGATATTTAATTATTTATTTCATAAATGTTCTTGTGATGTAAATAATTGTTTGCACTTGCTTTGTTGTAGACTAAAACCTGCACGTGCGGATGATTTAGTATTTGTGCACCAAAACTTGTGTCTCCTTTCAAGGAAATCTGAGGAATATTTAAGTGGTCCAACAAGAATGTGGGATGTTGGAGAAGATAGCCATGAAGTGTTTGAGGGTGGTGATGATTTTCTTTAGGAAGCTAGTCTATCGCTTGATGTCCCTGAATTGGAGGCAATTCTAGATGATACGGTTGAACTTGATCTCAACCCTAGTGGAGTAGGACCTTCGGTGGTAGCGGATGAAAGCTACATCTAATTTTCTTGCTAGTTGCTATCATTAACTACTGTGCTTATCTTTATGTTGTGGTGTTTGTGATTTGTGTAATGTGATCTATGAGAGTATGAGTCTATGAGACTATGAGTATGAGACATTAGCACTATGTTATGTAATGTTTGTGAACTTAAACTATTATTAGTGTGTTTCTTTTTGAATTGTCTCGGCTATGCAATATTATTATTGATTCGATGTCCAAATGTCTATTGTTTACAAACTATTACTAACATGTTGTTTCTAATAATATGTGCAGATGCATTCATGGAGATTGGAGAGTGGACAGTGCAATGATCAACCATGGTTGAGGACGCAACAATGCAACATTAATCAGGTAACAAACTAACAACATGTGTGTGTGTGTGTATGTATGTATGTATGTATGTATGTATGTATGTATGTATGTATGTATGTATGTATCCCTGTATCCTAGTCTTTGAAAAATCGCCGTATCACGGCATCGTGTATCCATATCCGTATCCACGTATCAAGGCAACATAGGTGCCGGCGTCGCCCGACGTCTCGCCTTCCTCCATGACGGCGTGGGCCACCTCCATCCCCAGATCCGGTCGGTAGAGGTTGTCTCAGCCACTCTCTACGTTGGCAACGCGGACCCGACCCCTGTCTCCTCCAACACGACGGAGACATTGTCTTCCCCCACCAGCGCAACGGCGCGGTGTCCCAGTGGTCGGCGCGTCGCCCCTCTTCTCCTTGCATGCGCGGCCATGCGGGTTGCTACCTTCTTCGCCGGTGCATCGCCAGGGCGGTGCTACGCCTCAACCTCCAAAACGGCGTGCCATCTCTCCCTCCACAGTACTGGACACCGCCTTCCTCCGCAGCGCCAGCGGCTAGGCGGCCTGTCCCTCGGCGCATGCGGCGGCACCCGGATCCGGCGACAAGCGACCAGGTCCAACGGCGGCCGACCAAATCTGGTGGGCGGTGGTCCCCTTCCACCTTCCTACAAGGCTCCTAATGTCCCCCCCTCTCTCTGGCGATGTGGCGTTGGTTGCGGCGATGTCACGCCGGGTCCGACAGCGAGCGGCCGGATCCAACGGTGGGTGTCCTCCCCCGTTCCCGTCTGCCAGTCGCGCATCGTCTCTCGCTGGACGCGCGGCCTCCTCTTCTCCTTCGACTCCTCCTTTGCACGTTGTGGTAGACTTTGTCGCTGGCTCTTCCTCTTTCCTCTTCCTTCTTCCCCTCCCATAGGCCCATCTTGGGTGATCGTGGGGGGCCTGCTCTATGAGAGGCCAGGAAGGAGGCACGGATCTAGCGGTGGTGATTCGGAGCGGTCGGAAGGGTTCTGCTCCAGGGTCATTGGTGCGGTGGCCTCGTAGCTCGGCGGAGCTCGACGCTAACGTCTTCTTCTCCCCCTCCCGTTGAGCCCGTCTCGGTGGAGACCGCTTCAGTAATGGCCGGAGCAGCGGTGCTTCAAGGGCGCGTATCCGACGGCTTATCGACTCCACCTGTCCTTCGATGGTTCTGTGTCCCCTGTCTCTAGCCTGGTCCCGTCCTTGCCTTCTAGCCCTGCCCTCCCTGCGAGGTGCTCGGTGTCATCGGATGGCGTCTTCGAGGTCTGTGGCAGGGTTCAACGTGCGCCTCCTAGGTGGCGCGGCGTCTGGTCCACTTTGCTTCCCGTGCATGGGCCACCAGGAGTGGTGGCGCCTCACCGGTTGCGCCCTCATTCTCTGCCTCCTGACTCGGTCCGTCCCCGATGTCCTGACCCTCCCTTTCTCCGAGTTGTTAGGTAGTGTGGGCGACGTCTTTTGCGTTGGGTGGCGTGGCGTGCATGCTCTCCGGCTCTGCGTCTTTAGCCGGCGACTCGGTTCTTCGGGTGATGTTGACCATTGGCGGCCTCATCCTTGTGCGCTAGTAGGGCAAGTTTGGGCGAAACCCTTGCCCTTTTGTGCTACCGATGACGTCTCCTTTGGTGTCATTTCCCTTTTTGGAGGCATCACCTTTCAGACCATCCCCTGGTCTGTTTTAAAACCCTAATGGGTTTTGCCACGACGGTTGGTCCTCCCCGTCGCTACCTTGTTGGAGGCTTCGTGGTCACCGTTCTTGCGCTTAGGGTTTCCGCTGGGTTTGCTACAGCAGGAGTCGCTCGTCGCTCGTCGTTGTGTGAGTGTTGGTGGTGTTTCCGCTTTTCCCTCCACTGTATCTCTCTCTCCCGTTCGGTCTTTGGCCTAGGTAGCAGCGGTAGGGCTGCATTTCTTCTTTCTTCTCTATAGGTGGTGTTCTCGGCGATGGTCGAAGGTTTGTCTGCCTTTGGTTAGGATTGCAGCGGAGCGCTGTGGTTGTACCCCATGATTACACGGGCTTTTTATTTTTTCCTACTGATCAATGAAACATGACGACATTTCTGCTGCCTCTCTTTCAAAAAAAAAAAAGTGAGGCATTAGCTTTGTGTTCTTAGTTGTCCCATTTGATGTTCTTATTCCTTTTGCCTTTGCGGTGGCCGGGTAAATGCTCGAATAGCTCACCGAAGCAAGATTTTATTTGCTGAATTTGAACAATGCAGACAGCCATTTAACTTGAATAGATAATATTCTGGAGCCTGGACATGGGAGACCCACAAATGCTTGCCATATACCAGGGGAAACTCAAAGTGAACAGGATAATTGATGCACCATGCACGCCTACTCAGCAAGCATCAACTATTGGGTAGACCCAGGTTTCCCAAGTGCCCATGAAATCCCTCATTCACACTGCACCTCCACCTTCGACCCACTATCCAAATTCTTGCCATGTCATCTCAGAATTTCACTGCATCCAAAATTCCGGCATTACTTGACGCAGCAACATCAATAGCCAGCTAGCTATACCCATCGACGATGAATCGACGATCGTTTCGTTTCATCCACAGAATTGTGCCCTCGAACCCGTCAAGCTACCCAGAACGTCAGAGAACCCAGACTTCGGACGAGGATTCATTCAGTGATAGGATCAAAAGGACGAACCGAGCCTTAGGGCTAGTTGCATCACGCATCAACTCACCGAAAGGCAATGCGCACGCGAGGGCGCCGTTTGACTTGGCGCGGCAGAGGCAATTAGCCGCGCCGTTAACGTTGGCGCGGCCAAAGGGGTCAGATCTGCAAATACTTTTTGGCGAGGGTTAATTTTAAATTATTTATTTAAAAAAGGTTAAAAAAAAATTTTGTTCTTCATCCACAGAATTGTGCCCTCGAACCCGTCAAGATACCCAGAACGTCAGAGAACCCAGACCTCGGACGAGGATTCATTCAGTGATAGGATCATAAGGACGAACCGAGCCTTAGGGCTAGTTGCATCACGCATCAACTCACCGGCCGAAAGGCGCAAATCGCAATGCGCACGCGAGGGCGAGGGCGACGGCGAGGGCGAGGCTGTAGCGCGCGGCCGCGCGCCTCGACGGTTATGCGCCGCCCGCGCACATCCGAGCATGACCTGGCCGGTCCATTCACTCGGCGGCGCCGCCGCCGGCGAAGCGCGCCGTGACGCAGCGACGGTCGCCTCGAAGGCAACCGGGCGGTTCTCAAGCCACGTCACGGCAAACAGCCGCGTTCCCAAGGAGGAAATGACAATCGTCAATATATGTCACTCACTCACTCTGCGTTAGCTTGGGGTTAGTTAACCGTAATTAAATTAGTCGCGCGTCATAAATTTGGACGTGACGACAGTGACGTGATGGACGAAACTTGGAAAAAAAATTTGTTCTTTCTCACAAAAAAAATTGCTGAAACTTCAAAAAAAATAACTAATTAAATTTTAAAACCCAACCGCTAAAATTTGGAAACATACCGCTAAAATTTGATAGCACGGGAAATTTTACGAGTACAATCCAGATTTTAACAGACAAAAAATAAAGTTTCAGCATGCAAAAATCTGAGTTTTAGTGCACAAAAATTCAGGTTTCAACCGGCAAGATGCTATCACCATCATCATGGGAGCTTGGAAAAACGGTTGAAAAATCGAAAAATACCTGCTAAAACTTGGCGAATCTACCGCTGAAACTTGACAACACAAAAAGAATCACGACTACAAATTAAATCCAAGTTTTAACAGACAACCTCAGGTTTCATTAGACAAAACACCAAGTTTTAAACGTACATTACTGATGATTTCATATAAAAAATGGAGATGGGCGTCCCGAGGAAAATAAGAAAGGTTCACACATAGCAGAAAAGAAGTTTTATAGACAAAAATAAAGTTTCACTCGTACATGCTTGAGGTTCCATACGGAAATTAGGTATCGATCTCCTCCTTGCTTTCTTCTTCTCCTAATCCAACGAGCCTCATGCTATGTTCACCAAATTCTGGTCATTAAGCTCGTCTACTCACTCACCATACTTACTTGAGATAGAGAGGGGTAGAGAGAATAGATGGAAAGAGGAAAGAGGAAACGAGAGGAAAAGCTCACCGGAGACGGAGGCGTTAGCAACAACGGCGACTGAAGACGAGGGGACCAGTGGGGACATATCAGAGTCCGATGCAAATGGGTCGGCCCTAGGGCCACCTTTGGCCCTCGCTAGTTCATTTATTTGTACTAAATAGATTAGGAATCTAGTTTTTAGTACAAACAAATGAACTAGAGAGGGTCAAAGATAACCCTAGGGTCGACTCATTTGCATCCCTATATCAGACAAAAAAACAGCAGATGCAAGCAGCTACGCAATAGTCTACAAAGAAGACGGAAGAAGAATCACATGCAAGGTTATAAATTGCACTTTTCGCAGATTCGTGGTGAGGTCCCAATAAATCTATTGTGTGTTATCACGGAAGCTATCCTATTTAATGACTCAGCATTAAAAATTCTAAAATATAAAATATTTACATAAGTCTTATCCTAAATAAGTAAATTAGATAAAAGCGAACACTTTAGAAGCAGTGAAGCACTAATGCATCCATAAGATTATAATTAAAGTTTAGCACAAGTGCCATTTGAAATTCTAAATTCTCTAAACAAGAAATATTTTAGGTGTCTCATCCTAACATTTCGTTATTGAAAAATCATGAATATAAATAAATAGTAATCACTAAATGTGCTAATTGATTAAATATTAAATTCTTGACCCGCATATGAGTTGCATGATGGTAACCGCAAGAGAAGATAGGAAAGGAAGCAATAACGGTAGAAACAATAGATGCAGGTAATGAAGCAACCACTAGATGAGCAACGAGACATGGAAGAAAACACTCACAACAGAGGGATAACAATGTTGGGAAAGAATGTGAGAGAGAAGTAAGATGGAGTACCCGCTTGTCACCGGAGGAGAAGACATGTAGAAATAGGGACGGAGCTAGAAAAACTCTTAACGAGGGCCAGTTAGAAGCACGTAAAAATTATGCGGGCCAAATAGAATTTTTGCTACTATTATATATGAAAATGTACATGTATTTTTAGGGCTTCTATAGTTTTTTATAATTATAATATGCAAACTTATGTTTATTTGTGAATTTTAGCAAATCTTTGTCATAAAATCTTTAAGTTATTGAAAATAATTTGCATAAATCCTTATTTTTAAAAAAAAATTAGTAATATATATAGGGGTACATATAAGTATGCATGGAGCATGGGGGTGCCAAGGCTCTTGCTCACACCACTTTGTCTCCTTCCCTGCACAGAAAGACAAGGTGCATGGAAGTAGCGGTTAGGGTAGGATACGACAAGGAAAAGAATGAATGGCCTGCTATGATTTTCGTGAGACAATATGGGATATTCTAGAAACAAAAAACAAAATAACATCGCTATAATTTGCTAAGCGCTAACTAGTTTAGTGCCGCTATTTTTTGTTATAGCATGCTTAACTATTTTGGCGAAAAAAAGTCCTGTAGCTTAACGTTTGAAGTCAAAAAATGTTGTATGGTTGCTATAACACCACTGTAGTAGCATCCCAACGACTTTTTTATATCTCTTCTCTAAAATACTATTAATGTCTCCTCTATACATCACTATAAAATTTCTTTATAATTTAAACTACGTTTTAAAAGATTCTTCTCATTCAACGGTCTCTTTATATCTGTATAGTATTATGACTAGTACAATGCCCGTGCTCTGCCACGGACCATAAAGGGATCAAAGGAAAACATAGTCTGGAACAACAAGGTTTGTCTACCGGAACAATAAAAGTTGCTACTGGAACAATGAAAGTTGCCCCTTAGAACAATAAGGTTTGCCCCTTCTGGAACAGTTGAACTTTGCCTACTGAAACAATAACTTTTGTCTTCCGCAACAATAACTTTTGCTTTCTGGAACAATAACTTTTGCCTACTGAAACAAATAAGGTTTTGCCTACTTGAACAATAAAGTTTGACTATTAGAACAATAAAGTTGGCCTACTGGAACAATGTATTTCGTCTGCTGGAACAATGAGTCCGGAACAATCTATCTTACCTTCTGGAACAATTATTCTAGCCTCTCGGAACAATCAATGTGTTTGCCTTCTGGAACAATAACTTTTGCCTTCTGCAACAATAACTTTTGCCTACTGGAACAATAAAGTTTACCTATTGGAACAATAAAGTTTTTCTGTTGGAACAATGAATCTAGCCTCCCGAAACAATCTATCTTGCCTGCTGGAACAATGAGTCTAGCCTCTCCGAAAAATCAATCTTGCCGGCTGGAACAACTTTTATACCTGTTGAAATAATGTATTTGGTCTCCTGGAACAATAGGCTAACCCATTTGGAATAATATGTCTAGTTTGATGAACCACAACTTGTATACGTACTGGAACAATCTATCTTGCTTGCTAGAACAATAAGTCTAGTTTTCCGGAACAATCTATCTTGCCTGATGGAACAATTGTACCAATAAAAATAAAAAATTCAAAAAAAGAAAAATAGAAAAGTGTTTAAAATGAGTTCATTAGGAATTTATATGAATTATGAAATTTGTACTACGCGATTTGGACTCCAAATGAAAATGATACAAAAATGAGAAATCGAAAAGAATAAAAAATGAAATGCACATAGCTAGCTAGCTAGCTGCACGTAGTCGCGCACATAGCTAGCTAGCGTAGCCGTACGCGAGCGCGGGCTGGGCCGCGCGCGTGGCATTCGATGCGTCGGACGTCCGCGTATAAGCACTTTGCCTATTGAAACAATAACTTTTGCCTTCGGGAACGATAACTTTTGCTTTTTGGAACAATTGTATCAATAAAAAAAGTAAAATTAAAAAAAATAGAAAAAAAGTATTTAAAATGGGTTCATTAGAAATTTAGATGAATTTTCGTACTGCATAATTTGGATTTCAGATGAAAAAGATACAAAATTGAGAAACGAATAAAATAAAATAATTATGAACACACAGTTGCTAGCTAGTTTTTGCACGCGTGAAGCAACCTGAAGTTGGGCAAGTGGCGCATGAAGTCAAACGAGCGCGCGGGACGTCATGGGCTGGGCCGCAGCGTCCATCCCAACGGACGTTCAAATGCGAGCATTATCATTTCTATTAACTTAACCCAATTTAACGAAGTTTTGTGTTTGCAACTAATCCACTTGATTGGGTTAGTAGGAAGGGATTAGTTATCCCACCCTCTAAGCTAATTCTGGGTTAGCAAGATTAAATAGTGTTGATTGGATTAACTTAATCCTGCTTATTCCCTAGGATGTTTGGTAGATTAAATCCTTAAACAGCCCCCTAACCCCAACAAAACGCAACATAAGAGGGCTTCACTATTTCTTCCATTTCTCTCGTACCGACACATGAGATCATGTTTCTATCATTTCTGTTTATGACAGTGGGTCCTAGTGACAACCTATCCATTTGGTCATTTATTTTACATGATTCAAAAAATGCTAGCTAGAATAATTTTGTATTATGAAAACATCGAAAGAAATACAAACTTGCATGTATATGTGGTCGGATGCATGCTTGTTGCCGTTGAATCCTCTTCCAAGATATGTGCACTATGACATTTCTATCCTTTTTTGAAAAAAAAAAACATTGCATTTTAAAAAGTTTTATTAAATCATTCTTTCTGCTCTCACTGTCTTCTATCCTTCGACCAAGTCTTGACAATCCCTTGCCTTGGCACCACTGTGGCGACACCACCCCTATGCCACGACCATAGAGAAGCTCACTAGACAGTGCTCGTGTCCAAAACTATGCTTCATGTGACTGGCCAAGCCCCATCACAACTACGGTCACAACATATACATAAGGTTGGAAAAATAGCTTGCGGCTCAGGGCTCGACTCGGAGGTGCTACCGAGCTCGAGCCGAGCCCACTTTTGGGGCTTGGTAAAATAGCGAGCCGAGCCAGGCTCGGCTTGAATCTAACCGAGCCTAGCCTGTTTTGGCTCGGCTCGGCTCGTTGGCAGCTTTGGAACGCGAAAACGCCTTTTGCTTGTGGCTCGGCTCGACTTGGAGGTGTTACCGGGCTCAAGCCAAGCTCACTTTTGGGGCTCGCCAAAATGGTGAGCCGAGCCGGCTCGTTTTTGACCGTGCTCGGCCGAGCCAGGCTCGACTCGGCTCGGCTCGTTTCCACCCCTAATCATACCACACCGGTGCAACCATGGAGTGGTACGGTGGCCACAGCCATCAAGGCCATGGTTGGAGCGCCGGGACAACAATGGGGGTTAGAATCAAACTTTGTCATCGAAGGGGGCGAGAAAGGTTGAGGTAGAAAGAAGTTCACACAAGAATTTAAAACATTTATGATGTTTTTTTTTGCCAAAGTAGGTGGTGTATGGATTTCGGAGTGAGATCCAATGGGCAACATGCGCAAACAAGTAGAAAATCCTCTATTTAAAAACACAATAAGCAATTCTTTTGTCATAGAAATTCCTATTGTTTTAAAATGAGTTTTTACGCATGGGCAGTATGTTCACATAATCACTCTCAAAGAAATTGATGGGGCCGCACAAACAATGAAGCATGTGATTATTTATTTATAAAAAATTAATAAATTTTTATGTAAAAATATTCTTTCCTTGAATTATAGGTTTCAGTTCTAAACTGCAATACCGACAAGAGTAGTTCCCCATCAATACAATTCAACTAATTAATTTGTCCCTTTAGTATGTCAGTAGAAGTTTTGATTGGTTAGATGTGATTTGACCGAATCGGTACATGAACTTTTTATATAGAAATTTTTAATCCAAAGTACATTCTATATTTGAGTCGTCAACATTTTTACGAGGTCATATGTGTTTTACCCGTATTCTGCAACATCGTGTTTGAAAATTTTCTATCATTTCAAGTAGTCTTTAAAAATAGATGACAATTCTAAAAAACATGTGAAATTTAGAAAATTATGGAAAAATACTATGAGATTACATAATCATAAGATACTCATACTTACATGAAGTCTGATTTGGATTTCATGAAATACTTTCATGTAAAAATACATTGTCACATTGGGTAAACCACCTTTGACTAGACAAAACTACTATTGACACAACCAAAAGGACAACTATTGCCTGGTTTTGATAGCCTAGGGACCACTCTTACTCGGTATTACAATTTATACTTGGGTTGATTGGATAGATGTCACTGCAAAGCATATTCGCCATTGTACAAATTTCAAAACACCTTCTAGACATATATCTGGTCATTTACGTATGTGACACATTTGCCCTCATATTCTACCTCTCATTTTCTTCTTCACCACTTGCATGATGTAACAAAAGGAGGAGTGGTGGCAATGAGTAGCGGCATGACCAACACAACAGCGGCCAACGAGGCAATAGCGCAGGGCCGCGCATAGGACCAGGAGGCATAACGGTAGGAGGTGTGGGGTCGGCGCAGCATCAAACTGGCGTGCCACCTCTAGCAACTAGGTGGTGGGGATAGAAATGAGAGAAGAGGAGGAGAGATAAGCGAAGTGGAAGAAGAGGGTAGGGGGAAAACAGTCAAAATATGAAAATACTAGTCATGAGAGTACGGTGGCATTGATCCAATTTTGCTAGTTTTGTAATGACAAATATCACAATATGTGTTTTGTAGTGGCATTTTTTTAGAAAGACAAGATTTGTGCTGGCATCTATCAAATTAACTCTATATCTGTAACCAAACCTTGTCAATGCCCATGAAAAGTAACTGTGTCATATATCCGTTTTATAAGATATGGATAGCTAAAGTTTCAAGATTTTCATCATGCCAGCCCATAGAAACAGCTTTTCTTGTGTACGTGATGTATAAGAATCCACAGGGAGATCATTATATGATACTTGAAGTGGTAAGAGATCATTGAACCGGTTCATATATATATTCTTCGTAGATGGTAGAGATCAATATATTGTAAAACAAATGGAATAAAATAAAATTACACGCGTATTATAAAAAAATCATAGCTACAAAAGAGTAAGCTCGTTTACAAACTATACAGTGAACATAGCCGATCGGCCAGCCATCTACAGATCTAATGGACAGAATTTGATCCCCATGTTTTGTGGAAACTTGAGCATCCTCTAAATTGGTTTTTCTCTTAGTGGATAAAACAGAGGTTGCATTTAATAAGCATAACATTCAAAAAATACCGCTCAGTCCCGGTTGAAACAACCAACCGGGACCAATAGTGTCCCTGCTGGGCACTCATGCAGCCACGTGTGAGCACCTCAGTTCCGGTTGGTAGGTAAAACCGGGACTAATACATACAACTTAGTCCCGGTTGGAGCAACCAACCGGGACCAGTAGTGTCCCCACCAGTAACCCCTGATCGCCACTGATCGCCACGTGCGCACATTTTAGTCCCGGTTGGTAGGTAAAACCGGGACTAATAGCGCAACTGTCGCTCCACGTGTATTCGGACCGGCATATCGAGGAGAGATTTAGTCCCGGTTCCTGTAACCTGGACTGATGCCCAGCAGGCATCAGTCTCCAAGGGCTATCCCGGTTCAAAAACCGGGACTGAAGCCTGTTCCGAACCGGGACTGAATGCCCGTTCCGTAATAGTGTTTTTTTTAAAAAAATACCCCACAAAGCATGCCAATAGCTTAAAGGGTAGATAGAGGACTCCACTCCATTTTGTCCTCCTCCAGCTTGTATGGGTAGAACTGAGCCAAAATTGATCGAGTTAGATTTGTTTGAGCTTGGGCTCGCTTAGCAAGCAAATAACTCGGTTCGGCTCGACTCACATTCGAATGGGTGAGCTCAAGAATGAATGTATTTGGCACATGCATGGCAAAAGCTCAAGCCCCATGGCTTGATCATCCATCAGAGGAAAGGGAAAGCAAGGAGGACACATAGGGGAAGATCATAACCACTTCTTGGGGAAAGAAAAGAAGGTGAGGAGGTCACTTGGTCAAGCCGGCACCATTGTAGAGGCATGATACCGTCAGCACTATAATAAGGCTTGATGTTGCACTATCATGGAGGAATACGAAGTTGTCAATCGCGCCATGGAGGAAGTAGCCAGCTACGGCGCTGCCATGAGTGGAGAAGCCAATGCTCTGACCGACCATATCCCTTGTGGTTAATTGGGAAGAGGAGGAGCAGGCGTCTGGCAATTGCTGGGTCACTTGATCTATATAGGGAGAAGAATGCAAGTGGATGGAGAAAGAGGGGAGGATAAGTGGGGCCATCTAGAGGATAAAGCGACTATTGGCGTAATAACTTCGTATAGCATACATTATACGAAGTTATACGAGTGTCTTTGGATTGGAGTGGGTCACTAGGCCGAATGACTTTAAGATCGGGCTAATAGGTTTTTGTGGGTTGAATTAATGGACCATGAGCAAGCGGCTCAATTCGTGTTCATTTTACAGGGAGTTAGAAATCATGTTTTGCTTGTGCTCATTTGCAAATGAGCTAAGTTTGAGCCAAGCTTTTTCCAAGCAAACCTGACTTGCGACTTAAAGTTATAGCCCTACCTACGTAGCTGTAAAATCTGGTCCGGAGAGATTCAAGAAGTGAGAGCATTCGGTTGGATTGAGATGTCGGATGTGGGAGCTCCATAAGCTAGTGGCTTCAAAATGCTTGAGAAACAGTTTGAGAATTGAAAGCATTTATTTAGGAAAAATGCTAAAAATCCATTTAAAACAGTATATGCCAGACTAACCTGAGAACCTAACCCAATGTTATTATTCCAAGATACGGCCCAAGGTGAGCCCATGGCAGACCATGCTGGGAGAACCCATCTCCGACTCTCCGTGACATATTCCAAATTTGCAACCAGAGACAGATAGGACAGCAGCTACTGTTCTCCTCGCAGAAAGGGAGAGCAAGCCCATGCAGTGACGCAGGCGTCCTGCTCGCCCGTGCGGAAGAACAAAGCAGGAACAGAACATAGCAGAGCAGCAAAGCAAGCACGCACAGCTTGACGATGGTGATGCATCATGATTCATGCATACAACCCGGGACAGAACAATATGGGCGAAAGAAACCATAATTATAGGCGCAATCAACAAATCATGCACGCCAGATCCATCGCCTGAGGTAGATAAGCACTGCATGTGGCCGGCACTGTTCGAAAAGGCGCGCCGTCCGCCCGGTGACCTAGCCATCAGTAGAGATACACATCCATATTATAGTGTATTGTTCTATGTAGTCCTGGGAATTGGGCCGTGATTTTATGGGCCGGCCCAAACATGGCCCGATTTTAGAGGCCCAAAGCATGGTCCGGCACGAAATTATTTGGGCCATGCCGGCCCAGCCTGATTACCGTGCCGGGCCGGGCCTGAGAAGCCGGCTCGACGGTCCGTCCGGCACGGCCCGAACTGAGGCATGAGTCAATAATTTATATTTTTTGTGGTTTTTTGTTATTCGGATGAATTTTGTTTCTATATGAAAGTTGTAGAGAATTTGGAGACGCATCTTTTTCATGTATATCACTTTTTCATTTGAGCAATGCATGAATTTATAAAAAATATTTAGTGCGCTGGCTGTTTTAGAACCCACATCACCCATTTCGGTAATTAACATTTTTCTATATATTCCTCTGCTTAGATGAATTTATATTCTACATGAAAGTTGTAAAGAATTTCGAGACGCATCTTTTTCGTATAGACAACATTTTCATTTGAGTAACGTATAAATTTATAAAAAATTATTTATCTCTATGTTTTGTCGGACGTGCCGTGCTCGGGCCGACACAGCCCGATTGCGGCCCATCGGGCTTTTGGGCCGTGCCATGCCTGGCTTGTGGCCGTCCGTGCCGGCCCGGCATGGCCCAAAGTGTTGACCGGGCCATGCCGGCCCGATACATGGCGGCCCGAAGCAAGATGGGCCTGTGCCTTGCCGGCCCAGCACGGCCCAATTTTCAGGACTAGTTCTATGTCACTGAACGTGAATCTGTGGCCTACAAGGGCTAAAGGGACACGAATTCTTTGACGTAGTAACCCTATTATATTAGGGTTTCTTATATGGGTTTGCTAGAACCCAGGTGACTAGGCTCATCCGCGGGGTCGCCGACAAGTGGACCCAACGTCCGCGCGTGCGTGCGCAGTCGCCTGGATTCCAGGCGCTCCCTTCTTATTTATGCTGTTCATTTGACTCTCTAAATGAACACGAGTGCTATATATTCCTAGCAGCTGCGAGCCTGACGGACAAGCAGCGTCAGCTGCAGGTTGTAGCGGGTCAACTGGCGGCGCGGCCGAGCCATGCGGCGCATTATCGGAACAGTGCCTGCTGTTCTATGCTGCCGTTCTCCTTTTCTTATCTGGAAGAACAGATGCTGCGTGCATGGTTCCTGCTCTGCCTTTCGCAGATCCATGCATATGGAGGAAAGGAAGCACGGGCCGGGCAGCGTTCGTGCATGTCTCCGTCCTCATGTGCTGGCTTTGACCTCTCGATTAGTGCCTGCGGTGATTGGGCCAACGTGTCAAGTGATCCGGCGCTTGCTCGAGGAGATGGCCCCGGCCCGAGAGATCAGGTTCAGAGCAAGGGGAAAGATGGTCAACCGAGCCCCTGTTCCAAACGAAACCGCGCCCAGATGATTGGCTCTAGCGACTGCAGAATTGCCCCCTCCTTGAGCAGCTAGCCAACATGAATAATTTTTTTTTGAACGCAAAACATATATGAATAATTTACGATTTCGTACGTATTTCAAGAAAGGCGCTGCTTCTGTATTTCTATGGATTTCCACTTTTGATCGATCCATTTAGAATATTGTTCAGAGTTCCCAGGAACTGATTAATTTAGCTCCAAAACAGGTTAGCTAGCACTCACGCTCCACCCCAGCTGAAACACTCAAACACAGATGAATATCCTTGTCTCACTCGATCGCGAGCACGGCGAAAAGAACCGAAGAAACGGTCTCGCCGTTGACCCGCGGCCGATCGCCTTCCGGTCCCTGCCACGGCGCATCGATCGCACCCCGCTGCGGCGGTCTGTGTCCACGTCTCGCTCGCCGGCCGGCCGCGCGCGAGCACGCCGGCCAGTCGAATACGGCCGATCAGCCGGTCTCGCGCGCTCGCACTGTTCGTGGGCGCACCGATTGCGATGTCTCCGGCGAAGCATTTCCGCGCGCGCGGGTGATGTACGCCGGCCGTCGCCGTCGCCGCCGCCGTCGCCGCCACTGCATACGCGCGCACTTTTGCCCCCCAAATATTCTCGGAAAAGGAGAGAACCGTGGACGCCTGCGGGCGTGTCCACTAGCATTCGCGCGCGCGCTCTGCCTCCCACTTGTGCGTGCCTCCTTCACTCCTTGTGCATGAGGAAAAGGAACAGCTAATCCCAGGATTAGTTGCTGCTAGTCGCTGGATTACTGCTTGTTCCATAGAGGATCATTTTAGAAGTGGGCCCCAAAAAAAAAAGAAGTGGGCTGAAAAAAATGGGCTTCTTGTTTCTTGACTAGTATGAGTGTCCGTGTTCTGCGATGGAAACAATGAAACCAGTTATAACATCCCTAGTAACCTCCCTATCACATTTTTTAAAACACTGTTTATACGCATATGGAAAATGTTTTAGGGGTTGCAAAATTAGGGAAGCTGAGGTGCTTAAAAGCTAGAAAGCAGGGTTGTTCGGTTGGAAGCTCAAGAAAGTTGAGGGGTTCGAACGGTGGAACTAGGGCCCTATGCCTGAAATTGAGAATCTAAGGGGGGCAAAATGCGTGAAGACAAAAACAGTAAAAGCAGAGGGCCAATGCGTCAAGGATCGAAAACTAATAGTCCGAAATGCTAAAAATGTGGGACCCACAGATCAAATATTGAAATAAAATGGAATGGAATGATACAAATCATGGAACTATGCATGAAATCAGAGAAATACAAGATTCGGAAAGTAAAGGTGCACAAAAGACTAAAGAGAACGTACTGATCACCACTCTGTGTTTTTACTAGAACATCCATGGTAGCTCCACCGTCCCTAAAATATGTACCTTCGTAGCACTGTTACCCTATTCTCTGAGGTTACCTCAGACTATTACTATATTATCTACTTCCTCTGTTCCAAATTATAGTTCATTGTTGACTTTCGGACACGCCTTTTGACCATTCATCTTATTCAAAAAATTAATGCAAATATGCAAAAATATAAGTTATGCTTAAAGTATGTTTAATGATAAAACAAATCACAACAAAATAAATAATATTTACATATATTTTTTAATAAGACGAATGGTCAAATAGAATATCCAAAAGTCAACAACGAACTACAATTTAGAACGAAGGGAGTAAAAGATTTCTTTATTTCATGGGCTTCTTTAAAATCCAGTGCTCTAAAATTTCTGACGAATTGTGGTTCGGACGACAACCTTTCAATGTTTTTAGTAGAGACAATGGAAAAAAATAACTTTTAAAGTGTAAAATGTACTGTTAACATATGATTTTTTTATAACTCGTGTTCCGGTTTACTCATTAAAAAACACTGGTTAATTTCCCTTTAATCCGAAAGAAAAATGGAGAGGAGGAGCACCATTTGTCTCCTGAGCTAGGGAATCAATTTTCATATACCAGTTGACGTCCCAGCTCCCCCAGCTTGGACTAAACTAAAGCTGCACGCGATTAGCTAGCAGAATTAATCAACTGACATATTCTTTTCCAGATAATGATCTCCATTATCCATGAATGTGCTTACCTAGCTTCTTCCGTCTTGCTGTCTGGCATTACCACGCAGGTTCCTCCAGGTCATATACCATACAATTAAACGAGGAACACGCGAGATACAGGTTTCACACAATCCACGAAAATCGCAGTTTTGGAGCTTGCACTCCAATTCGGTAAACCAAACGGTGTAACTACAAATTCGGCGTAAATCAAAATTTAGTCACAAGGCCATCGATTTTAGATTTAAAAAAAGCGGTTTTTGTTCCAAACTAACCGGATTTTGCTCTTAAAAAACTAATGTACTCTCTTACCCTCCAATACGTGGTTTTTAGATATTTTCATGTTCTAATTTTGGACTGTGCCATAAAATGGTAAGTCCCGATAAGATACTATGTCTCAAGAGCATGGTTTCAAAACGAATTCATGAATTTGTTTCTCGGCTATATCACATCATGGGGGCCATGGAAATCGGCCATCACATATTTAAGAGCATAATATTCTATAACTAAAATAGGAGCCACCACATTAATCGAAGAAATTTCCTAATCAAGTAAAAAAAGATCTTCATTGTCTATTACAATAGGTGCAAATTACAGAGGTTGATATTTTTTAAAAAGTATAACAAAATTTAGCATAAATACAAATAGGAATAAGAGCATATATTGAGTTAGAAAAATAGAAATAAATAAAGAAGAGTCCATATCAGCTACGATTACATAAATTTGGCTTTAAAAATAGAAATAAGAGTTTATATTGGATTAAAAGAAAATGCCCTTATCAATTACAATTAGGGGTGGAAACAAGCCGAGCCCGAGCGAGCACAGCCCCTACCTCGGCTCGGCT
Source organism: Raddia distichophylla (assembly GCA_005191435.1). Classification (NCBI taxonomy): domain Eukaryota; kingdom Viridiplantae; phylum Streptophyta; class Magnoliopsida; order Poales; family Poaceae; genus Raddia; species Raddia distichophylla. Next base: position 451,431 of record SPJY01003583.1, read on the forward strand.
TGTTAGGTACCAAGTCGAGACCGAGCCAAGCTGAGCAACTGAAAAACAGGCTCGGCTCAATGGTAGCTCGCGAGCCCGAGCCACGAGCCTGAACCACGAACCACGAGCCTGAGCTCGAGTGAAAAATCGGTTCGGTGACTGATGAATGATGATGTATGAGCCACGAGGCGAGCCGAGCTTGCGAGTCACAATGGGAGGTCTCGAGCGAGCCAGCCTTTGGCTCGACTCGGCTCTAGTGGTTTCATGAGCTGAAAATGGTGCTCAACTCGTGCTCGTTTCCGAGCCCGAGCCGAGCCCGAGCCGAGCTGGAACCATGCCAAGCCCAAGCAACTTGCAAACTTCTAGCTTATTTTCCAGCCCTATTTACAATAAAAGTTACATAAATTTGGATTAGAAAATAGAAACAGGTGTCTATTTTGGATTAAAAGAAAGAGCCAACATCAACTATGATAAAAACATAATTTGGGTTAAAAATAGAGATAAGAGTCCACATCAGGAACAACAAAAAATTACATAAGTTGAAACTAAAAAAAATATAGAAATAAGAGTCTATGTTGGACTAAAAGAAATAATCCGTATCAACAAAATTAAAAAAATGACATAAATTCATATTTGAAATATATAATAGAAATTAATGCCCACGTTGGATAGATATTAGGTACAATAAAAACTATAAAAATTTGTACAAACTAATACAATATAAAGAGTTTAGGACAAGTTAGATTAAAAGAAAGGTCATATATTAGCTACATATAATAAAAAAATACATAAATTCATCATGAAAAATAATGAAATTAAAAATCCTTGTTAGAAGAATGAGTTCATGTAAGCTACAATAGTAAATAACGTAAATTTGAAATAAAAGTACATTCCCACATAAATCAAGAAAGATGAAAAGGTCACCAAATTATAGAGGCTTGGGTTAAAGTATAAATTCTTTTAAATTCATAAGAAAAAGTAAAGATAAAAGCTAGTGTTTGATTAAAAGAGAGAGTTACAATAAAAACACAAATTAGAATAAAATAATAATAATAAAATAATCAATGTTGGGTTAAAAGAATGAGTCTATATTAGCGACAATAAAAAATACATAAGTTTTAAATAAAAATAAGAGTTCTCTGTTGGGTTAAATGAATAAGTTCATGTCAACGACAATAAAAATTTAAAGTAATTAACATAAACTTGAAGTAAATATAATAGCAAAATCAGGTCTCTCAACTAAAAAAACTCGAGAACGGTCCATGTAAACTGTAGAAAGATTTAAAAATAGTAGAACTTAAAACAAGACAATAGCAAAGGCATTGAAACTGTCAATAAAATAACAAAAATAGGTATATCCCAAGAAAAATAAGATAACTAATCTTGTAAGAAAAATATCAATAAAAAATTCTATACTAACTATAAGACGAGAAAACAATTTATGTCAGCTATTACATTAGAAAAAGAGTATACCTCAACTTAAAAAAACATATGAAATTAAAAGGTGGCCATATCTATCTATCTATCTATCTATCTATCTATCTATTCACTATGTTAAACAGGGTCCACAAAATCACCACATTTTTCCTAAAATATGCTAAAAGTTTTCATGTTGATCCTAAAATAATACAAATTCGCATGTTAATCAAAGAAAAAAATATACACCATCGATTATAATAGGGACAAATTACAAATTATAACAACGTAAATCTAATGAGATTTAAATAAATATTGGGGGAGGTGGGGTTTGAACCCAAGACCTCTTGACTCACACCTCACCCAGCTAGCCAACCCACCCACGCGCATTATCTGATAGAATGGGGGGAGCTTTCCTTTTATCTATTCGAAAAATGGGTCTCTAGAAGTGGTTGGGGCTATTAAACCGCTTGTAAAGCCAAGCATCCTAAGCGGTTCGTGTTCCCAACCGCTTGTAGAGGTATAGCAGTGGTTGGGGACACAAACCGCTTAGGATTTTAGGTCTTTCGAAGCGGATCGTGCCCCCAACCGTTTCTAGAGGTTATTTTCTGGCTTGAGACTATTTTGAGGCATTAAACCGCTTGTAGAAGTTTGATCCTTTTTTTTGAACCGCTTGAGAAAGCTTATTCCCTAATAGTGTATTGATAATTGAGTTGTCTACCTTTGGCGTAAGGATTTAAATTCAAGGACAACGTGATCAAGCATTAAACCTAAATATATACCTCTATCAGTATGCCACCGAGTCATCCGAGCCATTCATATATACGTGTAGATATATATGTCTCATACATCATAGCTTGAAGGGTTTGTTACTATTTTTCATCGAATTTGGGTGTACATCTCATGCGAAATGACTAAGTCGAATTGACATTTGTGAAACACAATTGATCGAAAATGGCTCGTTGATTTAAGGACACATTATCTCAAAGAGCCCAAATGTTTTGCTCTAGGTATGGAGATGGAGGAGATCGACCATCTGTATTGCATGACGACCACACCATGTTAATTCTCTGTTCCAATGATGACCGACATCGAGGAGCTTGACCTACTGCACAACTTGATGAGTTTGCAGTCCATCAGCCTCACCATCCACGTCGACGACCACATATGACATATGACAATTCTTCAAGAGAGGACAACACAATCAATTATCATGCATCCTTCTATGTGGACAAATGGTCTATAATAGATATGAACTAATTATTATATCACAAAGAACGTACTCTTGGCTCAGTGGTCATCAACAACATGACCTTTGACATACACATTGGAAAGTTGGAGTTATGCATTGAGGTGAAGTTGATCCATGAGCATGCATGCATGCTTCCTATCATTTTTTGAAAGAGGGGCAGGAGAGAACTGCCGTCCTATTTCATTGATTAATAGGAGAAAATAAAATAAAAGCCCATGCAAGCACGGGGTACAACCACAGCGCTCTGCTGATACCCTTACCAGAGTCAGACACACTTCCGGCTAATGCCGGGAATACCGTCTACAGAGGAGAAAGAAAGAATGCAGCCCCACCACTGACACCTAGGCCAAAGGCCGAACATATTAGAGAGATACATGGGAGGGAGAAGGGGAAACACCACCAACACTCACACAGCAACGAGCGACTTCTGGAGCGGCAAACCCAGCAGAAACCCAAAACACAAGATGGTGACCACGATGCCTCCAACAAGGTACTGACGGGGAGAACTCGTCGCCGTCGCAAAAAGCCGTTAGGGTTTTCACCTAGAGAGGGGAAGGTCCGAAAGGTGATGCCTCCAACAAGGGAACGACACCAAAGGTGACACCAACACCAACCCGAAAGGGCAGGGCTTCCGCCCAAGACCTGCCCTGCTAGCGCATAAGGCAAAGGCCGCCGATGGTCGAAAGCACCAGAAGAACCGAGCCACCGGCCGAAGATGCAGAGACGGAGAGTAGCACGAACCCTGCCACCTGATGCGGAAGACGCCGCCCAAGCTACCCGACTCCTCGGGGAAGGGAGAGTCAAGACGGCGGGAACGGGACAGAGTCAAGAGGCAGTGAACGGGGACGCCGCCGGAGAGGGGCCACCACGCCTGGTGGCCTGAGCACGGGAAGCGAAGGAGACCAGACGCCGCACCATAGGTGGCGCAAGCCGAACCCCACCACTAACCCAGAAAACTCCAACCTACACCATCGAGCACCTCATAGGAAGGGGAGGGCAAAGGGGGAGAGGACGGGACCAGGCTAGAAACAGGAGTCGCTGCGCCAACCGAAGGACGAGTGACGACCCACCACGCTACCATGGGAGGTGCTGAGTAGTCGCCGGACACACGCCCCTAGAGCCCACGAGCTCCGTCCGCTCCGACCACCTACCAAAGCTGAACCCCCAAGCGGCCGCCATCATGACGGGCTCACGAGGAGGAGGAAGAAGGAGAAGATGCCGGTACCGAGCTCCACCAAGCTACGAGGCCACCGGAGCGATGACCCTAGAACACATCCGCTCCAACCGCTCCGGCCAACACACCACCACATCCGGGCCTCCCGCCTGCGGATCCGGTTTGCCACAGAGCTGTCCCCTCGGACGGTCTCCACCAAAACGGGCCTAGGAGGAAGGGAAGAAGGAAAAGGGAAAGCCGGTGCCGAACTCCAGCACAACACGCGAAGGTGGGGACAAAAAAGAAGGGAAGCCGCGCGTCCAGCAAGGGACGACGCGCGGCGAGCGCACGGGACACGGGTGGAGGGGAACGAAACCGCGCCCTTGCAAGGGGGCAACGAGACGGGTATTGGGGCGGCCACACCGGATGTGGCGCAAGGATGTCGGGGAGCTGGAACAGGGGGAGGGTGGAGCCTCGACGCTGGAAAGCCAGCGACACGCCAGCGACACACCAGGTGATCTGGGTGGGGCCGACACAGAGGAGCATGAGGGCGATGTCGACCGACGACCAGCACGCAAAGCCGACAGCCAGCAGTTGAGCCCGCCGACGCGAGGATCATCGCCCCACGAAGCAGGCGGCGACAGGGGCACGACGGGGACCCCGCAGCCCGCCGTGGGCGTTGATTCCACCACCGGAGCCGCCCTTCCACCTAGACCTCCAAAGCTGCCAGCCGTCAGCCGCCGCCACCACAACTAGCAGCTGTCGTGGATGCTGAGGTCGCAGCTGGAGGCGCCTTTGCGCCGCTGCGTTGGCGAGGAAGGCAGGGACGACGCCTGAGAGGGAGTTGCCGCTGAGCTCGAGTGCCTGCAGTAGCATGCAGCAGCCGAGCTCAGCGGTAGGGTGCCGATGAAGTGGTTGTTGAGGAGTAGACGCCGTTGCTTGAGCCCTGTCGGATCCGCCGGATCTAGGCGGCCGTTTGCTGAAACGGCGCAAGCGCCGCCGCCGAGCAAAGCAAAGTGGGGACGAGGAGACCGAAGAGATGGGGAAGAGGAGATTGAGGGGGAGAGGGAGGGGCAGGGGGCGCCGCCACCGCCGGCTGGCGGCGGCGGCGCTAGGGTTTTGGGGAGGGTTTGGCTGGGCTGCGTCGTCGCCCCCGAGCCGCCCAGAGAGCAACGCGAGGGCCAGTCTCCTGCCTCTAGACCGCATGCTTCCTATCATGCATTGGCAAGCCGAGATAGCTCATGACTCGATGCAAGCATTGTATGCTATTGTTTTTTATATATTTGTCCATATTATTTTGAGTTTGATAGAGTCAATTTGATGAATTGGCTATGGCATGTACATGCACAAGGTACGTAAATAAAATGTTGGTTACTATGATGGCCAAATAGAATACATCTTTGAACTTCTTCATATTGCAAGCTCTAGGAGGATACACCCTACGCATGGCTATAAATTTGAACTATGCACTTCTGCATATCAGAAGTTCTCGGAAGGAGACAACCATGTATGATGTTTACGAATTGCTATAGATTGAAAGCCCAGAAAGAAAATGCCTAGTCATTAATTTCAAAAATTTTAAAAATCTCCCAAGATTTGGTCAGAAGAGTCGATGAGAGTGTAGGAGACATGCAATCATATATCATTGCGTACGTCTAACCAAAAAAAAAGTTACGCCAAAAGAAAAATGTATAGTCAAAAGTAGTAGAAAGATTAATCTTTATTTTACCTAGGTTTTAGCAGTATAGATCTTTTTTTCACTATTTTGCTAACATTTTTAATAGAGTTTTTTGAGGGTTACGTAAGTTATAAAAGAAAATATAACATAGATCAAATTAGTATATCAAAGTGCTTCTTTGATTTCTCAAGATCTTTTATTGTTGGTTCCAAAAGATTGTTTCTGACGTAACAACAACATAACAAATTAAAGAGCATAGGAGCTAACACTTCATAGATCAGAAGACTGGAGAGAAAATCTTGGAGGTAGTAAGAAACATTAAGGTATCTATTTATCTGTTTACCTCCTTATTTGTTTATCTATTTTTTAAATAAAAACACTTTGTTTTTTATTCTTTTCTTTTTCACCATGAAGATGTGTTTCACAGCTCTAAAATAACAAGTCTTATGATTTATATCCTACCAGTGAGACCAACTTAGAAAGCTTTCGAAGATTAGAAGTAATAAGTGGATCGGTATATATATTAATGGTAAGGACGCCACTAACTCTAATAAAGAAAAATAGTACGATCGAGCGTAATGTTTCAAAATTAGAAGCCTAGAGAGTTTATGACTCGATTAAAGGTAACAAGAAGTACTCGGTGGAGCTTACGAAGATATCTACGACTTGTGCAAATCAAAATGCTCCGAAGATTATAAGCCCAAAGAGCTAGCAACACTTAGAGGTCGCAACTAGCAGTCAACAAAAAAAAAAAACTATAGAGCCTAAGTTCATCCACTGCATGACAAGAAAAACATGCTTGAGTTTTAATGCACAACGCTTAAGGATGATAGAAAATCAGGTCCAATAGAATCATTGTGCTCTAATTAAAGGCCATAAATATACATATTAATTGAAAAATCTACAGCATCAACATGATGTGTCTCGATTATAACTACATAAATGTCAAGTATGCTTTTAGTAGAATTCAACCGAGAAATTGGCATAATCAATTATAGTATTCTAGATCTATTTAATATAATAGATTGTACCTAATATGGTATAACTTAACAAATATAATCGTGCAGGTGCACGAGTTACCATGCTAGTTATGTATGATTTAAGAGGATTTTTTACCATCCTTGGATAGGCACAAAGGGGTACCAGGTACCAATCAAATCCAGCTCTGCATATGTGAGGGTAGGATTTTTTTCCCGACTATTATCCTCTATCCTCTCTCATACACGTATCTCCGACCAGCGGCGATGCGCACGAGCAATGACGGCACATGTGCACAAGCACGACGGTGGTGGCGTACGTGTACTCACTCGAGCTCATCGGTAGCAGCGGCGGCGCCAGTGGAGGCACTCACAAGCTCATCAGTGACAATCACGAGATCGGCGGCGGCTGCTGCTGCAGCGCACGCGCAAGATATCGTCAACTGTGATGGCAGCATGCACACAAGCTCGTCAGCGGCGCAGCGCTCAAGAGCTTGTCAATAGTGGCGACGCGCATGAATGCAGTAACGACGCGCATGAACGGCAACAATAATGTCGCACACGAGCAGCGGCGACGCTCTTGTGAGGGCTCAACAGCTACAACACTTGCACTAAAGTGAGATAGAGAGTAGAGAAGAAAGGAAGAAAAAGAAAATGAAATCACATGATTTTACTAATAAGTGGTACAAAAAATAGAGAAAAGTAATCGATGATTCCGACAAGAGATAGCGAAAGATATCAAAGATGTTAAAACAACCCACGATTTAAATTCCATTAGGCACGAACTTGCCGTATCCACGGGCCACTCGATCGCCAGCTTAACTAGGAGAAAATGGCGGTGACTACTGACTACACACAGCAGGCGTTTTGTTTTAACGGAGCAGGGCAATAGTGTGTGCTTCTTTTGAGCACGGAAAAGAGCTTGAAATCAGAGCAATGTGACCGGACAAGGTGGTGGTGTATTAATTGGGGCAGGAATGTCCACCGACCTGTTGTTTTCCTCCAAAGAAAACATACCGGCCGCTACTAGAGATAGAAGCGACTAAGCGAAAACGAAAGCCCAAGAGCGTGCCATTGTTAATCGAAGAGAAAAAGAAAGATATCGATCATGTTATCGAGCACGGAAGCATTAGCATGCGCGCCAACGCCACCGCTGATCGCCTGAAGCCAAGCTCAGCGAGGGAAGCACGCCGAGCCGCTGCGGTCGACGTCAAGCCAAGACCCTAGTAGCTAATCGGGTTATTGGCACCACGGTCACACGATGAGTAGATGACCCACGCTAAACATTGCCCCTGCCTACTAACGAGAGGCTAAAGGCCCCAGCTTTTAGGCCGATCATCTGCAAGTTATGGCCATCATGATCCAATAATACAAATGGTGAATCGCTGGATCGATCGCCTATCCGTACGTCCAGGCGTCGACCGTCCCCGAATGCGACGGCGGCTGTAGCGTCCCCAATTTCGACACCCCCCGCGCGGCCAGTACGATGAGGATTGAAGACGCGCGCAAGGCGCACGCACAGCAGGTACACGACGCGTGGTGTCGCTTTGGTACACGCTCGAACGAACGGGAGCCGAGGATAAATCTACGAAAGGTTAGAACATTATGTACTTTAGATATTAAATTAACTCATAAAAGTAAGGAAAAATAATTACGGCATTCACATATAGGAACGGTACCATATACTAGCAGAATAAACCTATCTCAAGTACACACAAACAACAGTCCGATAAACATGGACCACTAGCATAGAAAACGGGACGCGGGGGCTGTCCGACGGGCGTCGGACGCGCTCCTATCCGATGGCCAGTGCTAATTTGTTATTTTTGTTTTACCATGTAAAAAAATCAAAAAAACATTAAAAATTATAAATGTTCTCTAATAAGTGTCAGGTCTCACATGTATTTTATTCGAATCTATATGATCAATATTCATTCATATAAACGTTTTTTAAAGAAAAATCTAGATGTATAAATGTTGTGTAGCAATACAAAAAAATGTATGAAAATAGACATGCATTAGAGAATATTTATGATTTTTATTTTTTTTTGAATTTTTTTACATGGCGAACCAAAAATAACAAAACTTTTCTCAAGATCTAACACTGGCCGTTTGGCCAGCGCTGGGCGTTGAACGGGAGGCGCGTCCGACGCCCGTTGGCGAACGGGAGCCGAGGATAAATCTACAAAAGGTTAGAACATTATGTACTTTAGATATTTAATTAACTCATAAAAGTAAGGAAAAATAATTACGGCATTCACATATAGGAACGGTACCATATACTAGCAGAATAAACCTATCTCAAGTACACACAAACAGCAGTCTCGCCACACTGGGCAACGGCTCTTCTATCTCATTCTGGGAAGACCACTGGCTCCATCAAACTGCCCCAAGGCACCTGGCACCATCGCTGTTCAAGGCCTCTACTAGAAAGGGCAGAACGGTCCGTGACGCAATTTCAAACAGCACTTGGATCTCTGATCTCGCAGGAAACCTCACTATCCAGATGATCCCAGAGTTGATCTCCCTACTTAGCCAGTTAGCGGCGATCCAGCTCAACCCCAAGGTGCCGGACCAGTTTCTATGGCGATTCTCGAATAATGGGACCTTCTCCGTCAAGTCCGCCTACTTGTTGCAGTTTGAGGGCCGCATCACCAGACCAGCCCTGCAGAAGGTTTGGAAGCCATGGACCCCTTCAAAATGCAAGTTCTTCCTTTAGTAGTTGTTACACTGTAGAGCCATGACGCAGACGCCTTGCTGCGTCGTGGCCTCCCCAACGACTACTTCTGCCCCCTATGCTGGCGCAACCTAGAAACCCCAGAACATCAGCTGCTTCAGTGCGAATTCAGCTCTTCCATCTAGTCCCGGCACGCCGTCAGGCTAAACCTCCAGCACCTCAGCCCTGCCACATGGTCGAATCGAAGCTCGGTAGCTGATTGGTGGCTCCACGCCATTGTTCATGGCACCGCGCAGTGCGGAGTCCGCTCCATAGTCTCCACAACGGTGTGGCATTTTTGGTTTGAGAGGAACAACTGTATTTTCCGTTATGTCGATAGAACAGCCTAGGCCTTCTTTCTTTTTTTGATTGAGGAGCTGCGGCTTTGGGAGGCCGCTGGAGCTCGTTTTGTAATTAGTTAATTTTGTCCCATTAGGCTCACGGGAGGGGGGCATTGTCTCCCCCCACCTCTTTCTTCTCCTATTTTTGATCAATACATGGCAATTCTCCTGCCCGTTTGCTAAAAAAAAAACAGTCCGATAAATATGGAGCACTAACATAGAAAACAATCATCGTTGTCGGTTTGGAACCATCGATTATGTGAATGATTTGAAACCATTAGTGATATGCACCATCAACTGGCGGTTCATATACCAATCGCTAGTGATGGTAAGCGTATTATGTGTCCATCCAGTCTAGCTACAATAATTTCTAGAACTGAGACAGCTATGTCGATCAACAATTTGCGTCATCACGAAATTATTGATCGATTCTCTAATATTGGTAAGGATTCTGAAGTCGACATTTGGTACCTTGAATTCTAAACTTTTGCTTCTAGGTAGATCTGCCGGTGATGGTGACACTATCACGTGAGGATCTTATCACTGGCCTTGCATTACCTGCCTCTCACCCACGCTAGCCCATGAAGATCAAGGTGTGCACAACGACAACGTCTAGGGAACAACATGTAGGGGCTTTGAGAAGAGAAAAAACAATAGGTATTTTCCTAAATATTTAATCTACTTGTGGGCGGGTATCTTAAGGTATTTGATCTCTCAAAAAGATTTTTAAAACCCCTAACTAAAATCCAACGTGAATCTCTCTAAACTTAAAATGAAGGGTGCTCACGTGTGTAATGGTGACCACTAGGGTTTCAACCCTGTGTGGTGTACAAACCACCACCCTAGGAGGTGCTTCCCCAAATCTCTCTTGTTGATCACATTGCGACAGTTCTTCCTTTTTTCCTCTCCTCCAATTAAGCTCTCACAGGACGTCGCTTGGTCGTCACAGTTCGGCTGATGACAAAGCCAGCATAGGTCAACGTTGCCTAACCGCTTTCTCGACGGATTGGGCCGTGTCGACCGATCCGGCTCATGTCGACATTGCTCATTACGCCCTGCACAATGTGTACGCCGATGAACTGAACAATCCGGGTGATTTGATACGCACTAATTGGAAAGTTCTTGACGCTCTGTGCGTGCAACAACGCAGTGGCCTGAAACTCTCCAGGTTTCACAGCCACAGGGTGCTATACGGTGATTGCGTAGCCGAGGGCTCGACTCTGGACAGCCATCAGAATACGATCGTGCGTAGCTAGATATATAGGTTGGTTTCTACGCAGCTTCAGTGGCAAGAAGTGTTGGCGCGCGATGGCTGGGCCTCGGCAAGAGCTAGCCTGACCATGTAATGGAATGCGTCTTGGACACGTACGCAGACAAGGGCAAGCCATGTGGCGATCGATTGGGTGGCAGGAACTGTGCTCCTGTGGCAGACAAGGCAAACGCCTGGAACTTGAAGCCAGGAGAGCCTAGCCACCACGGCCAGGTGATGGTGGGAGACATCAGGCCGTAATAGATGTCCTCCGGTGTCTCCTGTTGGGAATAGTCGAAGGTTGTGAGAGCTGGATCGAGAATGGTTTCTAAAGGGCACTGTATATATACAATGACATCAATTGTTTCTGTAACGACCATTATTTAAGACAAATCATGTTGAGGTGGACGATAGTTACTGCATGTTCAATTCCATTTCCATTTGTTGCCCATGTGATAGCCAATATATTCTGTAGCAGTAAAATAGAGATTAAGACATAAAAGTGAAAAATGTAGAAAAAAATAAGGTAATGATCGAATAGAGATGTATAAGAGATGGTCTCTATCATAAATACAAGATAATGAAATGCCAATAAATACACACCGAAGACGTTAGGTAATTTCTATAGGTACAATGCATAAGGGTTATATCTATAGCTATTTCTATATAACGTGCACTACTGCAGGACACCCCTTTACTGCCGGCTTGCCATGGGCTTCACTATTAGTTGTGTCACTGACTCACTGGTAGTGATGAGGCGCGCACCTTATCGTTGTCTGCTCGGAAATTAGTATTGTGGATATGCACCTATCACAACCAGCGCACAGCTCGAACTGATAGTGATAATATGTATATCACTACTGGTTCATGGCACCCACCGATAGTGCGAAATATCGATTGCCAAAACTACTCTCGACGGCCAAACACAAGCCGTCGATATTAATCATCTAATCTCGACAGCCTTATACAAGCCGTCGTTATTAAATGTTAGTCCCGACGGCCATACAACAGCTGTCGATATAAGGTCGCCCAAGCCCACGGCCACACATTTTCCTGATTTTCGCGGGCGCGGGAAAACATCTGTCTCGACGGCAACGCATATGCTGTCGAGAATGCTGTATGGGCTGGCCCATTAGTACTCGCTGGTTAGGATTCAGTCTCGACGGCCGGCAGTTGACCGATGAGATATTTTAATATGCTTTGCTAGGCTGTGGTCTTTTTAATTGGGCTAGCCCATTTTCTATTTTTGGCAAACATGTTTATTTACCTCTTTCGTTAAAAATGTATGTAATTTAAAAATAAAATGTGAGACATTCTCAAATTTTAAAAAAAATAGATAATGGTCCAAAATGTTATCATGTTGCATCCTATGTTTTAAAATATTTTGTATTTGTAGATAATGTAACATATAATATGTATATATATGTTTAAAACTAATAAATTGTCTATGAAATAGTTGAAAATGGTATAATTTGTTACATTCCAATGCAATGATCTATGCACAACAGTGCTCTGATTAAGTGGTGAAAACGTAAAAATTTTTATTATCCCTCTCACCCATATTTCATAAAACTCTATAGAACGCTAACTAATGCTCTGCCCGATATAACCCCTTACATATGGAACTGTTTTTGCGGACATAATTTGAGCATACGATTTTATACGGTGGTGAATTTTCATGACGTAAACAATATTAGCCACTACACACCACCAAAGATTTTTTTGATTTTTTAAAAATAATTAAGCTCCGTTGACCAACGAAGGGGGTGTTTTGTGCTAGCCGTCGAGATAGGACTCTCTCGACAGCATGCCTAAAAGCAGCCGAGAAAAGCAATTGTAGGCTACCATGTGTTGGCGAAGAGCTACATGCCTAAGTCTCCGCTGCGATTGCCTCATGGGGTGGCGCAATGGTAGCTCTTCGCCAACACATGGTAGGCGAGCTCCAAACCTTCACACAGAGGCGAGTTCTCTCACAAGCGAGAGCCCTCACACCCACCGGCACCGACACACGGCACCGACCACCGACACACGGTGGGTTTCGCCTCAACACATGAGGCACCTCCAACACATGGAGGATTTGGCTCCGACACACGGACACCGTGGCACCCCCGACACACGGAGATGGCCGCCGACACACGGCGGACTTGTGCCTCCAACGAATGGAGCGGATGTAGTCGTACGGTTGATGAAGCTCGTGGCGTGACGACGATCTCTCCGGCGGCGAAATCCCAAGAGCACAAGATCGAGATCGTCTCTCACCACTACCCCTTCTCTCTCCCCATGAAAACTAGGGCAAGAACACCATGGGAGATGGGGGCAAACCTTGAGATGATGGGAGGAGGTAGGGATCACCTTCTTCTTCTCCTTCCTCTCTTCTTCTCCCTCTCAATCTCTCAAGCACATGGAACCCTAGGTGGAGGTGGGTGCCATGGGAGGAGCTCTCATGGGTGGCTAAGGCAAGGGGTGGCTGCTAATGGTGGCTCTCTCAATTTTCTCCCGTACACCAAGCCCCTATTTATAGGCTCAAGGCGAAACCCTAGAAATGGACGGCTCAGATTAAATCGCGAGTTTCAGATCACTCGGTCGGACGCCGTCCGGTTCCCGTCGGACGCCGTCCGACAGAGGGTTTTGCCAAAATTTGTGCTTCGTCGGACGCCGTCCGGTGGCTTACCGGACGCGTCCGACAGGGCGCTGGTGCACGCGAACGGGCTGCCCGCCAGGTGTTCGGTCGTTCGCCCAGCCGTCGTCGGACGCTGTCCGGTCCCGATCGGACGCCGTCCGACAGTGACTACTGTCGCACCCCCGTTGACCAGACGCCGTCCGGTGCCCGTCGGACGCTGCTGGGTGATCAACAGTGAACTTCATCGGACGCCGTCCGGTCGCTGTCGGACGCCGTCCGACAGTGGCTGTGAACCTGGGACTTAGCCGTATTTTGAGTTGGGTCGTTGGGAACCGCTGCTGTCGGACGCTGTCCGAAGACCGTCGGACGCCGTCCGACAGTGGGTGTGATTTTGGGACTTAGCCAGAATTTGGCTTGTGCTCACCGGACGCCGTCCGATGGCGATCGGACTCCGTCCGACAGAGGCTAAGTTTACCGACTCGCCACGCTCGCCCTCTCTCGTCACCACTCTTCGGGTCTTCCGACACTTTTGTCGATTTGTGGACTTGGCGGGAATATTTGGACACTTAAGCGGGAATTTTCGCGCCTACAGAAAAAATATCTGCCTTTGAGACTTGGCGGCTACGAAAACCCTAGACAGCTGTACTCCCCCGAACTCTCTCGAACGTTGGACAGGTGTACTCGCTCTAGATGGTTCGCTCAAGACTGACACCTAGCACTCTCGGAACCCCTATGACCTGTGCTCAGTGGGACCCTGCAACCAGAGAGATGTTGTCGATCTGCTGAGTTGGGCCGAAGACGCACACAAGGAAATCAGAGAAACTATGAAACACAAAGTCCTTATCCTTGGCGTTCCAGCTGTACAGCCTAGTTGCCATCAATTACCAAAATCATTAAGCCCATGGAGAGGCTTGATCTTACAGCCCCACCGCCAATAGCCATCTTAGCTGCCGACTCGTCGTGATTCTTCTGTCAGAGGTACGTGTAGCTTCTTCGCGCCTATTTTTTAAAAATTACTGTTGTGTAGTCTTGATAGCTTTAAACCATCGAAAATTTAATTAGTCTTACAATTAGTGCTAATTAATAATAATTTAAAATTTTAGAAATATGAAAATTAGTAATGCAATTGTTATGGTTTGCCTTATAATTTTAGGTGTAATTTATATAAAAATTAATTATAATATTCATTGCAATTGCTCTATATTACATTGAATAGTATAACCTAGCCGTACGTCACCTGTTCAGGAACAACATAACGCGTAAAGAATTTGGACGGTGATTCGTTTATTTCTATTACGGGTTGTGAAAATGATCCCGAATTGTCTAGTGGACAGCCAATGTGTGGCATCCCCGTGGACAGCTCGCGAATGGCCGCTTAGGCGTGTCTCTTTGTGGTGTCGGTGGGTTCGACACAAGATTTCGGCGGCATGACCCTATAGTTCTTCTGTGCATAACATAAGCGCTACTGAACTGGATTTCAGCTCTTTAGTCATCGTTGCACTAGGAGAACTACAGGGTTATGCTGCCGAAATTTTGTCTCGTTCCCTACCAGCGCCACAATGGGACACGCCTTAGCGGCTATTCGTGGGTGGGTCTAGAAGTCTTCCTAAGCCTATTGTGAAACCCTGACGTTTAGCTTATCATGTCAAGAGCGGTGGATGAAGAGAGGATGTGGATGTACGTTGGATGGAGTGCGAACAGACAACATTCACATGAATGGTATGAGAAGGCCAATGCACGGAGTGTGGGAACCGCAGAAAGAGAACACAGTATGACATGGGAATGCATTTGTACAAAAATGTGTTCAAGGCCGGTTATCATCGTTGGGTTTATAATACTGAGATTGGTTGTGCTCGTGCCGTCCCTACCCCTCCCAACGAAGGATTTGATGAAATTGACAGAATGCAAAACATGATGGATGATTTTGGCCATGATCTTGATGATGAGCAGACAACTACCTCTATGACCGAATTCTTAACCCTTTTAGAATATTCCAAGCAGCCTTTGCACGATCGAACCACCGTGACCCTACTCTCTATGGCCACACGGATGATGGCTCTAAAATGTAAGTATAACTTCTCCATCAATTGTTTTGATGAGTTGTTAGGATGTTTAAGCGATGCCCTTCCGGAAGGACACAAGATGCCCCTCAATTGGTACGAGTGCAGGAAACTACTTACTGGTCTGGGAATGCCTTACGAGAAAATATATTACTGTCCGAATCATTGCATGTTGTACTATAAAAATATGGCTGCCAAAAATATGTGTGATCATTATGGGGAGTCCAGATATATCGAGACCGTCGACGATAATGGAGAAAAGAAACAAACGAAGGTGGCGAGAAAAGTGTTGCGATACTTTCCGTTAAAGAAACGATTGCAACGGTGTTTCATTACGGAGGAGACCGCGCAACAGATGAGGTGGCATAAGGAGGGTAAACGTGCAAGACCCGGCGTGATGGTTCATCCGGCCGATGGTGAAGCGTGGCAACACTTTGATAGGGTGTATCTGGAGTTCGCAGTGGATCCAAGAAATGTGCGGCTCGCACTTGCCACTGATGGGTTTACGCCTTTCAATATGATGGCTGCATCGTACTCATGTTGACTAGTTTTTAGCATCTCTCTGAACCTCCCGCCTTTAATTCTGATGAAAGAAGAGTTTATGTTTCTTTCTTTAATCGTGCCTAGGCTAAAAAATCTGAAAAGAACCTATATTTGTTTATGAGTCCATTGATTGACGGGCTGAAGGAGTTGTGGGAAGAGGGAGCCCCGACATACAATAGAAAAATAAACAGATCTTTCTGTATGATAGCTACCTATATGTACTCCATACATGATTTCCCCGCTTACGGTATGTTCTCCGGATGGAGCACACATGGGCGGCTTAGTTGCCCTGTGTGTTTGGATGATACAGATGTGTTTGGATGATACTGAGGCATTATAGCTAGGGTTTGGTGGCAAACTGAGTTGGTTCGACTATTATCAAGCATTTTTTAAACCGGGGCATCCATTTCGGAAACAGAAGAATGTGTTTCGTAAGAACACAATAGTAAAAAGGAAAATACGTTGTCGTGTGGGTATTGCGTTCATAAAGGAATGGCATGCCAAATTGGTTCATAGTCAGAATGGTGCTTATGGATATTACGGTATCTCACATAATTGGACGCACAAGTGTTGCATATACTCTCTTCCATATGCAATGATCTTATTTTGCCGCACAACATTGATGTGATGCATCAAAACAGAAACGTAGCAGAGGCCATCTATGGTACAAACTTTGATATAGCTAAAAAAAGGAAAGATAATGCGAAGGCACGACGGGATTGTCAGCAGATATGTGATCGACCGTCAATGAATGTGGCTAAGGGGGAAGAAGAAGCCAAAAGCTGCGTATTGCTTAACAGTCTAACAAAAGGAGGTATTACTTTGATTTTAGAATAGCTTAAAATTTTCCGTTGCGTATGCGTCAAACTTTGCGCGAGGCGTGAACATCACTCAAGAGAAGATAAATGGAATAAAAAGTCACGACTTTCACATATTCATGCGAGACCTCGTACCCGTCATGTTTCGAGGTTACGTACCTGAAGATGTCTGGAGAACGCTCAGTGAACTGAGTTTCTTTTACGGAAAGTTATGTGCTAAGAAGATCAATAAGGATGATATGATGAAGCTTGAGATTATATCGCCGTGCTTGTATGCAAGTTAGAAAAGATTTATGTTGCTCGTATGCAAGTTAGAAAAGATTTATGTTCCCGGGTTTTTCAATCCAATGTAACATCTGCTTGTGCGTTACCTTCTGAAGCTCAACTTGGGAGGCAAGTACAATATAGGTGGATGTATCCTATAGAGCGGCGATTGAAAAATGTTAGAGCAAGTGTAAAAAACAAAGCACGCGTTGAAGGCTGAATAGCCGAGGCATACCATGTCCAGGAGATCGCTAATTTCACCAAAAAATACTTAGCAATAGAGAATAATGTGAATATTTAGATACCTAGGTACCGTCCAGTTGAGCGTAGAGTTCAGCCTGAGTTAAGAATTTATCAGGTGCAAGGCCGGGCGGTAGGTAAGAATCTAACCTGAGACTAATCAGGAGATGAACGAGTTGTCGCGCTATTATATTTGTTCGACAACATCGAAGAGTTGGCAGTTGTACGAGACGAATTTATCCGAGAAGAATGGAAAGGAAGTCGACAACCAACTGCTGGTGAAAGAACCCAACTGTTGCGAACGGGTGCTGGTGTCAGGCTATCGGTAGGAAGTGGGACAGCCCCGAGTGGAAGGAGAAGCCAGAGAAGGCAAATAAGAATAGGGCGTTGACAGCCCCGAGTGGAAGGAGAAGCCAGAGAAGGCAAATAAGAATAGGGCGTTAAGGACTACAAATCTAACACCGGGAGGTGTTCGATCATTCAGTTGGGGAGGAAACTGGTAATCTCACTTTTTTTACTCGTCATCATTTTAGATTGTCGTACTAACACGTGTTTGATCATATTTCAATTTAGTTGGTGAAGACAGGGGTTAGACTGAGCCCGATGGACGTGTGGAAGCAGGCCCACACGAATAGGGATGGCAAAAATACCCATGGGTCCGGGTACCCGCGGGTACCCGACCCGATGGGTCCGGGTTCGGGTCCAGCTCTAAACCCATTCTTCCTTTTTCCTCTCCTCCAATTAAGCTCTCACAGGACGTCGCTTGGTCGTCACAGTTCGGCTGATGACAAAGCCAGCATAGGTCAACGTTGCCTAACCGCTTAATCGACGGATTGGGCCGTGTCGACCGATCCGGCTCATGTCGACATTGCTCATTACGCCCTGCACAATGTGTACGCCGATGAACTGAACAATCCGGGTGATTTGATACGCACTAATTGGAAAGTTCTTGACGCTCTGTGCGTGCAACAACGCAGTGGCCTGAAACTCTCCAGGTTTCACAGCCACAGGGTGCTATACGGTGATTGCGTAGCCGAGGGCTCGACTCTGGACAGCCATCAGAATACGATCGTGCGTAGCTAGATATATAGGTTGGTTTCTACGCAGCTTCAGTGGCAAGAAGTGTTGGCGCGCGATGGCTGGGCCTCGGCAAGAGCTAGCCTGACCATGTAATGGAATGCGTCTTGGACACGTACGCAGACAAGGGCAAGCCATGTGGCGATCGATTGGGTGGCAGGAACTGTGCTCCTGTGGCAGACAAGGCAAACGCCTGGAACTTGAAGCCAGGAGAGCCTAGCCACCACGGCCAGGTGATGGTGGGAGACATCAGGCCGTAATAGATGTCCTCCGGTGTCTCCTGTTGGGAATAGTCGAAGGTTGTGAGAGCTGGATCGAGAATGGTTTCTAAAGGGCACTGTATATATATACAATGACATCAATTGTTTCTGTAGCGACCATTATTTAAGACAAATTGTTGAGGTGGATGATAGTTACTGCATGTTCAATTCCATTTCCATTTGCTGCCCATGTGATAGCCAATATATTCTGTAGCAGTAAAATAGAGATTAAGACATAAAAGAGAAAAATGTAGGAAAAAATAAGGTAATGATCGAATAGAGATGTATAAGAGATGGTCTCTATCATAAATACAAGATAATGAAATGTCAATAAACACACCGAAGAAGTTAGGTAATTTCTATAGGTACACTGCATAAGGGTTATATCTATAGCTATTTCTATATACTTCCTCCGTCCTAATATATAGGGCGCATAAATTTTTTTGAGTTATCCAATAATATAAGGCGTCTCCTCATTATTTTCTTGGAAAAGACGAGAAATTAACTCATAGTTAAGCTATTCGCACTATGAAGTGCATTCTTTTGCTAGCTTTAGCTATTAAAGCTATTAATTAAGCGCATGGAAAGGAGATGCATGCTTGCATGCACCGAAGCAAAAGATTAAAGATTAATTTGTGATGCTTCGAGTAACAGGATAATTAAAGGATGTAGTAGGGGCGCCGCGCCCCGTCTCACCCAAGCCTTGCTGCCTCGCCACGCCGCCTCGCTACGCCACCGCCGTTGTCAATCGCCAACTACTCCCCGCCACCAGTAGCCATCTTAGCCGCCGACTCGTCGTGGTCCGTCTGTTAGAGGTACTTGTACTTCTTCGCGCCTATTTTTTTTAAATTACTGTTGTGTAGTCTTGACAGCTTTAAACCGTTAGAAATTTAATTAGTTTTACAATTAGTGCTAATTAATAATAATTTTAAAAAATTAGAAATAGAAAAATTAGTAATGCAATTGTTATGGTTTGCCTTATAATTTTAGGTGTAATTTATATAAAAAATTAATTACAATATTCATTGCGATTGCTCTATATTACATTGAACAATAGTCTAACCTAGCCGTACGTCACCCGTTCGGGAACAACACAACGCGTAAAGAATTTGGACGGTGATTCGTTCATTTCTATTACGGGTTGTGAAAAATGATTCCGAATTGTCCGGTCGACAGCCAATGTGTGGCGTCCCAGTGGACAGCTCGCGAATGGCCACTTAAGCGTGTCTCGTTGTGGTGTCGGTGGGTTCAAGACAAGATTTTACCGACATGACCCTATAGTTCTCCTGTGCATAACATAAGTGCTACTGAGCTGGATTTCAGCTCTTTAGCCATCGTTGCACTAGGAGAACTATAGGGTTATCCTACCGAAATTTTGTCTCGTTCCCTACCGACGCCACAACGGGACAGGTCTTAGTGGCTATTCGTGGGTGAGTTTAGAAGCCTTCCTAAGCCTATTGTGAAACCCTGACGTGTAGCTTATCATGTCAAGAGCGATGGATGAAGAGAGGAGGTGGATGTACGATGGATGGAGAGCGAACGGACAACATTCAGATGAATGGTATGAGAAGGCCAATGCATTTATCGATAATGCTTTCCATGCGGCGTAAGTTTATTGTCCATGTACAGAGTGTGGGAACTGTAGAAAGAGAACACGGTATGACTGGAAATGCATTTGTGCAAAAATGGGTTCAAGGCCGGTTATCATCGTTGGGTTTATCACAGTGAGAGTAGTTGTGCTCGTGTCGTCCCTACCCCTCCCGACGAAGGATTTGATGAAATTGACATAATGCAATACATGATGGATGATTTTGATGATGAGCAGGCAACTACCTCTATGACCGAATTCTTAACCATTTTAGAATCTTCCAAGCAGCCTGCACCGTAACCTTACTCTCTATGGTCACACAGATGATGGCGCTGAAATGTAAGTATAACTTCTCCATCAATTGTTTTGATGAGTTGTTAGGATGTTTAAGCGATGCCTTTCTGAAAGGACACAAGATGCCCCCAGTCGGTACGAGTGCAGGAAACTACTTGATGGTCTAGGAATGCCTTACGA
Source organism: Raddia distichophylla (assembly GCA_005191435.1). Classification (NCBI taxonomy): domain Eukaryota; kingdom Viridiplantae; phylum Streptophyta; class Magnoliopsida; order Poales; family Poaceae; genus Raddia; species Raddia distichophylla. The sequence goes on from SPJY01003583.1 coordinate 472,136, forward strand.
GAAAATAGATTATTGTCCGAACCATTGCATGTTGTACTATAAAAATGAGGCTGCCAAAAATATGTGTGATTATTGTGGAGAGTCCAAATATATCGAGACCGTCGACTGCAATGGAGAAAAGAAACAAACGAAGGTAGCGAGAAAAGTGTTGCGGTACTTTCCGTTAAAGAAACGACTGCAACGATGTTTCATTACGGAGGAGACCGTGTACCAGATGAGGTGGCATAAGGAGGGTAAACGTGCAATACCCGGCGTGATGGTTCATCCGGCCGATGGAGAAACGTGGTAACACATTGATATGGTGTATCCGGAGTTCGCAGCAGAACCAAGAAATGTGCGGCTCAGACTTTCCACTGATGGGTTTACGTCTTTCACTATGATGGCTGCATTGTACTCGTGTTAGCCATTTTTTAGCATCCCTCTCAACCTCCCGCCTTCAATTCTGATGAAAGAAGAGTTTATGTTTCTTTCTTTAATCGTGCCTGGACCAAAAAATCCTGGAAAAAATCTAGATTTGTTTATGAGTCCATTGATTGACAAGATAAAGGAGTTGTGGGAAGAGGGATCCCCGACATACGATAGAAAAACGAACAGATCTTTCTGTATGAGGGCTGCCTAAATGTACCCCATACATGATTTTCTCGCTTACAGTATGTTCTTCGGATGGAGCACACATGGGCGGCTTAGTTGCCATGTGTGTTTGGATAATACAGAGGCATCCTAGTTAGGATTTGGTGGCAAACCAAGTTGGTTCGACTGTTATCGAGCATTTTTGAAAGCGGGGCATCTATTTCGGAACCAGAAGAATGTGTTTCATAAGAACACAATAGTAAAAAGAAAAAAACGTGGTCGTATGGGTATTGCGTTCATAAAGGAATGACATACCAAATTGGTTCATAGTCAGAATGGTGCTTATGAAGATTACGATATCTCACATAATTGAACGCACAAGTGTTGCATATGCTCTCTTCCATACGTAAATGATCTTATTTTGCCACACAACATTGATGTGATGCATCAAGATAAAAACGTGGCAGAGGACATCCATGGTACAAACTTTGATATAACTGAAAAGTAAAGAAAATGCGAAGGCACGACGGGATTGTCAAGAGATATGCGATCGACCATCAATGAATATGGCTGACGGGGAAAAGAAGAAGCCAAATCTGCGTATTGCTTAACAGTCTCGCAAAAGAAGGAGGTATTACTTTGGTTTCAGAATAGCCTAAAATTTCTCTATGCGTATGCGTCAAACATTGGGCGAGGCGTGAACATCACTCAAGGGAAGATAAACCGAATGAAAATCCATGACTTTCACATAATCATGCGAGACGTCGTACCCGTCATGTCTCGAGGTTACGTACCTAAAGATGTCTGGAGAACGCTCAGCGAACTGAGTTTCTTTTACAGAAAGTTATGTGCTAAGGAGATCAATAAGGATGATATGATGAAGCTTGAGGATGATATCACTGTGCTCGTATGCAAGTTAGAAAAGATTTATGTTCCCGGGTTTTTCAATCCAATGCAACATCTGCTCGTACATCTACCTTATGAAGCTCGACTTGGTGGGCTAGTACAATATAGGTGGATGTATCCTATAGAGCGGCGATTGAAAAATATTAGAGCAAGTTTAAAAAACAAAGCAGGCGTTGAAGGCTCAATAGCGGAGACATACCATGTCTAAGAGATCACTAACTTCACCAACAAATACTTGGCAATAGAGAATAATGTGAATATTCAGATACCTAGGTACCGCCTAGTCGAGCGCAGAGTTCAGTCTGAGTTAATAATTTGTCAGGTGCAAGGCCGGGCGGTAGGTAAGCATCTGACCCGATACTTATCAGGAGATGAACGAGTTGTCGTACTATTATATTTGTTTGACAACATCGAAGAGTTGGCAGCTGTATGAGACGAATTTGTCCGAGCCGAATGGAAAAGAAGTCGACAGCCAACTGCTGGTGAAAGAACCCAACTGTTGCGAACGGGTGTTGGACATGGGCGGCCGAACTTCTTAGCATGGTTTTGAAAAAAGCTACTATTGATGCTAGTTTACATAATGATTTTCGTCAAATGTCGCGTGGATGCATGATATCTGTGAAAGTTCATAACCGTTACGATATAAACGGTTTTTGATTTTATTCCTCCACACATGAGCGGTCAAAGCCTAATTTGCGATCTGTAAACAGCTGTGTCTTATGCAAGGGAAGGATGGGGTTGACTATTATGGTATAATCAAAGAGATAATTGAACTTGTATTCGAAGAAAGCAAAGAGTTCTCAGTAATTCTATTTTGTAGCATGTGGTTTGATCCTTATGATAGGGTCCGACGTAAACATGACATTAGCTTAGTTGAGGTCAAGCACACTTTCAGACTCAAAAGAATACGATCCCTTCATTCTCGCTAACTAGGAAGAGCAGGTGTATTATCTCCCTTATCCATGCCAAAAACCTATAAAAGGCAGTGTTAAGGAAGATTTGAAGTCGTGGTGGGTTGTTTCAAGGTGTGTCGGCCAGGGAGATTGGTAGACCCAACAACCGATGATTACGAGAGTCCAACACAGGATTACCGACCGAATACCACAATGGTAGTCGATACTGGGTCGGGACTTGACGAACTACAAGCAATTGAAGACCTGGATGTCGAAGAAGAACAAGATGTTCAAGAATACCCGGATGACGTGGGATCGTTAAATGAAAATATTATGGATGTCGACGATAATTACTACTAAATATTATAAATATCCGAGGTTACATGTGCGTACTAAAATATCTCACTTTCAATTTTTTCTTGAGATTTACATTATTTATGTGACTAACTATTCTTTAATTTTCATATGTAGGATATGCCGCCGCGCAGGTTCGTCAACCCCCCGGGGCATGCACAGGAGGAGGCCTCCGAGGCCGGGCAGGAGCTAGCTCTGACACAGGAGAGTGGAGCTAGTGTGTCCGAGGCAGGAGATAGCTAGGGAGGGTCGTCCTCTCAGGCAAGCAGGAGGAAAAGACGCCCGAACAAGGTGAGGACAGCACCGCCTCAGCAGTCTAGGCGACCGGTGATCCAAATTGATGGTGACAGGTACACAATTTTTGTAGTAAATAATTTTTTTGACATTGTTGATTTTAATTATATAAACATGTTACACCTTTCTTTTAAATGTGCAACAACATGTCCACGGTGGATGTCAGCGAGAGGCACCAGCCTTGGACAACGTTTGGCACCCTAGAGAGGCAGTTTTACCCTAGGTTGCTAACCCAGGACGGGACGGCAAGGCCGCAGGTCATCCGCGAGTTTTGGGTAAGGTACACAATAACTTAAACATCTATTTATTCTTACTTCTAACCACATATGTTGTTATACCCTACTTCAGCTTAGGTTCGCTCCGCAAGAGGGACTTCAGTAGTCTGATTTTGCTCCTGTCATCGAAAGGATGGCAAAGCAGAGGGTACATGACATGATGTCAAATGCACGTGTCACGGCCGTTCAAAGTACCACAGGTCTGTAGCCTTTACTCACAATACATTTAAGTTTCATGTGTTCGTTACTAATTTTCACCTTTCCGTGTTTTTGTAGGAGATAGGAGCAGCAAAAACTCACGCCCCAGGCAGCTCGTCCGTTGTATTTGACGGCCGGTCCATACAACTAAGTTCGTCCGGAGTGGTGTCAGGAGGACGCTTGGGAGGCTATTGGTAGGACGTGGGACAACCCCGAGTGGAAGGAGAAGTCAGAGAAGGCAAAGAATAATAGGGGCGTTAAGGACTACAAATCTAACACCGGGAGGTGGTCGATCACACAGTTGGGCAGGAAACTAGTGATATCACTTTTTTTACTCGTCATCGTTTTAGATTGTCTTACTAACACGTGTTTGATCATATTACAATTTAGTTGGCGAAGACGGTATTAGACCGAACCCGATGGACGTGTGGAAGCAGGTCCACACGAAAAAGGCGCCGCCTGGTGGACAACCGACATTGTATCCCCATGCATATCTCCGTTTGGTAAGTGTCGACAACATGGTTCAATATAGCTATCTTATATTCATTTATTGTATGATTTTGACTATCACAACGGCATGTAGGAGCGTTATAAGGACGCTTATAGAGAGGAGCACGGGGAGGAGAGCAATCCAGAGGAGGCTCCCCTCGATCCTCACATGATTCATAGGCACATGGGGGGCAAGGCTCATAGGCAGCTGGCAATCAGTGGCGACCACCTACGGTGAGATCTCTTTCGTACACTGTATATTATGATTGCAACATAAAAACTGACTTCTATATTATATATGTTGTAGGTCTTCAGAGTACATGCCCGATGTTCGGGCTAGCCAGAGCGGGGGTGAGACATCGCCAGTTTGAAGAGCGCCTGCAAAGGGAGCGTGAGCAGTAGCAGTAGCAGAAGAGACACGAGGAGGAGCGAGCTCATGATAGAGAGATGATAAGGGCTATACAGGAGAGTCTAAGGGCTGAGCAAGAGGATTACGACAAAAAGTTGTGACAGCTTGAGGCAATCGTCGCTGGGGTAACGTGTTCGCACAACTTTATTTCATTCTATAGATGCATATCTTGTCGGGTGTACCAACGAACTAAAATATATGTGCAGGCCGGCCCAAGCGGTCACGCGGGGCTTGCTGGCAGCTCCTCGAGCCAGGTGGGGATGGCGGGCCCCTACACAGGTGGCCTGGCCATCTACGGCAGCCAGCCAGCCCCTCCAGGCACCTACGTTGGCCAGGGCTTCTACGCTGGATAGACGACACCACCACCGGGCACCTATAGGACCCAACCGACCTTTGTTCCCACGCCCTAGATAATCTTGTCCCAATGTAAGGGGGAGATTATTGTGAATAGTCTCACATCAGAAGTTGGGGGAGGGGGAGATGAAGCCCTTGGCCTGTTGCTCCGTCTTGAGTCTATGGATGTAGCGGCCCAATGACTTGGACATGGATGTGCTAAGTGTATTGATCTAATTGGCATTTTCTTCTTTGAACATAGGTGCTTTTGTATTGTAATGTGTTTAATTTTTCTTATGATGAATAGGTTATGGCTGAATGTTAAATTGGATCTTGAGAGTTTATTCAAGGTATTTTATGATGCTAACACGTGTGGAGGTTCTTAGTACCCCTTATACCTCTTGTTACCTTAATTTGGCTAGTATCTTTTCGTATCTCTCATTGCTACCCTCCATTTTATAGGTACTTCGCCCCTCAACTCTCACACTACGCACTTGTCGCTGCCTGTGTAGGCTACCCACCCGCTTGCCCACCAACAGTCTTGTCCTCCTAGTCACACGCTACCACCATGGCCCACCTATGCACCTCCCGCGAGGCCTCACTGCCTCGACCATACATATCCCACTAGCGCACCACCAACCACGCTCCTACATTGTTTTGCCTCTTGGTCCACACGCCCGTGTCACACTACTCTTGGTACATTACTATTAAGGAGTGGAGATTGTAACACTATTGCCTAGAACTCCTCGAGGTATGCCGCCTTGCTGCGAGGATGGCCCCTACCTATTAGACAGCGGCGAGGAAGATGTGAAAGGGGCCGAGGATGAGGTCAGAGACGGTGAGAACTATAAAGGAAGTCCAGGTAGGAGGCAAACTTGCTAGGCCGTCCGCCTCCATTGTTTTCCTGCTGACCTCACCATGAGAGATAATGAGAAGAACCCAATTGTACCCCCTAATAAGACCTGCTCATGGCCGCTTGGCCTGATAGACCCGACCCCATCCGAAAAAATTTGGCCCAACCAGTGCGCCGGATTGGGTTCGGGCCTTGATTTGAAACCCGACCGTCAGCTCGGATCGGGCTCGGTCCTAGGAAATTATTAGCCGTGGTTGGGTTTGGTTTGCGGGCTTCAAGTCGAGTTTAAGAGCTTCATGTCAGGTTCGGGCCTGAATTTGAGGCCCGATGCAGTCATGCTTGGGCCTAGTCCCATAGGGCTGGGTTTTTCAAATCCTGCCGGGGGTTGATTACGTCTACCCCTCATAGATGAATGGTTAGATTTAAATGGTACCTAGTATTGTTACCTCTGCAAGGACAATAAAAAATCTTAATATATTTGGGAATGAGAAACAGGTGCGATGAGAATCATCTAGTTCATGTACTGTAGGCAATTAAAGTTCCTTCATTAAACCAATAAATTCAAATTTTCTTTCTTCCCTTTAATCAATCAAGAGGCTATACAGCCCCCATGTCTCTCAATTTTTGTTATGTTCTAAGCAACCTCCCTGTCACCTTTTCATTTAATTTAATTTAATTTAATTTAATCTGAAACAAACAAGGCCTAAGCTGAATGCTTGCATACAAACCATGGAAAGGTAGGGAGAAAAAGAAGGCGATGACAGCCAGGACCTAAACTTCTTGGTGCTAGTTGCAGCCATTGAGATAAAATGCATAATTCATATGTTGAATGCGAATCAGTATATATATAGCAATTTATTTCTTGGATTCGAAAGAAAATTTTGGCACAAGTAGGGTGATGTCCTTAGAATAGGGAACAAAAACCAATGGATCTGATTTAATCAGGTACCAAATATTTAACCTAGACTGAAAAAAAATTATAGACAATCACTTACTGGTACAGATTAGTCCAACAATATTCAACCCACTTTTGGCCCAGACTGGAGACACACAAGCCTGTCCACTACCAGCACTACCAATCTGAATTGAACATGTCTCGACAGCAACAATGCATTGGCTTTGCCGGTAAATACAGGTAGCGGCGCCTCATTCTTTTTCCCCGCTGAATAATGTTGTGCTTAAAGTGAAAAACCGAAAAAATGCCAGTTTGTTTGTTAAGAGGGGTTTCTCGCATTTATTATGTCAGATAATTGATCAGCTGATTAACATTAACAACTCATGCTATAGTGCAGTATGTGCTATAACACAATTCCAACTTAGATGTCAGAAGATTTTGTTGTTTTATAAAAGATTCTAGGGTTGCTAGTACTAGTACTACAGTCTATCTTCAAAAGGAGTTGACCCATAAAGTTTCAGTACACTGGTACTACAACGACAAGATGAATTATAGGTCAAAGTCAACCAATGCAAAAATAGTGGTGCATGCCAAGCTGTACATACTAATTGCAAAATTTCGAACTGTGATGGAGTGGAATAACATTACAAAACTTATTCAATCTGGTCTCAATCATGTGTGAATTCAACTTAGGACTTATTGTAGTGCTTCCATGATTCTACCGATCTCTGAAATTGACGGGACGAAAAAAAAAAGAAGACTGATCCTAAGTCATTATCAGGACACTAATTCAAGTAATCATCGGTAACCAGACGATTACCGCAAAAATCCAGGCTCTTAATTAGCCGGACGTATGACACAATTCTAGCACCAACACATATAACAAAAAGCTAATTGGGTGATTATCAAAATCATGGAGCTAGACCCATAATCTACATGTGTCCCTCACAGTCGTCAGTACTTTGTGTGTCAATAATGGAAGAGAAAGAAAAAGAAAGATCATGTCACCTCTTCGTGGTGATGCCATGCTACTTCATCTTCTTGGAGGAACTGTCCTTTTCCCGTTCATGGAAAAAAAGTCAAATTTAAACTACTTGATAAACACACGTGAATTCCAAAATGTGAGTGCGTTCTATATGTTGCGCCCCTGCGCTTCCACGCATGCTTTGCTTCCAGACAAAGGAAAAAAACTTGCACTTGGTGCTCCAACTTAAGCGACGGAAAAATAATGATGTTCTTCGCATTCTTTAATTAGGGTTCTTGATTTGCAATCTACCTGTTCTCACCAACCGCTACCTCCAACCCATGGGCAATTGGGATCCCCTGCAGTAGTAAGTATAAATGCAGTGGGCATTTTGATCTGAAAACAGATTATAACTTCTATAAATATATCATACGGTATCCAATTTGTACGAAATAAATTTTGTAATTCATCTAAAATCATAAAGAACTCATTTTTGAACCATTTTTATTTTTTCAATATTTATGATTTTTTTGAATTTTTTGAATTTTAAAAATTCAAAAATTCAAAAAAAAATTAAAAAAATTTGAAAATGGGTTGTTTAGGATTTTAGATGGCTTACAAAATTTGTTTTGTACAAATTGAACATCGTATGACATATTTATAGAAGTTATAATCTTTTTTCAAATCAAAATGCACACCGTGCATTTATACTTCTACTGCAGGGGATCTGAATTGACCCATGGGCAATTGGGATCCCCTGCAGTAGTAAGTATAAATGCAGTGGGCATTTTGACCTGAAAACAGATTATAACTTCTATAAATATATCATATCTGTTCCGGTTCTTGAACTGGGACAGCCCTTGAAGACTGATGCCTGCTGGGCATCAGTCCAGGTTACAGGAACCGGGACTAAATCTCTCCTCGATAGGCCGGCCCGAATACACGTGGAGCGGCAGTTGGGCTATTAGTCCCGGTTTTACCTACCAACCGGGACTGAGATGTGCGCATGTGGCGATCAGGAGTGGCCGCTGGGAACACTATTTGTCCCGGACTCGGGACTGAGGTGTGTATTTTTTGTATGTTATGCTTATTTAGTCACAATTAACTAAACCACATTTAACACAATTAGCAGATGCACAGCTGGTTGATAAGTAAAATTGAAATAGCATTAAATATTACAAATATGTATTACGTCAGATCGGCTCTGGGCACTGTCAAACAATTACAATCTTCAGAGTTTACAGGGAAATCATCCAGCCATACTGCTGGTCATTTACACTTTCTCCCAATTTGGCAAGATCAGCTAGCGTATTACATTCATGGTGGCACTTATTTTTAACTTTGATTCAGATTTCCGCTAACACCTTCATTGGACAGCATCATCAAACAATTTTGGGCTATTGACACTATGTCCCACTGTATCACACCAAGCCACTTTGAGACGTTGTCGAACTCAGCGTTGTCACTTTCTGAGATCATTGTCTTGTATCATGCCTTTGCACCAACGTTGACCCTAGCAGCCTCCTCCTACAATCCAAATTAAGCACTATTATTTAACAAAAACAGTAGAAATGGCAACATGCTAGTATTTAAAATTTACCGCGCCACATGAATAACACCACCAAGCCTATAACAGAACAGATATATAAATTTGATCTTTACCTTCTATCTTCCAGATTTCCTTAAGAACATAAGCAAGGGAAGGGCAGTCCTCAAAAGATGATCTATAACCTTTCAGGCCCAAAGACTCCAGGACTCCACGCCATAAAATCTTCAATCTGCGCCTTTGTTAAACAACAAATATATATTAGGTAGCTAGCTATACATAAGTATCATACAATGTACACAGTGCACATACACTTTTTATCAGGATCTTTTAGGTGCATCGCTCCTCGACGGTTGGCTAGTATTTTTGGAAGGCTCCGGAATCTTATTAACTATAGGGTGGTGATGCTTGTCCATCGGATTTATGACCTCATCTAAAAGGAAGCCGGCGATTTGCTCTTGAATTGCTTTAACACGCACCGGCGATAGTTTCGGACCTTTTTCCAAACCTTTTTTCGTCAACTTGGGGAATCTATCATTAAATAGGGAATTAAATGTCTGAAGTAGCTAACTAGGCGTTATTAATGTAGTAATTATATATTACTCACCCCAAAACCTGTATTTTTTCTTGTGTACTCAGCGGTGCCGCCGATGAAGTTGTGCATCATCTCGCACACATAGTATCCGTATAAATTGTTTCCAGGTGGTTGATGCAAGACCTGTGGTGGAAGAGTTGAAATCGTGAAATAGATGCATGAAAATTACGTTAACTAACAAAATACTCGTAATATGATATACATATATATTTAGCGACGTACAACTCGAAACGTGTCTTGAATGTTCCCACAGTATTCTTGCGGAACGTTGCAAAGGCACTGCGCATTTGATTACAAGTTATATATAATTGAGTTTGTTTGATATGGAGAAACAGAACTAGTAAGATATAAATGGAAGAGCAATGTACCGATTGAGCATGGAAGCAACTTCTTCATGATGCCTAACAACTCGTGTTACCCTCTGGAAGCAACTTCTTCATGAGGCCTAACAACTCGTTGAATCCCTTATTAGACAATCCATTTGGCGCCTTCTATTGCATTAGTTCTAGTGTGGTACGCAACTTTCTGCGGCCCTGTCCGCAGTTTGGATACAACAGTGTTTCATAGTCCTCCCATAGGCGCTGAAACTTTTCGTAATGCCTTTCATCAACGTATTCTCCCTCTCCATCAAGCAGCATCTGGTCTAGATCATCGTCGCCAAACTCCCCCTGCATATGTTCGAAAGAACTGTGTTGGCCAGCGTCCGAGATATTATCGTCCACCTGTTCTTCTTCAGCCCGTGTAATCTCTACTTCGCCGTGCTTGGTCCAACAGGTATAATTTTCCATAAAACCTCTTGAGATCAAATGAAAATAAATTTGCTCACAGTTTGCCCACTTCTTTGGATTCTTGCAATCAATACATGTGTAACATATATAGTCTAAGGTAATATTTGTTTCGACATGACGAATAAAAGTTTCTAAACCCTCCACGAACTGTAAGGAACATCGGTCCATGTACATCCATCGTCGATCCATCTGCATTATACATATTCATAGCATTAAGTGCGACAATAGCTTGTGTATCAAATACACATATTGATACCATACAAACAAACATGATTTAATAATACACATACAAACATGATCTAATACTTTACATACAAGCACCCAATAATAGTACACATTAAAATATATCAATGAACACACAAAGTCTGCAGCACGTACAATTATATATAAATTGTTCGGACAACAACAATTCTTAAGTGCATAAAACTTAAATTAATAAGTACAACACAAAGTGCGATCTCGATGTCTGAATCACACTCTACGGAAAAGTGACTTCCCCTTCGCCTCGTTGCCCTCGCCCTCACACTGGCCCTTGCCCTTGTCGTCGCCCTTGCCCTTGCCGTCGCCCTCCTCAATACCACCATTCCCGCCGCCGTCGCCCTCGCCCTTGCTCTCGCTCTCGCCCTCCTCATCACCACCATTCCCGCCACCGCCACCGTCGCCGTCGCCGCGACGTGCCACATCATTGGTTGCCACGTATTTTTTGTCTTTTGCGCTACTTCTGTATTGATTCGTCCCCCCACAACAAACAGTTGTGGAGGGGCATAGACACTTTAAAAAACATTACATTTTAGACATAGTAGGAGGGAGCGTGGTTTCGATGTTAGTGGCGCTGTCACCGGTCCAGCATGACATCCTAAATCTCCCGGACGGAAATTTAAAGCTAAAAACACAAACAAAGGTTGGCATTCGTGGTTGCGCCGGTAGCGGTGGCGGCGGTCGCTGTGGTGGCGGTGGTGGCGGTGGGACCAGAACGAGGATGCGATGCCGGTGGATAAATGTACCTCAGTGGCGTGGCCGGGGAGGCGCTGACGAATCGGCGGACGCGCGGCGACGACAAGAGCGGCTACCGTCTCCTCCGTCAACTCCTTCCCTCTCAACGCGACGAAGAGGTGAGGATCTGGTCTCCCCTCTCCTCAGAGGCACGGCCGGGGCGGTGGTGACAACGCGGCCGGCGCGGCGACACGAGCGTGGCTCCGATCCCCTTTCACCGCTCCCTCAGCGTGGCGAAGAGAGGCTCCGGTCTCCACTCCTCAGCAGCTCCTTGCTCAGTGCGGCGACGAATGTGACTTTGGTCTCCGCTCCTTCCTCAGCGCGCGTGTGCGAGCTCCCTCAGCTCTCAGTGCGGCGATGAGAAAGACGACGGTGGACGCAGTGACTTTTTGTGACCGGAGAAATGCACCAATTATCAGAGCCCAATATCAGCCCCGGTTGGTAACACCAACCGGGCCTTTTGTGACCGGAGAAATGCGCGGCAATTATCGAAGCCCAGTATTAGTCCCGGTTGGTAACACCAACCGGGACTAATACTCCCCCTGCTGCCATCTGTCGCGTGAGGCACCTATCAGTCCCGGTTGGTGGCACCAACCGGGCCTGAAAAGTGGCATGTGGCATGTGGCCTCGCTGCCGTTGAACTGTGACTGAAGTTAATCTCAGTCCCGGTTTAATGTTAACCTGGACTGATGTGAAGGGATGGAAGGCCCGTTCCCTAGTAGTGATGGGGAAAAGAGAAGTTTTATAGTAAGTAGATGGATGTGATTAGTCGTTTCTCTTGATCTAACGGCTTATTTTAATACTATGTTTTTTATAATGGGAACAAAACAGAACAGCTCTTGGGTGGGAATTGCAGCCGTGCTTTGATATTTGGGACTTTGTCGAAATGACTACATTGGAAAAACTGAAAGAGGCAACTTCAGAGGTGTATATTAGCTGTGTCATTGGGTATTGGTACAAAAGAAAATGTTACTTTAGTGGTGCATATGGGTTGTATCACTGAATATTGCTACAAAAGAAAATGATAGGGTGTTCATCACCTGGGCCACTCTCTGGAAGATATCGCCATGACCATCTTCAAACACAGCTCGGGATTTAGCAATAGGATTTGTTGTTCTTAATTAATTACATCTTGTTCCTTTTAGCATGCACTTCCTTTGTTAAGACAGCACACATTTTGAGGCTTGATTTTGTGTAGGCCATGTACACCAGAATGTTTTCCATTATCTACAATTAGTTTTTGTACTAGAAGAGTAGTTTTTCTGGAGAAGGATAACTATTTTTAAACGCATGGATATATGTAAAATGTGACTGGTTTAATGGCAGGTTATTGTTTTTTAAAATTTTGATAATCACCTACTCAATACTTGTCAATACATATTAAAAGACAATTCAATATATACATACCAAATTCTATTAGAAGTTAAAAAATAAATCCCTATAGTTAGCCAGCCCTCAAACTCTAAAAAAAACTTATAAACCAATTGTTTTAGCAAAATCAACAATAATAAAAAAATTTAAAAATGATGTCAGCTTATATACACTTTTTTTTTCAAATACGAAATAACTAAATTTGACTATTAAATTAAATGAAAAATAATGTAGACAAAAAGTAGTCAACTGCTAAAAATTAACAATGTTTAAAATAGCAGGCTATAGCGGTGCTATAGCGCCGCTATAGCGGCTGGAAGAGCACGGCGCTACGATATTGTGTATTCTTGAGCTATCACCGCTATTGGCGCTATCGCAGTAGAAAGCGCGCTAATCGCGCTAAATCACATAGCGGACAACGCTATTTAGCAGCGCTAAATCTGGCAGCTGCTTGTAGGGCTGGAACTTTAGCTCGAGGCTCGCGAGCAACTCGGACTCGGCTCGGTCCCAGGCTCGGCTCGAGCTCGGCTCGTTACAAAACGAGCGCGAGCTGAGCAGACTTTCCAGCTCGTGACAACTTGCGAGCCGAGCCGAGCCTGAGGCGAGCTCTTTCATGAGTGGCTCGCGAGCTTGAATGTTAATGTTAGTAATATACTAATATTAGTATGATATTCATGCCATTATGTGGATTATGACAAAATGTTTCGGACTTTCAGTTTAAAGGTGTTTATTGTCCTATTTTTGCTTTGTCATGTGACTGTATAGTTGTATTTTTGTATACTTGTTTGTCATATTGTCATAGGTGATTGTATAGTTGTATTTTTGTAAGTCATGAAAAAGCTCGCGAGCGCTCACAAGCTGACTTGAGCTTTTCACGAGCTCGAGCCGAGCTGAGTTTTCAGCTCGTTAGGTTAAATGAACATGAGCCGAGCTTCTTCACGAGCTCGGATGCTTCGCGAGCCATGAACGAGCCTGAGCTAGCTCGCTCAAGCTCGGCTCGTTTCCACCACTAGCTGCTTGCCACCTTCACTTGAGTCTACGACCGGTGGTGAGGGGTGGATTTGGGGCTTCGACGTTACAGCCCAGCAACCAAGCTAGGCACTGACGATGAGAAGCGGCTTGGGGGCTTCAATTACTGTTGTCCAAAGCAGTAAATTTCATGTGCTTTTTGCAAACCGCTAAACGGCATAGCGGCGCTATAGCGCCTGCTATAGCTGTCATAGCGGCTGGACGAAGCCACCGCTAAATGCTATAGCCCGCGATTTTAAACATTGAAAATTAACAGCAAACTAGATGACTACTATTTAGCAAATCCGATATAAATTATCATACCATCAAAGTATATTTAACATTGTGGCCTTGTCTACTATTAAAGAATTCCGGAAAAAAAAATATTGCCGAGCTCATTTGTTCTGAATTGGGCCGATGACATTTACAGGGATTTGTTCCATCACTTGGACAGCTACTGCACAGTGCACACAAATTGGGTGCCATAGGATATACTACTATGAAGCAACCTACCTAGATCTACAAACAGTCACTCAACAGTAACATTGTTAGGAAGCCATCCATCACTCAGAAAAGAAAACCAGCACTCGGCATTTATTTTCCTTTTAAAAAATACTACTCCCTCCGTTCTAAAATGTAAGACGTGTATGTATTTTAAAAAGTCAATGTTTTGACTAATAATTATGCTAGGAACATATATGTTCAATGTTATGCATGTGATATAGCTAGATTCGTATTTGAATGCACTTTGATATGATGTTAATTTTATAGTTATTGATGATATAATATGAAAGAAATTAATGGTCAAAGTTTACCTTTGTTGACTTCATCAAAAAATTATATGTCTTACATTTCAGAACGGAGGAAGCCCCTATTAATTATGTCGAAATGCGTTCGATATATCGAACTTCTTGAGAGCTTGACGATTAATCAGCACCAGAGTTAATTTTTCCCTCGACCAAAGCAGCAACTGGCTGGTATCTGGTAAGGCCATTGAAGAGCACGTCAAATTTCAGATCCGTCTCCTTAAGCCTCCGGTACAACCGTACAAATGACGTCGAACCAGGTCGACATGTACAGGTAACGAAGTGTTTACAAGAAAATAAACATTTTTTTTGTCGGTCGAGAACAATTTCATCAACCAGAGAAAAACCGATAAATTTACAGCAATATCTTCATTGGCCACAACGAAAAAGTTGGAGTAATTCCATCGGCCAGAGTAGAAACAACCAAATTATGATCACCACCCCACCGTTTTCTCTCTTTTTTTTTCTATATGTTTTCGTCGGCCACGCCGATGGAATTATATTTAAAATAATTTGTAAACATAATTTTTTCGGTTTGTACCAACAAAATTTTTTTTAAAAAAATATATTTCCCTGCACCCGGTGTTAAAGTGTGATGTGCCGTAATTTTGTTGGCCTAGACCGATGAAATTGTGCCACGTGGCAATTACTGTTGCCAGCTGGCCCAATTTTGCCGACCCAGGCCAACGAAATTGCTCTGTCCCGACTCAAGCACCTTACCCTCATGTGCACAAGACCCTTTATCCTAGTTAATTCTCCACTGCCTCCATGTGCCGCCTCCATGCCACCGCCACCTCCCCAATGATTCGCTATGCTATACGTTGCCACCGCCCCGACGCGCCTCCCCGCTGCCTCAACTTGGTCGTCTCCTCAACGTAGCCATGACTTGCCATCCGGCCTCCAACTTTCACGTCCCATTGTGCCTCCTCGCCACATCCCTAGCTTGCACCTAGCGCTACACCGTGTGTATTCCTACCGTTTTGTGGGTATTTCCTTCCCTCCCTTAGCAAGAGGTTCAGGGAAAATACTAATTTGTGAGTATCATAGGTAACAGTTGATTGTAAATTGCAAATTGCGACCTTACATGTTTATATGTGGTTAGTTACAAATTACAAATTATTGGAATTATATGAATGAATAGAAGAGCTTGCCCCACCCATGAGTAAATATTTCATAGCAGCCTCATTAGACCGTAAATCTCTCTTGGTATATCCAGACAATAGGTATATCCCCCATTTTCCTTTCTTTGATTGAGACCTAGATTTCTTGTGTAATTTTATCCATCTCTTAGTTTTTTGAATCGTTGAATTAATTATTTGATGTAGTATAACAGTTCGTCTCTATTTGAGAGACCCCACTTGTTGCAATTCAAAATTGATTCTATCGTTGATGTATTTGTAATTCAATCTAAATCTATCTACAAATTCTATTTGTTCAATAGATCTTCGTCAATGGAAATACAATAGTAAGGAAACAAATTAAATATAAAAAGTAAATAAAAATAGAGGCTTATGTTGGATTGGCACGACATAAATTCAGTCCAAACAAAAATAGGACTAAGAAAGAGGCAAATTGTATCTAAATAATTAAGCAAAGAAGATACTAGCGATCCTCTCCTACTTTTTTATTCATTTAGTCCTTCAATTCACTCAAAGTTCCTTCTTTTTCTTAGGACTTGTAGAATTTATTAACTATGTGTGTGACATGTAAAAAAATGGTCTCGAATTATATATAAGTTATGTGTTTTGAATTAGAGAATAATTTTCGATTGTTATGTGCAAGATGTGAATTTTGTCCATGTATTTTTATGCTATGTTTTTGACTTATACAATGCTATTCGTAGATCTTGTAGATTGTTATGTCTATGACTTAGACAACACAATGTGTAGATAAATCAAATGCTATCTATTCATTTGCATTTGTAATACCATCTCACATTGTAGGTCACATATCCTATACGCCACACTTCGGGAGCGAATCAGGTCACATTAAATTGTGATACATGTCGGTCCGGAATTATCCATGTTTTTTGGCAGTCTAGGAATAGACAACCATAGTGTGGTTTGTGGCATGTCGTAGTGTCTGAATGAAATTTCATCGGCATAACCCTATTGTTCTCCTATGCACAACAGCCGGACATGCACTAGGAGAACAGCTGGGTTACAGCCGTCGAACACATAATTTCATTGATCTAGGCTGACGAAATTATTTGCTAAATCAACATTTCGATCGGCGTGCGGGGCTACGAGTTTTAATTTCGTTGGCCTATAGAAACCAACGAAAAAAATTTAATTTCATCGGGTGCCAACAAAATGGTAGTTTAATATATTTCATCGATCTATTTTCGTCGACAAACTGATAAAATCTCGTCGTTTTGACTTCTGTTATCGTCGGTCGACTGACGAAAATATATGGGAGTCCTATTGCGCTGGCTCGATGATTATCCCAATCCCCGACAACCAATTATATGGATCATGTCGTAATCCCAGGCAAAGCCACAGCGGCACAATGGCACTCTTGCAGCAGATCTGTGTGGACAGAGGACACTGCAGTAAAGCCAAGAGGCAGCTTAGGTCCGTGGCTGCTTGCTGGCCTGCTCCTACTCCTACTTCTACTACCTTGCACTGCCCTTGCTTGCATTGCATTGCCCACCGGCCAGCCGGCCAGCCACCAAGTGGATGTGCAATACTGCCATTGTAGCACACTGCTTCGCAACTCCGGGATTCATGAACCAAAAGAGCTTGCTCGGGCATGGCTGGGATCCCTGCATATATGCAGAGCATCTCTAGCAGGTTCTCTAAACCGTTCCTTAAAACACTATTGTGGATAGTATCAGTCTCTATACCCATCCATTAGAGTCTCTATCTCAGTCCAGATTCTCTATATTTAGAGACTCTTTAGAGAATCTCTATATCTTTTTGGGGATATGGACTCAGCTGAAAATGATGAAAATATAAAGAACGAATAGTGATTTAAAGAAGGGATATAGAGAACGAAATATAGAGATCCTGTTGGTAATGCTCTAGGCTACCTTCTCCTAAGTCCTAACTGCCACTGCAACGAGCAATGTCCGTACAATGTACTACTTTACTACGTGCTGATGCACTGCAGTACTGCCATACTACAATGCAAGCTCTTGAGCTGAAGGGGGAAAAAAAAATCAAGGACACACGGGAGTCCACTCCATTAAAGACGCCATTCTGAAGCTCTGACTTCATCCAGAGCTAGCTAGGCAGTAGCAGCCGTGTGTTGAAGTAAACGGATGTGGAGTCATGGAGGCGACGACGACAGCGACTTTACTCACTCTGAAGATATGGATAGATTAATTGCCCTCTCTCTAGATCTCTCTCTCCCTGCATGACGATCATAAGCTCGGTTTGTACCTTCAACTGTTACGGAACGGAGGAGAAAAAAAATGGCGAAAGCCCGATTGCGCAGAGATGACGGCTTGCATGGTGACCACGCAAACCTTGGGATCGAGCTGTTGAAGTTACCGGCTGTGCTTAATCTACGTGCAGCATTGTCAATGGAGGCAGGCCAGTGCTTAATCACACCTGACGGCGACCATTAGGGGCCGGGTTTGATGAACAGGGTGGTTAGGTTAGCTGGTTAGGAGCTTAATGCAGGCCGTAATCGCAGTAATCAATGATCAAATCCTGCAGAATCACGAGTCTAATCACGATTATTCTTTGACCCTGCTCGGAGCGGCAGTACGTTGCAGTGGCAGATCGATGGACATAAGAGTCGGCAGAGAGGCAGACACGCTAGCTAAGCTCGCGTCACTCAATGCAGGCCACAGCTAAAGCTCGCTACTCATCGCTAACCGCTACGTCTCAACAACAGATTGATTGATCCGGCTCGAGACAAATGTTTGCGCGTTGATCGCAAGTCGTCGCCGTTGATTTCCGCCGCCGTCGCCGTCGCAGTCGCCGTCGTAGTCGTCGATCGGCGGCGTCGGGCAGGGGGGCCATGGGCAATGCATGTACATGGGAGAGGCAGTACGTACTATACATGGGTGCACGTACGTACGTTCGTCCTGGCGCTGTAGAGCCTGGACAAGCGAGAAATGCAGTGAGCTACAGCCGGTTTTCGACGGCGTCGACGTCTAGCTAGCGACGACTGGGGAAAACGTCCTAGCTTTGAACGCAATGTCGCTCGCGCGTCGTCACCGTATGAATTTCGGCAGGCGTCTCCGTACAGGCAGGTACGTACGTTGACGTCGGCTGCGCTTTTACTATGCATAACTGAATTCGCTAGAACATGGTCGCAGCCTCAAATTTTACTATCGCATAACTGAATTCGCTATCCACGTATCCAAAATTTGGGACTGCACTAGCATTTGTAACTAGCATTAGACATGCTCTCAGAGCCTATATTAATTTAAAGAAATTTCAAAGTGAAAATGGACTTGCGACTGTGTCTAGGATTTCTCGAATAATGCGATATCTCACCCCAGAAAATCCTTAAGCCTTCCTCCTCTTACTAATACTGCAGAATTATTGGTGGTTAGGAGCCAGAGCCCTTAGGTGCCGAGCTTACATATTGAACTAGGATCAAGGGGTCCTTTCCAAGCCGTACTAGGGCACGAGGCTTGAGAACTCATGGCAAACCTGGCGAAAACCATGACAAGGAGATAATGATTTTTCTACTTTGGTTCGGGCCTCCCACTACGGGGATAACTGCCATACGTCCAATCTTACATTGCCATCAAGCGAGAAATACATATAGGGAGGCCAGAGCTGACATTGGTGTGTTACAAAGGAGGAAGTGTTGTTTGTGTATGCTCTACTACTTTCAAAAGACCTCCAGGATCTATTTATACTACCAATCCGAGGAAAAGAGATTGAATTCCTTCACAAAAGGCATAGCTTATGGATAGCTAGCTCCTTTGGCGCTTAGCAACATGGTCTTGCCTCTCCTGTCACTTCAACATGCCCTGATAAAAAAGACAACGCACCTAATAAAACATCCTACGTATGTGGCTGCCATGCGGCTACCTCCTGGCATGAAGGCATATCGCACAAGCAACAGACCAGGCTTGGGTTGTCGGTTGCTTGCGATACCGGACAACGCCATGCCACATTACCCAACCCTCGAGGCTCAAGTGAGACAAGGTATTTCCTTGAAAACTAAGAATTGTCAACGAGGGATTGGTCTCGTGTTTGTTGAGCACTTGTGGCTGCCGCATTTCAGACATGAATCACATGTCCAAAGAAAGCTTGGTCAAGTATGGTGGGATCGTGTTGCCACTTCTCAGGTGGTTATTAGACACCCAAGGAACTAACAGACTAGATGGATTTATGATTGTTGCATTTTGGACATGAATCACATGTCCATAGAAATATTGGTCAAGCACAAGCGGGGTCATTGTCACCACTTCTCAGACGGTGATTAGGCAAGCAAGGAACTGATAGACAATGTGTGCTTGCGACTGCCGCATTTTGGACATAAAACGACATGTCCAAAAGAAGATTGGTCGAGCATGAGCAAGATCGCGTCACTACTTCTCATGTGGTGAAAAATCACCCAAACTGACAAACAAGACGGGGTCATTACTGTCACATTTTAGACATGAATGTCTTGTTCAAAGGAAGCTTGATCAAGCACGAGTGGAATTGTGTCACCACTTCTTGGGTGGTTATTAGGCACCAAGAAACTGACAAACAATAAGATTATTTACATTAAAATTATATGCATAGATTCATATCAAAAAGTACTTCTGTAATATTATAATTTTAGTAGGGTTTTTAAAACAAATTGCCATGTTAATTAGCTAAGGACCGAAAATCGGTCTTTTCCCATTTTAAAAGGGTCAAATTTTGTATCCTTTGCATAGTAGCATAGAACCTTAGGTGCCATCACATAGCCATCACTTTCTTATCTGTCATCATAATTGTCCTAATATTGTCATATGTGTTATTGTTTAAAACTTTTTTATTTAATTAAACTATGTAAGCATATAAAAAACCTAAAAAAACATAATGATAGCTTGTATGCAATACTTTACCTATACTTTTAGGTATTTTGACAAAGTTATTATATGAATTCTACACTTAAAATGTTTTAAACTCAAGGATTTATCTTAAAAATACAAAAAAGGTACATTCACATCGTTGCATACCTGGTAACTCTGTGTTTTTTAGATTTTTTTAATGTTTACATAACTTTAATTAAAAATTATTTCTTACCAATGGAACGTATAAAAATAATAGTCCAACTGCGATGGCATAGTAGAATACATAAGCTTCTAAGTGATGGCATAAAAGATATTAGATGGATCTGTAATGACATTTAAGATATTTTTTCTTTTTAGATTCTCAAAAAAAAAGAAACCCTTGGAATAATTTTGGTTGTTTGATCCATGTTCCGGTCTAAGGCATGTCTAGCCGCCCAGTCTTGAAACAGGAAGATTACTGTTACCCCTCAATTTTAATTTAGCTTGAGGGTCGACGATCCCATGCACTAGCCTCTCGATCAGTCCGCTAGCGTGGAAGACCACATAGCCGATACAAAGCATACATCGATAAATAAAATCCTGAATATTACAATCATTGTTACGCCCATAGGCAAATTTAGTAAGGCGGTCCATACACGCCTTAAGTTACAAAGCAAAGTTCAGATTTACACTGGTCACCAAATTAAATATTTTACCCAAAAGAATCCCTATTGACTAGTGTCTATTAGCGACCGGAGCGACCCCTAAGACTCTTCAGGTCTACCGTAGTCCTGTCCGTCGTCCTCATGGCACTCGTAAGGGTCATCCTCGACTCCATCAACTAAAGAAGGTAACAAGGCGAGGTCAGCGTCATCCAAACGCTGGCTAGTTAACACTTCCCTTAATGCTTATAGTGTTTAGAAGGCTTTATTTGGAGGGAAGTGTTATTTTATTTGCGTAAAGCCAAGTTTATAAGATTTTGGAAACCTCCTAACTGGCATCAACTAGTATTTTTCTTAATTATATAAATCAGGGGTTTTCCGCCTTAACAATGCACCCAAACCCAACTAACCAGCCAAACCTACCAACCAACCCACACACGACTGAATCTTGACCAAATGCACAATCCAGCTTAACCGATCACCTAACCAGCTTATCCGTTCACCTTGACTTTCTCCCGATTGCCCCCAACCTTTCCTAGTTCCGCCATCATTCCAGGATTTGTCAATCCTGTTATGGACCACACATGCCATGGCATGCCAGCCTCGGATTAGGGGGTTACCAGCCCTCACTAGCCGACTGTCACCCTAGGGATGGGTGCCCTTTATCATCCTCGGTGATGACCCATGCCGGTCCCTATCGGGAATGGTCCCAGAGGGCCTCTGCAGAGCGCACATAGCTAGTGATCCAAGACCCGTACTCCGCACGATGGCCACGCGTTGTGTTGGAACCATCCTTCAGATGGCAGCGACCTCCCCGCTACGTGTGTTATTCCGCGCTCCTCCTGGGTAAGCCCTGGCTAAACCCAGCACTAGGCACCCTGTGCCTTACTCATCCCTCAGGATGTCCAACTAGGGGCAACCCACCGATCATTCTCTACTTCCACGGTCATCGACCACCCCACACTTGGATTATGCCAACCAATCCGATCAACAGAGACCAACTTCCCACATGACCATACCCCAAACACAATCAGCCTAACATGCATCTACCAACCATAACTGTCATATGTCATATCATATTGAATGAGAATGATGAATGACCGGTGAATATCGGTTCACCGTTCCTTGGCGATTAGCTAGAAGATTTGTTAAGCCTAAACCAGTCTAAGCAAGTTTTACCTATTAAATGGAGTTAAAGTGGTTAATTACCAGACTAATCATAGGCTATCAAGAGTAATGACAGTCAAGGCAGTTGTCGACGGTTGGGATATCGACCCAAGTCAACCAAGGTTCTTTAGAAGTGAGATAGGAGACACGCCAAACAACGCGAACAGCAACGAACAGGAGACAGGGGTTTTTATCCTGGTTCGGGCCTCTCGGGAGAGATAATAGCCCTACGTCCAGCCTTTCTTATATATCAAAGATGAATACAAGAGATGGCTCGACGAGACGAACAAGTCTCGGCGAGATTATGGTGTTCAGGGAGCAAAGTGCTATGATCAGGTGTCTAACAGATGCTAAAAGCTAGATCAAGTCCCCTCTACACGCCGTAGGGGTCTTGTTTATATAGTACGGAGCAAACCGACCTACCGAGGAATATCGGGCCGGGCTAACTACGAGATCGTAACAAACTCAGTACATGCCAAATACGTCCTACAGTAGATAAGGTAATCTCCTAGTCTTGGGGACCACGACTCCTAATCCAATCCGGGAAACCACGTCCGGGTCTTCACGTAGCCGTGCAGAACCCTGTTCGAGCCGGAC
>SPJY01003583.1:498500-515803 GCA_005191435.1 Raddia distichophylla
CGATCTGGCAGGGGAAGAGACATCCTGCCCTTCTGAGTCGTGGTCCTCAGGGAGAATCTCCTGGTCGCTGGTAGAGTTCGACATGCTCGATCTGCGTATCCCCACGGACGGCGCCAGCTGTCGACGGTTGGGATATTGACCCAAGTCAACTAAGGTTCTTCAAGAGTGAGATAGGAGACACGCCGAACAGAACGAACAACAGCGAACAGGGAGACAGGGTTTTTATCCTGGTTCAGGCCTCTCGGGAGAGATAATAGCCCTACGTCCAGCCTTTCTTATATATCAAAGATGATTACAAGAGGTGGCTCGACGAGACGAACAAGTCTCGGCGAGATTGTGGTGTTCAGGGAGCAAAGTGCTATGATCAGGTGTCTAACAGATGCTAAAAGCTAGATCAAGTCCCCTCTACACGCCGTAGGGGCCCTGTTTATATAGTGTAGATGAACCAACCTACCGAGAAATATCGGGCCGGGCTAACTACGAGATTGTAACGAACTCAGTACATGCCAAATATGTCCTACAGTAGATAAGGTAAACTCCAATTCTTGGGGATCACGACTCCTAATCCAATCCGGGAAACCACGTCCGGGTCTTCACGTAGCCGTGCAGAACTCTGTTTGAGTCGGACTCAAACAGGAATCCTAAGCCATTACGCACCGTGCTAGTCAGGAAGCTGTTCGGCAGGATGCATATGGGCCTGATAGAACCTTCCAGAGAACTGGGCCCTGGTAGGCTGTTCGATTGGGCCGTCAGGGAGTGGGCCATGGCAATGGGCCGTAATTCTATCCCCGACAGCAGTCATTAAGGCTAAACAGTTCAAAGGCAGTCATGTATACATATCACATGATTAACAATTAGGTAGTTTACTAAGCATGCATTTACTTAATAAACAAAATAGTTAACAAAAAACTGGGTAATGAACGTGATATTTAGAGATGTTAATCCGCACTAGGGAAAGTCACAATCTCTCCCTAATACGGACCACATCTAAAGAGTAAGTATTAACTCGCCTTGATTAGGTAGGTGTTCCTCCTCGGCGTCCCCAAATCTTCCTTTGGGATCGCCTACGTCTAATCATACCAACAAACCAATAATTATTTGCTAATGCAACAGAAAACATGATGCATTCACGACCTAGGTTAAACCCTCGGTATTAATGCCTAAGGTAGATTAGCGAACCTACTTTTCGTATGATATGCTATGCATGACAAAGTGCATTAATAAGTAATATTATCAGTATATACTAGTCTGCTAAACCCCAATATACGATTTCGTACGATTAGGTCGTCAGAGGGTGATTAGGGTTTTAAAGTGACAAAAGAATGACGAATATTCGGAATTCAACCTACGTTCGGGTTAAAGTTTAATGGAGTTGACAATACACTAAGTGTTTTAAAATAAAAGAGGTAATCTTAGGTTACATATCTCATTATTATATATTTTCTAAAGATTTCTCTTTAATTAATTTAATAGGAAATGTTTTATTTAATTGTTGGGTTTTGCCATTAAATAATCCTATGAATATACTAGAGCAATAAAGGCAATTTTGAAATGTCCTAAATCTGTTGAGACACTTCCTATCCAATATATTTTTTGAAGAATATTTGAGGTCTAATTCACCATTTAATATACTCATTAATTATCCTATAATTATATTAACTATTTCAATATAGGAAAACCTACAATTTTAACTAACAGTGCCAAATTACCTATTACAGTGACCAAATATTTTTATAAAATCAAATATGGTCCCTAGTATTTATCTATACTTTTCTAGAATTTTTGGGAGTCTTTAGCTATTTTAATTAAATCAAAAGCTAACTCTGTAATTAACTAAATGAATAAAACGCTGGGAAACAGATAAATTCCTTCTGGCCGAGCCGGCGAACGGAGCGGCCCATCGGTGGAATCGGCCCACGGCCCAACATCACGCACGCACCCGCCCGCCAGCGACCAGACGTCGAACGTGCATTTCCGTGGGGCGCTTACGTTTCAGGCTCGTGCCACGCCCAGAGGCTCAACTACTTAACCTGCCCGGTGGGCCCAGGGCCCACATGGCAGTGCCTCCAATACAACCGGTGCGCGAAAACGTTTTCTGGCAGGTGGGGTCCGCGGAACAGCGACCCAACGGCTCCATCTGTGCACACATCTTAGGGCAGGATCCGACGGCTCCTGGTCGTCGTCTTCCTCCGGACGAGACGACGTGGCCGACGACGACGGCTTGAGCCGCGGCGGCGCTACAGTTCTCGACCGGCCAAGAGCGTTGACGCTTTGGCATCTACAGGCCCTAGGGGTCCTAACGACGCACGCGCCGAGGCCAACGGTGGCCAGACGCGGCGGCGTGGTGACAGCGGCGGAGCCGAAAGCTCGCCGGAGCAATCTAAGCCGTGGGAAGGACCTACAAGCTACGAGCATGCTCGGGGAGCTAGAGAGGGCGAAGGGGGTGCTCACCACGGCTTCGACGTGGACGAACGGGGCTCGGGGACGAGTGACGGTGGAAGGCCTGACGGTGACCGGAGCAGGGGCGGCGTAGTCACGGCGGCTCTGGGCGTCACAGCTGGAAATCCAAAAGGGAAAAGTTCAGCGAAGAGCGGAGGAGGCTCGATGCGGGAGGAATTGACCAGAGGCTCACGGGATCGCCGGAATCGCTTCGGCGCCGGCGAGGTCGGAATTTGGGGAAAATGGAAACCTCGGGCCGGCGAGACGAGCTCAGGGCTTTATAGGCGTTGGGGCTGTGTTGCGGTCTGACGGCGCACTCGATGGCACGGAGGGGACGGCGGAGCGGTGACGGAACAGGCGCGGCGCTCGGCGCGGCGAGGTGTGAGAGAGTCTGGGTGGGACCCACGTGACAGATCGGTTTAAATTCGAATGAATTTTGAAATTTTGCTCAAATTTCGAATTATCCTTAAATTGGGGTGTTACAATTAGAGAAGGGGAACACATCTAACACGCGCAAAAAATAAAAAAAATACAGTCACACGGTGCCGGTTGGAATTGTCGAGAGTCAAGATTCAAGACCCTGCAATCCTGCATGGCCAGTGGGCAGTCGCAGAAGACTCGGCACTGTACGTATAGGCGACGACCCGCACTCCGGCCCGCTCGACGACACCCCCAGAAACCATCGTCAAGGTTTTTAAACCATGATACGTCCTCGTACACGATCAACAATCTCTCATCTCCCCACCATTACACCGCCTGTTAAGTACCTTGAGCAAATAGCGTCGTAGCGGCGCGATGCTGGAAACAAAAGGCAGAGAGCAGCGATCCAGCGGCCAACTCGCTGGTTCGTTGGTGTCCCAAAATCCGACCATCTTATAGGAGTTATAAAGATGGTGGGACTCTCTTATCTTAAAATTTTAGACATTTTTGTCATAATTTTTTTAAGATTGTGTTTGGTGTCTATCTTATAATCTGTGGCAATAGTTTATCATTATAATAAATTTCTATGAAAATTAGGTGGCAGTAATGTTTGCCTTAGACAACCATGTCGACGGTGTCTTTAATAGGGTGGCCTTACCTGTTCGTTGGCTACTAGGATTTATGTTCCTCTATGGTGGAAATTTTGTGTTGGACTGCCATATAGTGTAACTCCCATGAAAACATCTATTGTTTTTGTCGATCTGTAGATGCAATCAAATAATCAATAGAGACAGATCAGAGAAGAATAACGAAGTAGTTGAATTGGATGCATGTATCATCTCTGGTAAAAAAAGACATACATGTAAAATTTTAAATATGATAAAAGTGCAAGCCCCATACGAGCGAATGCTACAAATACTTGATCTAGGGGAGAGAAATGCAAGTTAGTCTTAACACTGTTTCAAGTAAGTAATGGTATAGTAGCTGGTGTTAAATAATTGTAATAATATTTCAACGTTTGTGACTTTGAAGAATGATCTAATGGAAATTTTATTATTTCCCACAAAATTTATTTACAGAATGTTCAATAGTAGCTCCAAATCCAACGCCGTAGCTGGCCTTAATATAGTAGAAGTAGAGTTGGTATCTATCTATCTATCTATCTATCTACTAATAGACAACATATCCCGTGTACACAGGAGTTCCCGTGTAAACCTATGTACACCAACTAACAAAAGTCATAAAAAATTCTGAAAAATTTTGTAGATGTTCTTCATTGGTTGCTCTACCTATATATAAAGCTTGAATATCAAATTCATTTCATATTAAAAGTTATAAAAAGAGGGAAATAATGACAAATTTGAATGGTTTAAAATTGATATAGTTTTCTTTTTTTTATAACTCTTACTATATAATGAATTTAATATTCAAACTTTATACATAGGTGGAACAGGTTCATTAGAACATTTGCAAATTTTTTCAGAATTTTTTATGACTTTTCCTAGTTGGTGTACACGGGGTTTATACGAAAACCCCTGTGTACATGGGATATGTTGCCCTACTAATATATATAAAGCAGAGTTAAACGGAGCCATCACATTAATCCTAAAATCCTAGAAATTCCCTCATTAATCGAAAAATACTAGAAATTCTCACGTTATTCAGAAAAATGAAAGATCTACATCGTTGAATGTGGGCAATATTATGTAAATCTAGCGCTATATATTGAGAATATCTAGATCGTTGATTATTAGAGATAAACTTTAAATTTGATCTAATATATTAGAGATAGATTATGAGTTGGAGATTACTTAAAAACATTATGAGTTAGATACAAACTCTATATGCTGACACAAATCTAGTCGCGCAAACGCGCAAGCCTTTTATTTGCTTGTTATATAATTAAAACAATGTCCAACAGAGACACCAAATTAATCCAAAAAATATAAGAAACTACCATGTTAATCTAAAATAAAAAAAGATCTACACCGTCGATTGTTGTGGCCTGAATTATAACTTATTAGATTAAACGAACGAATTCATATCAGTTATGACAAAAGAGAAATTTAAAATAAAAATTGGACTCCATACCAGATTAAAGAAAAAAAATGTTCATATCGGCTAAAACAAAACAATAATATAAATTTTGGATAAAAATAATAAAAATAAAAGTCCATATGAGATATAAAGAAAAAGTTCATATCAACTACAATAAAAAAACAAAAAATACATAACCTTATAATAAAAAATAATATTAATAACAATCGATGTCAAATTAAAGGATTGTGACAAATCAAGTCTTGCAAAAGCGCGGGACACCATGTTCCTATAATATAAGAGAGTAAAGCGTAAACATTATGTTAGACGCTAAATTAAAAAGGATCTAGCTTTCGTGTATAATCCTACGTAATTTCAAATGTTATCAGTTCCGTTACGTAGACCAAATAATATAATGCAAGCATAAGTTCCTGGATATAGAATTCTTTAGCTAGGTTTCATCCCACGTCTAGCACTACCGATAGACGTTCCATTTTTCTCTGCTCGCCGAGCGGATTGCCATGAAGCTACCGCGAAAACGGCTAAACCGTTAGCCAGTAAGCTTGGAAGTCCGTTTCCCATTTGGTTAAGCTCTGAACTTTAACCCGAGCTACCTTCATCAGAGCGCTAGACCCCGCTTGCGTGCGGCGGTAATCACTAGCTAATCAGTGAAATTAATTTCTGGTCGATCAGTGTCTCGGTGAGACTGACGGGCCGGGCGGCCTCGCAGCTCGCGCGCCTCGCGTACGTACGTCTGGCCCCGCACTCGCGCGCGGGCGCGGCCACAAGCGCAAAGGCAGCGCCAGTGGCAGTGGGATGGCGCCTACCACCTGTCCCGTGATCCCGTCTCGTCTCGTCTTCCCCCGGACGGACGGTGACGCCGCGCCGGGTCGTCCCGCGCCACCGCCTATAAATACCCGCTCTCCCGCATCACAGCAGAGACCAGGCACCCCTGCAGCAGCAGCAGCAGCAGCAGCTCAGCCTCCATAGCTCTTAGCTCCCGGCTCATATATAGCCCGGTGGCCGTGGTAGCGTGAGCTCTAGAGAGAGAGAGAGAGAGAGAGATCGTCGGAGATGGCGACCAACGCGTCGAGGACCAACTCGCGGGTGAACTACTCGAACGAGATCCACGACCTCGCCACCGTGCAGAGCGGCGGCTCGCCGGCGGCGCCGGCGAGCATGTACTACCCGGAGAGGTCCTTCGCCGACATCTTCCCTCCTCACCTCCTCAAGAAGGTCGGGAAGTTGGAACCTCGAGCTGCGTGGTCTCGATCGATTGGTGGTTTCATTTGCAGGGCTCTGATTTTGGTCGTCGACGTTTTGAGTTGGCAGGTGATCTCGGAGGTCGTGGCGACGTTCCTGCTCGTGTTCGTGACGTGCGGGGCGGCGTCCATCTACGGGGAGGACATGAAGCGCGTGTCGCAGCTGGGGCAGTCCGTCGCCGGCGGCCTCATCGTCACCGTCATGATCTACGCCACCGGCCACATCTGCGCCCACATGAACCCCGCCGTCACCCTCTCCTTCGCCTGCTTCCGGCATTTCCCCTGGATCCAGGTACCATCACCACCTTCCTTAGTTTTATCCTTTCTTTCTCTCCATAGTATTCTTCTTCTGTTCTTCATCGTCCGGCGTCGGCGTCGGCGTCATCTTCTTCTTTCTCCTCGCGAGAGCCATTGGTCCGGCCATCAGTCCGGGCATTACTTAATTAACGTTGAATAGGATGTTCAGTAGGACTTAGTTGTCATCAGCATGTTGTCATGGACGTGCACAGGGATTAGTCATGGCTTAAGGAGAGCCTAACTTGGTACTGCTACTAATTATACGGTCGAGTCACATGCACGACTGATTAATGAAGCCTAATGAAATGGTGGCATGGTATGTACTGCTCCACTAGTAGTACTATAACTACTGGAAGAACTTGCAGAACCGTACGCATGGACACATATAGATGGGACAACTGGATGCATACATGTTCCAAGCAGGCAGACAAATCAATCAATATTAACTCATGTATTCAAGTAGCAGTGTAGCACAACTTGGAGTAGCTCGGAGAAATCAACTTTTATTTTTTGGCATCGCCACTTATATTTGTTCTCCATGGGTTCCTATCCTAGTCAGGTGTCAGGTCGGTAGCATGCAGTAGCAGCCAAATAATAAACCATTAAGTATGGTTCTTGGCAACATGCTGGGAGCAGCACAGCATGTGAACAACAAAAGATCATGTAACCTCAGACAACCCAAGGCTACAGATAATACTACAAAAGGGACATGATTAATTAGTCAAGAATTAAAAAATAGATGAAACTGAAGGATAGGGCAACTAGACTTAAGATCTCTATATCTCATCATTAGGGTATAATATATTAATATAGGAGTATTATATTATATTATATATAATTAATTACCACAGAAGGCCTTGATTAGCTCCCACTAATCTCAACCACCACGTACCATGCACCCCGGCCAATGGGGTTTGACATTCTCGCATGTTTTATGTGTATAGTCTCATGCTGATATGGTCATCGATCAGCAGCTGCGTAGACATGCTGTACTTGGCGACGGTTGCTACAATTATTGGGAGATGTTGCTTGTAGGGCACAAATGGGACATACACACACACACACACACACGATGGAGTCTCGTAGGTAGTGATGGATCTGCTGAAACTCTGATAGCTCCGTGGCACGATCGAGCTCAGGTCAAACCGAACGGCACAAACTGCAAGATGTTAGCATCAGTATATGCATACACACATATACATATATTCGCTCTGATAGATATATTGATCGGTCCAGCCAAGTGCCAATATTTAGATATGGAAGGCCGGCGAGAATCGGAGATGATGGCGACCTACAACCATGATCACTGGCTCTCGCATGCTCAGCTCAGAAAGTCCCCGTGCTTTAGAGCTGAAAGGTACATGCTGTAGTGTTAGGAATTAGGATCGATCCGGTTGATGGAGCCCGGCCGGCCGGGCTCGCCATATTGGGCAGCGGCTGGCCTTCCTTTCGGCGAGAGATTCCGGTGTGTTCATCCACGCGGCCAATCGATCGATTATTCCTTTCTTAGACGATGAAAAATTCACTCTGATTTTTAGATGTAAACAACCTTGATCGACTACTATCTTTTTAAATATTGAAAAATCATTCTGGCTCTTACTACATCGATGGATGTACGCAGCCTCGTTGGATGACGATTATCTGTATAGAGATCGATGCATGCACATGCCCTCGGCCCCTCGTGAGTCGTGCCCGGAGGTGAGTGAGTTTAGGTTTGCGTGCTTCTGGCCATGGATAGTGTCCAAGATTCGCACGCTCTTCTCCCGAGCCTCTCCTTTCATGGATGGTTCTAGCTTAGGTATAGCCAGAGATGGAAGGTGAAGCATGCATGTAAAGGAGCCAGAGAGCAATTCGCCAGGGTCGCACAGTCGCACTGCATCTAGTGTCGCATCACTGTCATGAAGCAGCCACACATACACACATCACGCACACATGATCACACGAGCGCACCATGCAAAGTATCCAGGAAGTTGTCGAGATCGAACTGATCGTGGCCTCGTCTTCCTCTTCCTCTCGACGCGCGGGGTGGTTGAGATTTTTTTTAAGTAAAGACAGGAGAACTGACGGATGCGTGGGCTTGCAGGTGCCGTTCTACTGGGCGGCGCAGTTCACGGGGGCGATGTGCGCGGCGTTCGTGCTGCGGGCGGTGCTGTACCCCATATCGGTGCTGGGGACGACGACGCCGACGGGGCCGCACTGGCACGCCCTTGTCATTGAGATCGTCGTCACCTTCAACATGATGTTCGTCACCTGCGCCGTCGCCACTGACTCCAGAGCGGTAAGCACGTACCAGCTTCTTCATAGCTACATGCAACTAGTTCATCAGTTTATCTCTTAATCCTGAATCTGATCTCTGTCGATCGATCTTGCCATGAATCTGATCGAAAATTTCTGAATTTGCTTGGCAGGTGGGTGAGTTGGCCGGGTTAGCCGTTGGTTCCGCGGTTTGCATTACATCCATCTTCGCAGGGTAAATGAATTACTGACGATCGCCCCGGGCTAACTTTAGGAAGGGTTAACCTTGATTATCTAGGAAGGATTAATTGGACCCCGATTAAGCGGAGTAAAAATTAACATAGTGTTACGTGTGGCTAGGACTAGGCTGTCCACAGCAAATGGGTACGTACACCGGGAGAAAATATTGCTTAGCTGCCGGCGACGTAATTTCTTTGTTAGTGACCAGCCACTTTTTTTTCCACAGAGATTATAAATCAGCATTAATTTTACAAGGTGACACTGTGATGCAACAATGCGAGTACACTAGCTAGCTAGCTTGGTAGGTTCGGAGAACCCATTCAGCTCAGGTAGCTTAGCAATGGTATATAATTTTTTTTTATTACAAAACATATGTACTCCACATAAACGTCATCGCAAGCCCCCACTAATTCAATGTACAAACAATTCTTTGGACCTGCTAACACTCCACATTAATTAATCCTGACCGTATATTCATGCATAGGGCGAGCTAGGATATATAATATATATAACACAAATTAAAGACGTGCTTTCTTCCAGAAAAATATTGACTATCGCTACATATGTATCAACAAAGCACGTGCACGTCAGAAGAAGGCCA
Organism: Raddia distichophylla; assembly: GCA_005191435.1. Classification (NCBI taxonomy): domain Eukaryota; kingdom Viridiplantae; phylum Streptophyta; class Magnoliopsida; order Poales; family Poaceae; genus Raddia; species Raddia distichophylla. Next base: position 508,032 of record SPJY01003583.1, read on the forward strand.
CGTAGAAATGTAGAATATATAGCCATGCATGTATTTATTATCTGAGAGCCAGATCGTAGCTAGGCGCCTAGGCATAGAGTATAGACAAGTAGTAGGAGTTAGGGAGATGGTGATGCCATGTTGATTGGGATTAATTAGCTAAGACGAGGCGAAACAAGTGGCATTTGCAGGCCGGTGTCAGGAGGATCGATGAACCCGGCGAGGACACTGGCGCCGGCGGTGGCCAGCAACGTCTACACGGGGCTCTGGATCTACTTTCTGGGCCCCGTCATCGGCACGCTCTCCGGTGCGTGGGTCTACACCTACATCCGCTTCGAGGACGCCTCCGCCGCCAAGGACGCCGCCCAGAAGCTCTCCTCCTTCAAGCTCCGCCGCCTCCAGAGCATGTCCATGGCCGCCGACGAATTCGACCACGTCTGATCCCGCCGTCCTCCGGCGGCGGCGGCGGCGGCGGCGCCGTACTACTGGGGGCGTGCATGAGTGCGTAATTTCGCACGTGCGCATGCATGCGGGCGCGGGAAGCCAGCCATCTCTGTACTAGCAAGTCAAAGTATATGTGTACGGTGTCTACGCGTGTGTACGTACGTGTACTGCTGTGTGCGTACTGTGCTAGCTAGCTCTGTTCAAGAGGGGGAGAGCTAGCTATACGTGTACGTACGTACGTACGCACAACGTAGATAAGAGAGGGTACATGTGCTTGCATGATGTACGTATCTGTATTTTTCTCCCTGCGCCTATGTACGTGCGTATGCATGTATGCACGCTTCGTATTTGTCTTTGGCTTTGGCTTTGTACTATATAGCTGCATGCATGCGTCAGAGGTTGCATAGGCTAAAAATGTAATATGCAGCAGCTGATGAGGCTAGCTAGCTAGCTCGTCATTTCTCTGGAAAAGATTTGATGAATGAAATATGTGCGGTGTTAGTTGGCCTCTCCAGGGATCCTTGCACTGATTAATCACATTTTTTATTTTCTAATGCGTATTAATTAACTAGTTACCTTTGCTTATTTAGTGCTGAATAATGGGCTGCTATTTGGTGATGTTTACACAATATAAAGCATCCATGGATTAAATTAGTGTTCCCTGATGTTAGTCTTGTTGACTAAAAAAGAGGGTTAAGAATGAAATATTATAAAAGACTACGTAATTTGTGTGAGGGCTACATCCAAGGTTGCTGCTGGTTGCAACTTGGAACACATTTTCACATGTCCATCTGGAGGGAACCGTAAGAGATCTTGCTGTTACAAAAGGGGATAATATTGCAGCAAGGAGCTACCTTTGATTTGCCACGGCAATGTGAAAAACCTTTTGCTTTGGTCAATTTCTTCCCCACTCACGACGCCTTTTCCGAAGAAAATAAATAAAGAGGTAGAAAGACACAAACGCCTCATCCCACTAATTAGAGAAAGTCAGAGTGCCCTAAAAAATAATCTGCAAAGTCAAATATACCTTCCACAATAATACACGGTGGGGGCAACAGCTAGCACTGAAACAAAAAATGAAAACAACAGCATGCATCTGATCATTTTAGGAAAAAAAAAGATTGGAGGCTTCCTTAGAACAGGTAGGATTTACAGCCACCGGGTATAAAAGGTAACTAAAATCATGCACAACAGGTTATATCATGTTAATTGATCGATTATCTGTACCTGCCTGACGATGAAATTCACATTAATCAATCGATTATGGGTATGGAAAATTGGTACTTGATGGTGAACATTCACGTTAATGGATAGAAAATTTTGTTGTCCAATTTGGTCCTGCCCTAATAGTTTTTTTTTAGTAAAAGACGGGAGCTGGCATTTATTCAAAATTAAGATGAAAGCATAATGCAAGGTATGAAATAAAACCAAGATTAGCTGCGCCGGTCGTCTCCCAAAAGTGTTAATTGTCGAGCACAACGGTAAGCAGGGTGGCATGGGTGACATTGGCCTAACGAAAGACCCTACCATTGCGTATCAAAAGGCTGCAGATGGTACCCAAAATGATGGATCTTGCTTTAGGGAAACCTTGACGCAGAGATGCAATAAAATATGGATTTTTTTTCATACATAGCATTACAAGGTTCGCTTACTTTGGATATGCCATCAATAAGTCGATATTTTGCAAATATCTATCACAGATGCCATTCTCGGACTTTTTTGAAGATTTTTGTGTTTTACGCGAGACGAATACGCCAAATACGAAAGAAATATGGCCTCTGACACGTGGACCCACTTGTCACCCTCTCTCCTTCTTCTTCGATCCTCCTCATTTCTCCTTCATCCCACCTCCCATCTCCAACCCCGGCGAACTATCTATTTTCCCCGGCAAGCTCCAAGTATTCCCCAGCGACCTTGGGGGCGACGGCAGCAGTGACGGCAGTGCGAAGGCGGCGGCTGTGCGAGCTCGGTGGCGGTGGCGCCACGGCACGACGATAGCGGCTGGCATCGGCGGCGCGACGGCAGCAAGAGCGTGGTGGCAGTGAGCTTCGGAGAGAGAGAAGTGGAGAGTAAGGAGGAGGAGGAAGAAAGGGCTGAGTGTATGAAGTGTGGGTCCCACATGTCAAGGTGGATTTTTGCCCGTATTTTGATTTGGTATACATTGTGAATGCTAGAAATTCTCCGAGAATGGCAATCTTGATACATTATCGCAAAACTAGTGTCATCTATAATAATATCGACTTTGTGATGGCATATTCAATATAAGCGAACTTCTTGTAATGGCATGTATGAAAAAAATCCATAAAATATCCCCCAACAACCCATGTGCGAACTATGCCTCCAATTCGTCGAATTTAGGGTTGGGATGTTATGTTCCTCCACAACCCTGTCCAAATCAAAGAGCTGAACATACATCCCAAAAATAAGTGGTGGGGCATCTACGGCAACATAGAGTAACAGTACTTGGACAGGTGCCAGCGAAGAAGAGTGTTGTCAGTTTGGACTCTGTTGTGCAACATCCTGCTGGTCTAATAGTGAAACTTGAGGATAGACGATTAATAACTTGGTAGAATTGAGGCAAAAATTTTGTTTTCCATTTTTATGAGCTAATTCTTTCCTGATTTTGAATCAGTTGGTTTGTCCATCGATAATCTGACAAAATATTTTTTTAAAAAAAATTAATTTGGGCCAATTCTAAAACTCTAAATTAAATAGATTTATTTGACGAACCAAACCTATGAGAGAATTGGGAAAACACTGTAGTATCGCTATTATCGTCGACATTTGAAACCCTGTCAGCAACCAAAAGTCCGAAACCTAGATGATAGATCAGCCATAAGCACCAGCAAACGTTCACACAGATGAGCAAGGAGAGGAGGAATCTTTCTAGAAGAGCATGGAAACGAGGCCCTTGGTTTGCGAGGGAAAACGAAAGCGCATGATTCCCCCACCACCACACCACGTCGTACTGGCGCTATATCAGCCCGTGCTGGCATTCATCAAGTCCACGCACATATCAGCTTCGATTCAAAGCTCTCTTTGTCCCTCGCGACGGCGGCGCCGGTCGCTGGCAAGAACAAGCTAGCCTCTCGGTTTTCGTGTAGCTAGATCGACGTACATCTGAACGGACATCTTCTCGTTGGGCTCCGGCGGCCTGGATCTAGCTAGCTTTGGGGTAATGTGGAGAATTGATTCTTCTGTACAGCTTTGCAAGCACAGTGCCAGGGTTTAATCCGGAACAGCGTCGTGCTGCGGCCGGCGCTTCGGAAGGCTGCAGAAATAACAGTGCAGAGGCAGTCTTTGGGTGGTAAAATGGGAATGGAGGAGCGCAACGTGTCTCGGTTTTCATGGAAAACCACCAATGTACGTAGTATGGTTGCAAAACCGATAAAAGTTGTGCGAATTCATATTAAGAAAAAGAAAATTAAACTTGGATCACAGATTTGATTCGGGGAACAAAAGACACGTGGGCGCTCGCGTGCGGGTGCAGGTGCAACACGGGCATGCCATGGTGCAGCACTGCAGCTGAGAACACAACGCGGGCACAGGCCAAGCATGGCACGGTTCGGACTTCATGCAGGCTGATAAATAAAATACTTAATTGGATGGCGCAAGAAAATTAAATATAATATCCCATTTTTTAAAAGGCTTAATTTTTCTAAAATTATTTAGGAGAATCATTCCTATAGTGCCGGTATAGCCACACCTTTACTTATTTTATGTAATTATTTTTACTCAATAAAATTTTTTGGCTTGGATTTATTTTTCTCTAATTTCCTACTTGGGCTGCATCTCCGCGACCCATTTTCCCCTCCCTCCCCTTGAGCCATCCCGTTCTCGAGCCATGCGTGCACAACTCCTCGCACCGTTGCACCGATTGTACCCCTGCTGTGTGAGCCGGCTTCCCCAAGCATACAGATCTCGTCATTCTCTCCCTCTTTCACCCCTCCCTACACTGCCCGTCTCATCATTGCCTGTGCCACGCTGGCGAGTCCTTGCCCGTGATGTCCCACAATCATCATCCATCATGTGCCCCCTACCCCGCCATGCGACTACCCTATAAAACCCTACAATTACCCCTCCCCGCCGGAGCTCCACCTCGGTGCGTTGCAGTCCTAGTGAGTCTCGAGCTCCGCCGTCACTACCAATCGGTTCCCCTCCCGCCTAATAGAACCCGGATGATCTTTTTTGCCCAAGAAGAACCCTCTGCCACCGCTCGGCTCCAACCACGCTGAACACAACATGTGCATTGACACTCTGACCAGAGCCCAAGGTAAGGCCGCTGTAGCCCCTAGGTCATCGATCCTCCCGGCCCCTTGCTCTACTCTAGGATCGATGCCTCTATTTCGCCCTGCTCATCGTAGTTAGTCAAGACTGTCGCCACCGCCCAGACCACTGTCGATAACTACTAACACGTCCCTTAGACCGCCTCCCCTTGCCATTTCTCATGAACCCAAGGGCGGTGCCCTGCAGTAGAGCTGCTGTCCGGTTCCTCACCGCAACACCACCGAGCTGGAGGTTGAAGACAACGGAGGTCATATATGCTGATGTCTTGCCCCCTAGACACACTGAAGCCAGGGCCGTGCCTGAGGGGGGCGAGCGGGGCCGCCGCCCCGGGCCTCCATGGACAGGGGCCCCCACCCCCCCGGCAATTCGCCACCATGAAAGCTTTTTAATAATTCGCCAAGTGATTTTTGATCAAGAACGTAGGTACATAGTTGATTAGTTGATCTCGTCTCTTTAAACTAGACTAGAATAAAATAACATACCCAAATCAATTCATTCTATATTTTTATTGTCTGTTGATCTCTTGTCAACCCTAGGTACGTACACATGTCTGCTACGGAGGTTTTTGAGTTTGTCAGGGAAATGAATTGTTATCCTAATATTTCTGTTGCTTATCATATCTTATTTATTGTGTCGGTAACTGTGGCATCAGCTGAAAGAAGCTTCTCAAAGTTAAAATTATTGAAGAACTATTTGAGGTCTACAATGTCTCAAGAAATGTTAAACGATCTAGCAACTTTATGTATTGAAAGAAATTATTGGATGATATTAATATTGAGGTCATAATTAATGATTTTGCATCTAGAAATGTTATAAGACATTTCTAAGATGATCTCTACAAATATTTTAGGTAAAAAAATCTTACTTGTACTTGTACTTTTGTTTATCGTTATAATTTCTACAATACATTGAATGTTTGTCTTTTTAGTTGAATGTTTGGTTCTTGAAAGTAATTTTATCTTCCATTTCCAAAAAAATATGGTATTATAAAAAAGCTAATACTCATGTTATGGGGCCTCTGTCTATGATTTCGCCCCGGGCCCTAAAAAACTCAGGAACGGCCCTGACTGAAGCGTAGGCCCGCCTGTCAGGGCATTTTTAATTTAAACACCCCTGACCCCTCTATGAGCCGCCAACAAGTCAACCCGAGGGCACATAATCCGAATTGGTGTGGAAACATATCCTTTCTTCTGCAACTCTCTGCTCCGAAAATGTAGTTTCACCAAAAGTGTTTTCCTTTCCCCGCTCCCCTACTCTCACCGACCCGTGGGCTCTTTGCAGGCCCTCCTGTTGGGCCCGTCTGAGTCAGACGCGCGCCCCGCCCGGTCCCTCCCCAGGCCGTGTCCCGCAGGGTCGCCCCCTCTCTTCCGGGTCGCAACACCTCCCTACACTGTGCCAATTAATGCGCTAGTACACAACACATATATACGATCAGACAATCAGTGCTTCGATCTAATTAGCCAGCCCTCGATCCTTAGCTAATGAAGCAACGGCTAGCACAGCAGAATCATCCCATCATTATTTAGCGACCCCATAGTCCCATACCACGATCATGACCGGTTCAGAATAACCAAATTAATCATGGGCCAGGGATCACCAGGTCCTGGACAGGGACGACAGGTCAGAAGCCCTATTCCAGAGTTGACCGGTGCTGGCAGCAACGTCGGCGTCGGCGTGCAGGTCCACATGAGCGCGGGGAGGCAGGCCAGGTAGTCCTCGGCTCCTCGCTCCACTCAGGCCGGCCGCCCGCGCTGCTAGAGCTAGCTAGCACCTGTGTGCGTGCTGCATGGCCCATGCAACACCATCATCGATCCATCGCCCCCCGACAAGACCAAGGAATGTGTGGAGACTGAAGAGACGTCACAGGGAGTCGGCAGTGGCGGCCAGAGTGCGAGGACCCACGTATATACCACGCCGCCGAGGGTCATTGGATCATGCACACGCGCGCCCGCGCGCGCACGATGGAGCCGGCCGGCGAGGGGGTTGGAGGCCGCGCGCATGCAGCGTATACACGTTGCTTGCCACTTGCCAGTAATCGGCTGCGCCTGCGTGCGGCCATGAATTTGACAAATACTGATGGACGCCTGGACGGGATACGGTTGAAACTGTATACATGTTTCATGTAGTATTTTATGTGTTTCATATGATATTTCGTAAATATAATTCATATGTGTTGTGTTTCATAAATGTTTTAGCTATGCGTTGTTTCATGATTTTTTTATCTATATTTTACGTGGTGTTTCATAACGGTATACGCTTCGTTAGTAGCCCTCTTCGTTAATTAGTAACCCTCGTAAACTCTAATCTCGTATTTACAATTGAGAGGTTATAACTTGGTTTTAAAAAACCTGTACGCTGGTATGGTAAACTTGATTGTAAATTATCACCAAGTAGGGGAGTGGCGTTGGCCGACGGCATATCCATCGATTGTTAGGTAATCTACATGATTATAATCAATATCACTATAGGAATCGCGCAAAATCTCGACAGCCAAAATTAGTCTCGACGGCCACAATAATGCCGTCAACATAAGTAACGTACTCTCGACAGCCATGTTTATGCCGTCGTTATATGACGTTAGTCTCGACGGCCAAAACAAAGCCGTCGAGATAAGGTCATCCAGACCCGCGCGTGCGCAATGTTCCCGGTTTTCGCGAAGGCGGGAAATGTCTTTCTCGATGGCTAGGACGAGGCCGTCGAGAATAGGGTATGGGCCGGCCCATCAGTGATAGCTGTTCATGCCTCAATCTTGACGGTCGGATGCTGGCGTCGATAATGTTTCATCTGCTCCACTGGTGGGCTGGCCCATAGATTTTTCTATTTTTTTAAAAATATTTCATAATTTGCAGAGATGTTTATTTACCAATTTAGTTAAAAATGTACGTAACTTAAAAACAAAATATGAAACAGTCTCAATTTTTTGGAAAAATATATAATGGTATAAGATGTTATCATGTTGCATACTAATTTTTAAAATATTTTTATTTATAAATAATGTTACATATAATATAATAATGTATGCTATACGAAGTTATTACGGTCTTGTGGTTTTGAGTTGAAAA